>OY986973.1:15926076-15948946 GCA_963920575.1 Narthecium ossifragum
GGGGTTATGGCCTTAAACAAAACTTACAAATGGTGTTTTTACCAAAAACTTTCAATAATATGATGTTTTCAATTGAAAAAATAGGGAAGATAAGATTCAAGAGGCCTGTAAAGATCAACATAAAGAAAGATGGGTAATTCTAAATTATGGTTTGGAATTTTTTTCGGAGAAGGGTGAACGACCGGAACAATTTTGGTCTATTTCAGAGCCTTACTTCTAGAAATAGACCGGTATCAGTCAAGAATGGCTTAAAATTTGTGATATCGTGGAAATCAAATCCAGTATCATTCTTAGGCTTCGTTTTGGACTGCTGGTGGTATAAGCCAATCCATTTATTTGGAGACCATTTCATTTTCATGGAAACTTAGAATTTTGTTTCATCTCCACTAGGCATCAGTGGACCTTGTTTCTTTTCTAATAGTTTTCAAGGAGAAGAAAACAATGAAAAAACAAAACAAACTCCTTAGCTAAGAACTTGGGTGGAGACGAGCAAGGCGGTGAGAGAGAGGAGAAGAGGGTCGATGGATCTAAGTGTGGAAACTACTCTAACAATTAGCTAAAACTTGGATTTACTTCATAGATTTCAACATGATGAATACAAAGGACCACTAGACTTTACATAGACCTCAACTAATCATAGTTCTCGTCCTGCTACAAATAAGCAAAAGCTCGCTGGAAAAGCAATAAGAGAGTCCTAGTTTACTCAAAATAGAAAATAATATGGGCCCGTTTGGATTGAGAATATGATAAGTTTGCATAGTGCATAAAGTAAAAGCTATGCAAGTATTAAAAGTAGTTATGTAGGATTTAGAGAAAAGTGTTTGGATACATAAACGTGATTTATGCATGGGCCTGTTTGGATTGAGAATAGAATAAGTTTACATAGTGAATAAAGTAAAAGTTATGCAAGTATCAAAAATAGTTTTGTAGGATATAGAGAAAAGTGTTTGGATGCATAAATCCCTCCGAACACTTTTCTCTATATCCTACGTACATAACTACTTTTGATGCATGCATAACTTTTACTTTATCCACTATGCAAACTCATTGGTACCGTTTGGTTTCGCGCTAAGCAATTCCGGAATTAGAGGAGATATGAATTGGTATGTTAGGATAAGTAGTGGGATATGCGTGATATTTGGTTGAAAAGTAGAGATAAAATAGTAATGTTTTGTTAAAAAACAGAGATAAATTAGTACTATTTGGTTGAAAAGTTGAGATAAAGTAGTAATGATTGGTTGAAAAGTGAAAAAATAAGAATAAAGTAGTAATAATTGATTGAAAAGAAGGAAAAAAGTAGTAATGATTGGTTGAAAAGTGAGAATAGAAATCAAGGAATGGGGATAAAAATAGAGATTAAAAGGTGTTTGGCTGTAATACCAGCATAAAATGGGTTTAACCCAGAATAAGCAATGCCTATCCTCGAACCAAATAAGCTCATTATATTCTCAATCCAAACGAACCCTAAGCAAATAAGTGTTTCCTATTACAAAGCTTACTATTCTACTCAAACTAGGAAAAGAAAAACATAACTAGAAGTAGGAATATAAGTAGGAAATCAACTACGAAATAAGCTAGGAAAGCGTAAAATCATAAGCTAGTAGGGATCTAAGAAACCTAGTCCTACTAGAGGCTTAGACCGGCGAGGCTTGGCCGAATCCTAACCGACCTCAAGGCGGGTCCGGCCTAGGTCTGGTTGGACCTCCTTGGCTGTGGGTCCTTATAGACCAGGTCAGGTCCAATCAGGGCTGGTTGGTTCCAACCCGCATCAATCAATGTGTCCTCCAATTCTAAAACCAGAAAATACTGGTCAGTATGGGAAACAGATAAAGGTGCAAGAGATAGTTTGGAAGGTGATGTCTTCTCTAACTTGTCTATTCCAGTGATTGAACTTGTCATGGAATGTTGGTGTTGGGACCTGTGGCAGACAAACACATCACACTTTTTTATGATTTCTGATTATAGATCTTATGGTAGCATTTGGTGTGAGATTAGTTTATTTCAAATTAACGGGGTTAAGAGATTTCAGGATTAGCTTATTTTGGATTAAGAGATTTAAGGAATGAAAATAGAAAAAAGTAGAGTGATGATGATAAGTGAATTAAAAATAAAATAATCATGATTACTTTTGATGTTTAGAAATAAGTATAGGGACAAGAGGGTTAAGGGGGGCCATATCAAACAGAGCCTAAGAGTTCACGAACCCTATATTGGTAGAGACCAACCTCCCCTAACTTGTCTGGTATGACAGCTTGGGTGTCCTGTGAAGAACCCGGGTTCGAAGGTTGGTACCCTCTCTCACCCCTAGCCGGTACTCTCCCCACTGCCGTGCTTAACTATTAAAATAAAAAAAATAAAAAAAAAAAAAACAAACTCCTAAGCTATCCCGTTTGAGACTGCTTGCTTTGGTTATAAACGTAGAGAGAGCAAGGGCTCTTAATCCTCGGTCACTCATTATCCTGAATGAGAATTTGATTTGGTTTCCTAAAACCATTAGAAAAGGGTTAGAGCTGTTATTTCAAGGCAATACGTACTTATCTAAAATTTTCTTGCACTCAGCAAAAATGGCTAGGCTGAAGCAGGCAAAAGAAGAGGCTGATAGGGAGATTGCAGAATATCGTTACCAGAAGGAAGCTGAATTTCAAAAGAAGGTTGCAGAGGTAAATCTCAATACTGGTACACTTATCCACAGCCTTGTTGTGTATGACCTACTAGTTAACTTGTCAAATTCCTGCCATCAAATAGAGTAGCGGTGACTCTGGGTCAAATGCTAAGCGATTGGAACAAGAAACAGAGGCTAAGATCGAGCATTTGAAGTCAGAGGCAACAAGGATATCAGATGATGTGGTTAAAATGCTTCTGAGGCATGTGACCACTGTGAAGAATTAGCATTAGCTATTCATTATCTATCTATGACTTGTCGATTTTGGTGAATTGGCTGAAAATGGGGCGTGTATTCCGCCACCCACCTGTGGCTCTGTATAATAAGCAGCTGTGAAAGCTCTCGACTTAAAAAACATGTTCTATAGAAGGTGACATGTGATTTTGTGGAGGCTCGTTTGTATTAATGGAGACACATTATTGTTCTTCTTTTGTGGTCACTCTGGATTAAATGGATATAAGTGGAAGACTCCTGTTTGTGTCTTTTTTTATTTCCTGTTGAAAGATAGACCGATGCTCAGTTTGTAGGGTTTTTACATTTGAAAGTTCAAGTTTAGGGGTTTTGTATCTTGATTTGCTAGCTGCTACTATATTATTGCGGCAAGGATCATATTGATCCTTTTTTTCCTGTTTTTTGCATTTCTACGGGGATGCGTAATTTTGCCCAAATTCAGGTAACTGGCTGGTTTTCTGGTGTAACTGTTACAAGACTAAAAATGTCTCGAGTTGGCTTTACGAAAGTATGTCTGGAATAATTGGCTGTTTAGATGAGGTCGACCTTTTAAATTGACATCGCCAAGTAGTCTATGTTTGCCTGCTGTTGAATGGCTAACAGCATAATGCAGTACAGTTGAGAATTATTTCATCAGTTTGAAGTATGTCTTTGTTGTAAATACATGGGACCCCAGCAAACAAGCTTGTCAAGAGAACAAGCTTATTAACAATAAAAAGTTAAGTTCGGAAACATGATCACCAGCAACATCAGGACAAAATGATCTTTATCACTGAGTACTTACACCACACTTACTGCTCAATACACCTACACCACACTTTATTGCTCAGTACACCTACACCAGTGTCCTTGCGACTACTGAACAATATTGCTGCTCTGCACACTATGCAACTCTTCGGAGTCCACTACCAAACATGTTAACAGTGTTTTGATAATGAACTACTGAACAAAAAAAAGAGCAATATGATGTATTGAGTAAAAAACAGTGGTGTATTCAGACGCACTCATTATCATTTCCTCGAGTAATCACAGACATGAGACAATGCTATTACATTGAACTAGATCAGCTGATCATTTTCCTTGACCTCCTAGAAATATTACACTGATGGCTGAAACAAGGATTGCACTAGGTCATCCCTTTTACAAGATACATAGGAGCAAAAAGAGCTCGGTATTCCAAAGATTAGCATAGGGGGATGGATCCCCTATAGAAAACAAAGACACCTCTTGCGAGCTATAAGCAAAATTACCTGCCTCGATTGGGGCAGGCATTTGCAAAGTGTGAGGGATCCCCACATACAAAACACCTACCAGACACTGCCTCACCAGTTGCGGATAGAAAAGTGACACCATCGCCGCGTCCTCCCCTCTGGCCTCGGCCACAGCCACCTCTCCTTGCAGCAGATGTTGATCTACTGTTGCTTCCACGGCCGCTTGTTCCGTGATTGTCCACACTATCGTCCCACCTGCGTTCAAGATGCATCAGTAACTAGCTGTGCTGCCTTTATTTTTGGCACACTGATTTGATAGATGGTTCTGTAAGAACTAAAAAAATTATTTGGATAAGGGCCTCTGGTTACCAGTCAAACATAACGAGTAATACTTGGCGGTTCAGCTATTTAAAAATGTGCCCTGAAAGTATGAGAATTAGAGAATAGGAAGGACAGGTTTAATTTAGTTCAAAGGCCAAACCCAACATTTACTACATACAGTTCCAAATCATTTGCGTAGGTCCAATAGGCATGCATGGTACAAGTGTGATTAGTTGCACAATGAAATCCAAGAGACAAATTAACTAAAGGAAATATTGTATATGGCCTTTTAAGTAATCAGAGAATCTTTTTAAAACTATCCAAGCTAATGAATCAGTACAGCTTGCTGGTGATTGTCTCGGACTGCGAATATGATCAAGGTGATCTTTGCACTGGAGGCATAGAAGAATCCACAGCAAGAATTTGAAGAACATCAAAAGCATGGGTTTTGAATGATTAGTTCTGAAACGTAGTAATCTAAAGCACGAAGTGTCACAAGAAGTTCTTGCGCAGATATGGTATGTGACGGACATACGTGAAAGACAGATAAGCACAGAAATGCAGATTGACAACTGACAGAATTTGCAAATCAAGTCCTAGGTTAACTTGGACAGGCCTGACTTTGGTTTTTTAGAAAGGTATATGTCATTTGAAGAGGTGTGAGAATGCTTGTTATAGAATGAGATGTGTAGATTAAAAATATTTACTGCAACCCATGTATCACATTAATAGCAGGAATGACTTCAAAGGACAGTTTATGCCTAATGCTCCTAACCTAGATGACTTGCAGAAAATAAAACAGTGCAGTCCCGTGTTTTGCATCCACCTATATTTAGAAGTGAGATTAACAAATGATGTCCAACCACTACTATCAAGTAAAATCTTCCCAATGTTCGATCTGAGCTGCATTTAACTTGTCAAGATTGGGATTTTATACACTTATGGTTTGGAATGGAAGTATTGCCTCCTGGCCAAAAAAATGCAAGAAATACAATCTTGGGAAGATGCATTAACAGAGATGGTATTGCATTAGCCATTAGAAGTAGAGGCATATCAAGGAACTCATGGATGAGGGCTGAGCAGTGCATATAAGAATGAGGATGTCTGGACACGTTCACTAATAAAAAAACCATTCAATTTATGGAATTTCAGGAGTTCTAGTGCACATACAGAAAGAAATCACATTCATGAGATTGGCAGGCATAGAACTCCCTTCCTCTATTGGTTTCGGTATTAGCAGTTCGCATCGTGCAGGGTTCTCCACAAGTACATAAAACCTCACCTGTAGTGGCAAAAGACCTGTGAGAATTGACTGGCACTTCCTTTAAAACCGCAATCTATGAATACAGAGGTCATGAAAAAAAAGAAGAGCAATCTAGCCCATGGTGAAACTCTTCGTACCCATGGTTTTATTCTGACCTGTCACCCAGTATACTCGTATGTTTCCAATGATGTTTGAGGGTATTAAATAGTACATAGCATATATATATATGGAATCATGTAGTCATCTTTTGTCTTTCGAGCAAATAGTCCAACAGTTAAACCATAAATTTTTCAGCTATGTCTGAGATCCACCATGCATAAGGTGGGATTTGTTACTGATATTATGCCGTAAAATTTCATATGTTCACAACAATTGAAAAGCAAAGAGAGTTTGAATCACCCTGACTTCTTGCATTTCTAGATCTTGTGGACTGGGCACCATGTGAGCGAGAAACATTAGAGGGACAATCATTTGACATATGTCCTGTTTGCCTGCACTGTGAACAAAAATCCCTTCTGCAATGTCCTCCCCGGGTACCACTTGGAGGATCTGTAGTTCGCTGCCCTCTTGCTGAAGCAGTAGGTAAACTTGATCAGTTATCGAGTTATCATTCATATGTGAGGGCAAGCTACTATTTGAAAATACCATGCAAAAAGATAGAAGAGTACTACACTCTTTCATGTTGGATTGCTAACAAAGAAATTTAATATCTGGTTAAGTAGTCATTCATCTAGACTGTCAAAGAAGCAGAAGACTATCTAGGAATCTAAGTGTGCTAGAACGTGTAGTGAAATGTGCAAGCATAATACAACGCCGAAAAAAAATAAATGCAAAAGGTTAAGAAGGGATAAAAACATGCTAGGACTATTAAATCAACACATAATAGAGAAACTTTGAACCGATGAAAAGCTAATAGTACCAACACAGGAAAATGTGCTGCTTTCGTGGTCTTAATCAGAGATTTTATGTACAAGAGGGCAAGAAACCTATAGGCTAGTCTTCTTTTTTTTCCCTTTCCAAAAAACTATAAGCTCATCTAAAAGCAAAACAGGTGTATAGAACATGTGAAGTGAACTAGAAACTGAAAGAACATAGTACAAGTAGCAATAGATATTTACTTCAACTATAGTTCTGTTGATCTGTAATGAAAGAAAACTATGGCATGGAGGTGAGGTGGCTGGATAGGCTAAAAGATAAATCTTATTGAAAGAGTTTCGAAATGTGCAATGATAAACAAACAAAACATCTGACTTAGACAACTGACATTTAAACATATGTTAGACCTATTTTCTAAACTAAATGTAGAGAGTTAACTTCCATCAAACATCAGCTCTTCCTTATCAAGAACCCCATTTTCCTCTTCTCAATTTGGATCTCCTACGGCTTTTCTTGTCTTTGATTGCCTTTCTTCCTCTTTCCTCTTCAGTCAAAATTGATAGCCTCTTGCGATCCTAGTGTTGTAGGCATTCTCTCCTAGATGCAACTGATTACGTCCTACAACTTCAACTTCACCAATCCAGTTGAACTGCTCATAGCTATTTGGTAGACTCGATAGACGTGGAAGAGCTCAGATCTCTTCGACATGTACAATGACGACAGGCTCCAACTGAGTAGTCATCTCATTATTATCGTTCGAGTGATAACAGCACACCACTTGTCAGTCATTTTCATGTTGAACAACTTCATGCGATGCACCTTGTTTGAGGATATGACTTCTTTAGGATATGTCTTTACCTTAAATGGTGTTGAAAGCTTATGCGATGTCAAACAAGTATAGTGGATACAAATTCGAAGATAGCATGTGTCAACTTAGAAAGTGTTAAAGAAGGCCAAAGGCTGTTACAGCGTGCGTTTTTGAGATTTAGATCTAGTTCAATCCAGGAAAAAACAACTAAAATAGATCTGTTTCGCCCAAAACTCTGAACCATGACGTGTTACTTTGCATCATATTATATAATATCTTTAAAACAAGTACATAGAACATAGCCAACTGTTCATCCATGGTTAGCAACAAGAGGGTGACAAGGACTCATTCCTTGGTCTAGGTATTATATCAAGCCCGAGAGAAACCTGTCATGCCAGGATTATTCCATTGTCCTGTCCCACAAATCTCTGTAAGTTCTTTTAGCGTCATATCGCAGCCACCAATGCAACCTGCAAAAAGAACTTTTGTTATGCTAACTACGCACAATCAGATATTAAACAATAGCAGCAATGTGGTTAATTGAGGACTCTATATGACACTGACAATTATATTATAAGTCACAAAGAAGGTCAAAGGGCCATAAAAAGCAACAGTATCAAGTCCACATGGCAGAAGTTGAGGAGCATGATTATGAAATAAAATCATCATAACCCTACCATTGGGATATCATGAAATGAATTATGCGAAATCATATTAGAGGGGCATGAAGGATCTCTAAAAACTAAAAGAAATTGAAAAAAAAGGGAATACAGATAGGTGGTGAGGGCCTTGATATCCTTATTCCTTGATGTAAAACCTAAAATATCAAACTGAAGTGTGAGATAATACAGAAGATTCTATCCGAAAGCACTTGAGAAGTTCCATAGTGCTGAAGTCCATTTCCACTAATATTCAAAAAATAATCCTGAAAAGACACAAGTACAACGAGGACGAACCAAACAAATAATTTTAATTGTGCTCTTTTGAAGCATATAGTAACTTCTCATGACGAGGTTGAGAATGGTTCTAATGAAGGATTCTCGCATGGCGGGCTATAGTGTCTACTCTTCAATTCATTATGTGCCAGGCAGCTATTGGCATGATAACTACCAATATCGTGGCAAGGTATGGTATCAATTTGCTTCGGAAGAAGTCAATTGGAAACATACAATTGGCATCTCAAGGATAATAAGAAACACAACACTCCTCCCCATGCCTTCAGCTCTTCTCCACTCCTCTCACTTTGATCTTTGATGATCCCGTGCAGCATTTTTATCCCACCCCTCTCACGATGTAAACAACCTCAAACGCACTTCCATTGCTAGAGCTACGACCTTTCTCTTTCTCCAATCTCTTTTATCCAATTTGAGGATGGGCAAATGGGACAAAGTGACAGGGCCAAACAACTTCCAGGTCTGGTCAGAGTCAATGGTTCCAACCCAGCCCTACTTGGCCAAGCAAGGCCGCTCAACTGGTCATTTTTATGAATGTTAAAATCCTAACTAGCATGGCCCAATCAGGTTCGCAGAACTTGAAAAAAGTATGGTTGTTTTTGCCCCCAAATAACTGTAAAAAATAGTCAGTTATCGGGAGCAAAGTTTCCATTTGTCCCCGCCACACTAGTTTCACATAACAGATGTATTCATCATCTTTCACTAGTTTCTAATGGAACTCTCTCTACTCATTTTCTCATCGCCATCTCTCACTAGAGCTTTTTTGTTTTAAAGAAACATGCCTAACGAATCATCAACAGCAGTACAAGAAATCAAGCACCATGTTTACTTGTTCTTATGGATCCACATTTGGCTTCGAGTCAACAGTTTGGTCCATAGATTGTTTCCCAAGTTGAAGATTTTCTCATCTTCTATTTTCTGATATAGCTTCTCCGTTACGTTGATTTCGACCCCAAGAATGAGATTGGCCAAGAAATGAAACTAGAGAAAAACTCCCCTAAGTTCTTCCTCCCAAAGTCACCTCTAACCACCAGATCCAATCTCCGCTACCATGCATAAAAGCCAGGGGCAGAGATTCAGAATGTCTTTGAGAATAAAATCCTGGAAAATAAGGTCGTCAATGCAAAAGCAATATGTTAGATATGTCAGAGAGAGTACTCAGCTAGTCCGCCTTTTGGAAATGGCACCATCCACTTGATTTCTCACATGGAAATCATAAAAAGGACAAGGATAACAACAAGACAATGGCATCGAGAAGTAATCTTATTACAATTCTTACGATTCAAGTAATGCTAGAAAAGCGAATGACTTGTTCTAGTTAGGACGTAGAACAACTCGAGCTTTCACCACTGTTGAAGATGACAAGTTCGGAAATATACTTGGTGTCTGGTTTTCATCATAGTTATCAATGTTTTTCAAGCCAAACATAACAACGTGATGTTTAAAGTATTTTAAAAAGAAAAAATGAATCTAATTTTCCATTTTAACTCGTCCTAAATGTCACACTTCTTTTACTCTCATCACACATTCCTTGATGATGATAGGATATGCCAAAAAAACAATTTTCTCTTATTGGAGTTGAATATTGTTACACTGACAAACTATTTCGAATCTGGTTACGTACTCATTTCAACTTGGATTTATTTAATAATGCTAGTAATAAAGTAGTCATAGTTCGATTAAGAAGTGGTCGCATTTACCTTGTAATGGTACTTTTCTTCATATGAGACTTATGTCACATAGTACATTTACTTGTACAAAGTACAAACTACAAAAGGTACATTTACTTGTACAAACTACAAAGTGCTTATGAGAGTACTAATGTAGTTATTCATAAAATTAGAAAGATAATCTATACTACTTTAAGTTCTGAAAATATGGGCAATGCAATTTTACTTGTAAAGAAATAATTTACAACCAAAAAAAAAACCTTGAGATGGACTTGACAGATCTCTTTATATTCTATGTTTAGTACTTTTTTTTATATCTATTCCAACTCTAAAGACATGCTTAAGATTTTATTGTTATGCTATTCTTCCATTATCTGGCCGCTCTTATTCTATGATTGTGCATTCTCAATTACAATAAATTATCTACTTATGATTTGTTTCAACTTTCAAATAGTAATCGCAATGATTTTTTCTGGAGTTGTTATACAACAAAATGGAAGCAGATTTCTCACTTCAATACCTCGTGTTTGTGGTTTTGGAAGTATTATTGATTCATACATGAAACATGTTGACTTAACAAATCATTTTAATGTTATGTGGGAGATGATAATGAGAAAATGATCTCCTACTTGTGTTAAATGAGATTTTAATTTGAAAATTTAATTTGAAGCATGCAATTTGAGATTTGGTCCTAGCCGCATCCTCTAGCTCTACCCCTACTAAAGTTAACTGGATTTGGGAATAGGAATTTGTTAAATAAGCTAATACGAAAAAATTAGAAGGGGACCTTTGTCAAAGCTCCAACACCATGACAGCCCCATTAGAAATAATTCAGTAACATGGTGGAAAGTCTACGGATATGGTGCATTTCCAGTTCTTTCCATCTTGGCCTGTGACCCACTAACAACCCAAGTACATACAGAAGGATGCTTTATTGATGAAAAAAAGAGCAATTTGGATTTAAAAACGGTGTGAACTATGACGTGTTTATAAGACTGGTGGTTCATGCAAAAAAACATCAAAACATGCAAGCAGATCCACCAATAGAAGAACTTCAAAACTTAGAACTGGAGGTCTATATTCTCCAAGGTAGAGCTGCATATGATGGATAGATGAGTAGGTGCCAAGCTAGTTGGGTTACTGGCATACTATTGCGATCCAGTTTCGCTCCCATTTTCTAATTGTGAATGATCAAACTTGATCAGAAACAAAATTTCCATGATTAGCTATTATCTGACAATTATGTTGGCAGTTAAAATTTTCTCAAAGAGGAAAATGCGTCACATAAGAGTCTCAAAATTAATGAGGATAGACCAGTCTGATGAAACAACAGAAGTTGATGTAAGATTCGACAGTTATTGCAGCCAATGTTTCCTACATCAAGGATGTAGCATGTCATCCGGGTTCGTAGCAGTAGAGTCCTCGAAGGATTAGATCATAAATGGATAGTTTTGTTCTATCTAGTAAATAAGCCATGCATAGGATGCAGCCATGTATACCTGGGAGGGTTTAGCCATGGTACTGACAAATCAAAGAATGATAATCTTACAATTGCAATGGCACAAAGAGAAGGCTCTATGGTGATAAGTCAACTTTGTGAAGGTGATTAGTACCCAAATGATCAACTTCATAATTTGGTGGTATCTCGAGCCGACGAAACTTGAACTGAATTTTGAAAACAGGACCTAGACAAATGTAATTGGAATAAACAGAAAATCAGTAAACAAGTTAAACCTAGATGTGTTGCTTATTGGAGAGAGATTGTTGAGGAGAACCTGGAGAACAAGTGGGGCAAATATGGCTGGTTACAGTTGCTTCTGATATTGCTCCAGGAAGCCAAACAGCATTCCTACACTGGAAATTTCACATAATTATACTCTGATATATACAATGAATATAAAGGTGATGCAAATGGGGGTAAGTTACAGAATCAGATAGGCTTAGTTACCTATGTATTTATCAAAAAACATTACATCAAACTCCTTGGACATAATGCGAAGGACTGACACTTGGAAGATAAAGAGACAGACCAATCCAACTTATTAGGCAAGAATATGATGTGCTTATATATGCGACCACACATATCATATTACCAATAGGCATACTAAATAGCCACCCAATTACATCCATAACACTGGACATTTTCTCATCCGATATGGTGTATTTGAACTTCATAGATTGCGCTCTAACTTGATCAACATTGAAATGCACAAGTTAGCTACATAAAAAATTTCATAGCAAGCGGAGGATATCAGAATTGTCTTTAGCGAACAACATTCCGAATTTGAATCATGATGAAGTCATTGGCAGAGCCTTCAACCAGAAAATGATTGAAGAAACTTCCTCCGGGTAGAAAATTGAACTGCACAAGGAGTGGAAGTACTGAGCCAATAAAAGCTAGTGCTGCTCTGAGCAATCAGCCTATTCTGCATTTGACCAGACCTATCATCGAGTTGTTTGAACCCTTACTACTTGAGATTTGATTAGAGAAGAAAAATAGATGGGCATTGGGATTCCAAATAGAAGACTGGTGAAGCCTGGAAAACTGAATTGGCTACCGGAACAAGCCTTCTTGATGCGTGTAGCACAGTCAAATGAAACAAATATGTAACTGTATAACATCTCCATTCATGTGGAAGATATTTGATGACGACAGCAAGCATAATGAAATCTGTCACCATCAGCAGCGAAGGCTTATTCCAAGTGTTATGGTGTCTATTACAACCACAACTGGAGATGAGATGAAATGAACAGACTTTATGTTCGGTTGTCATCGGAATATAGACCCTACCAGTTGGTGACCAGATAGACTATCACATGTTTTCCAATTGAAGCTCAAAGAACTAAGAGCAGACCTCTAAACTTCCCTTAAGCTAAGAGTTCAAAACATCTAGGCTAAAATATGCTTCAGTATCCTCAATTATAGAGCCAATTTCAATTTGGGCCTTATACTTTCAAATTCGTTTCAATTCAGGACAAATGATAATGTCGTCAGTCATTTTAACAGAAGTATACTCATGTGAGGTCACGTGCGTGCGACATCCAGCCTTATAGCGACTGCATTTCACGTAAATGGTGTAAATTCAAGGATTTTAGAGGTGTGATTCCAAGAATCAAGTGCTCCGGACAATGCAGAGCCTGCATTAAGTAACAATTGCAAATTCAACACCCCAAGAAGAGAATGGTTTCGTCCTGCCTTATGACAACCATCCACCATTTTTAACTTTTCCCGTTTCATGTAAAAGAGTACATTCGTTGATTTTAAGGGTGTGATTCCAAAAATCAAGTGCTCCAAATGATATAGAACCGGCAATATGCGTCACTTGCAAACTTTAGAACCACAGGGATCACATGAGAGAGCCATTCTATTAAAATTACTCATGGCTGTCCCATTTTTGTCCTGAATTTAAACAAATTTGGAAGTATAACACACACATTGACACATTTTTAACTAGAGGGCCCAAATTGAGACTACCTCTATAATCAGGGGTAGTAAAGATTATTTTACTTAAACATCTAAGTACGGTCACAAAAAATATGAGGAAGCTTAATATCTCGAATGTGTAGAAAATAATCAGAGAAGTTTAAATAGAATCAAACACACAAGACAAGAATTTTAAACTAGTTGGATCATTTAGAAGGGATTCTTGGACTATAACTTTGAATTGAATATATGATGATGCCTCTATCCAGGAAGTCCACCAAGTGTTGCATATATTAACCTGCAAAGCTACTAGTGGCTTTCACCTAGATCATTTAGATCTCCTTCTCCTCTTTCTAACTCTTGAACACAAGACACATCTCCTCCCCTCACTAAAACATCCAACAACCTACATTTGACAATTGCATATAGTCAAACTATGATCCTATACTCTTTCAATAGAAAGCTCTACTCGTTCACTTTCAGAAAGTATTCATCTCACTTATACTTGCTATCATACATATCGGCCTAAACAATTTCAACTCTACCATGGCCACATCGTTTGTCAAAACTTTTTACTTAAAAACAATTTCTCTAGCATCATTTTCTCATTTCTCTTTCGTATAATACACTAGTGTGGGCCCATGTTCCTGACACAGCTCTCTCTCTCTCTCTCCTTAGTACCCCTGGCATGGCTCTCCCTCCCTCCCTCCTTCCCCCCATTAAATCTCTCTGTGGCTCCGCGCAATAATCATCCCATCCAAAAAGACCAATTTTTTTCAATTTTGTGAGGTAACAATTGGTTACATATCCGAACTCCCACACAAATCTTTTTCTTTAGCAACATACTCATGCACTCTTTTTTGCTTATTCTGTTTCTTTCCTTGCTAAATTCTCTCTCTTCTAAGGACCAAGTCAAAGACTATGAAACAACAGAGTTCTTTTGAAGATTCTCCACCATGGACCAAGCCATAAAACCTCCTTATATGCTTTCACTTCCAAGTCAAAGACTATGAAATAGCAGAGTTCCTTCGAAGATTCTCCACCAAAGACCAAGCCATAAAACCTCATAGGCTTTCACTTGTAATTTCAGAGAAGACATATAAACTTCACATAGGCTTTGTCGCAACTCAACAAAAGCCCTTCAAGAATCAACAAAGATTTTCTTTTTAACTTATGAAACCCTTGACTCGCTAACAATTTCCCAATTCAACCCTGGTTCTTGTTCATAAATCGACAAAAAGACACCTATAGTAATCCGAGAATATCCAACTCCAAATATGTGCCCGATTATTTCGCTTAGCTACCTTGCTTGCAACAGTAAATACCTAGCAAGTCAACAAAAAGATTTTGTTTTTTGAACTTCTAAAACCCTTGATTGCTACCTTGATTCTGTTAGTGGTGAATCCAAACACTAATACAATGCCACAGGCACAATCCATCATATCGAAAAAATCAATCAGAGGTGTAGCTTCTTGGATTGGATGTAAATACAATATAGATTTAAGTTATGTTACCAAAGGCAATGGTGGCGGCGGTGGCGGCGTCCCGAAAGAGACGAATGGGGACGATGGAGTAGATCTTCAGCGTGGTGGAGGGGCCCTCGGAGGAGGCGACGGTTGCGACAAGGGCTATCACCAAGCTATGATTTTAAACCCAGTAACCTAGAACGAACTAATCCTAAAATTAATCTCGTTATTCACTAATTCCTCGTAACCAGTTTCTGGAGGCTAAGAGAGGATAAATGCCTCTCAGCGGATTCGGTTATTTCTCTCTCTCCACTAACTCTCTATCTCTCTCACCGCTAATTCTCTCTCTCTCTCTGCTGGCTCCACCTCCACTGTCATATATAAACCCCTTTGGGATATTCTCCACCGTCTGATGTAGCATCTGCCTGTTATAATATAGGCATTAACCTCGACACTCCGACCTCTACCACTCTCGCTCTATGGGCCTTAGCTTCTTTATCGACATGATCATGAACCATACCATGCAAAGCTTATTTTTCTCCCATAAAATCAATGTTGGAGTTTTCGAGGTATGCTTCGATCAAATGACTCACCTCAAGAACTTAAATCTCCTACGACCACTTAGTTTTAGATTCATTAGCTATTTCTTCCTCAATCTCCTTAGCTTGAATGATAGACCCAAAGCATCCAAACCACAGTATGACGTGAATTTGTTGGTGATCTTAGACAGTACATGGATGTGAAGCGACTTATAAACCCTAAAATCACATTCTATCAGTACTACTAGGGTTAAATCATCATTGCAAAATTTTTCTCTAAAAGGAATATAACAATCAATATGGTGAGGATAAGAAAATTTATCTCGCACGCCATTAATATGGAAGTTGTTTAGTATGATAAACGTGGATTAGTACTTGAATTTGATAATTGCAATTTCATGTCATCATGATCATCCTCATTATCCATAGTACTAGACCAACAGTAGGACATGGACACACAGAACAAATCTAGTTCACAAGGTTCAAAAACAAATAAAAGAATTTCATGACATGCTATTGAATGCCAATAATTTAAGAATTGAAGAGCAAAACATCTCTAAGAAGGGGTCTGACAAAAACACTAAACTGCTACTTCGTTCAAAAAAAACCAAATGTTATTACTAGTTAGCTTCAAAGGACCTGCAATATTGTCATACTAAAAGTTCAAACAACTAGGAAGAAGCCTCTAACTTTTTTCCTGACTAGAAAAGTTTAAAACAAAAGGTAAATATTACAACTGTTATCATGAAGAACCTGTCCAGCTGAGATTTTGCCTTTTAAACCTGAGAAAAACTAGATATAACATATTTTTCCAATAAAATGTATCTACTATTATGCAAGCGAAAAAAGAATTTGCTACATGGAACTTAGAGTTTCATGATGGAGAATTATGTTTGCCAGGAAGAACTTGAGAATCATAAGGTCATAACAGTCCTTTAAAAAACCTATTGTGAAGAACACGAACTGAAATCAAGAAGATGAAAGAAAAGATTGGGTCATCATCTTCTTATCCTACATCTTTTGCAGAATATCATATGCTATACTAGATCTTGAGGTTTTGAATGATAAGATCTTACAAGTGGGAACCGAAGGCATCCAACCATAAAATGACCATTCTGTAAGAGTGAAAAGATTATTAGAGGAACCCAAGAACTTATAATGCATAATACAATCTTCAGAAACTACATTTTTGTATCTCGAAAGCAAGTCAAAACATACTGAATTTCGTTTAAAGACCATGTCCGATTCATGGCAAACGCCACATGGCCTCACAACCTCACCAACATTTTGCGTGTCTCCAACAGGTCTATTAGATCTACAACAGAGGAGACAATCTAGTGGTTAAAAATACAAAAGCTAACTATAATAAGCTGAATTAGTACCTCTCAAAGAATGCCCCCATTGCCTCCATGAGTTTTGCTCGATTTGATTTCGCCTGAAGGATAGCAAGACATCAAGCAAAGTTGCACAAAGAACATGATAGAAAGTTCACAGAACATAAAAAAGCTATAACAAGCCTCATGCCAATCTTGGGAATAGTGAAAAAGAGGAGAGGTGCGTAAATGCAGAAGAAAAAAAATCAATTTCTACGATAATTGATTCTGTAACAACATACTACCTCATTAACTTGTATGCAAACAGGGTTAAAATTATGATCCAACGAATACAACTACAATGTGAACTCACAATTCTGATATGCGGTACGATTTAGATGCATTCATAACCACAATAAAGCGAACATTTATTCAAATAGTAACGCATTGAGATTTATGAGAATTGGTGTTGCTTTCTTTATGAGCTGTTAATCTCATACATTTAAGAAGCTTCTTCCCATATTAAGGCTACATGTCGAGTAAATTCTGCCATGGAATAGATAAAAGCTACATAACATGCACAGAACAAGCTAACACAAAAAATCAGAACTCAAACTTATTACAACTTTTACGGCTGAACTGTTTCACAAAACATGTATTTCATTTTATATGATCCATGAATCCAGATAGCCAATGAAAGCTGCTACAGGAACGCATAACATTGCAGAGAAATAAAAGGATGAGGGAGAAGAAGTACGGTGCATTAAGGGACTAAAACATAGCTGATTTATGCATAAGTGATGCCAGTTAGTGGTTATATGCTGAGACTGATCCTTCTTTTGAACGCATTGGCTTAATTTGTTCGGATCAGAAAGAAAATATAAAAATTACTCTTTTTTTAGAGCATGTCAGAGTCTCTCCCTCACCTCACTGTAAGCCCATTGACACCTGCAAACCGTCCAATCCATTTGATATAACTTGACAGTTATTTTTCTCATTTCATGTCTCCTTCATTCTGATTAATCACTATCATGTTACAAATAATCCTTTCCAATGTCAGAATTCCTCCATATGTCAATGAGTAAGCGGCCACTTGGGTTTGTTACTTATGTTTAGAGTTTAGGAGATCCAAACATGATCACCTATAACTCTAAACATAAATAGCCAAACCAAAGTACCGAAATTCTCACTTATGGTGCTTTTTTCCTCCTCTTTCTCCTCTCCTTCTTTCTTTCTCTACTTCCTCCAGGATCGCTCACTCTCGGGCCTCGGCTGAAAGAAAGGAAGAAACAGTGCCTCGTTTTCCCCTTTACCATCGCCATGCAGTTGCACCTAAACAAGTGCCAGTCGATACTTCAAGCCTGCCATGATACTTATGTTGTATCGCGCTAGATGATGGCGATATTATCAGATCATCGGCATAAACTTTAAAGTGCTTTCCTTACATAAGATTTCAACAATTATACTACTCAAGTCGTAAATTAAGGGGAAAAATTTGTCTACCAACGTACTAGCAGTAAGAAAAATAAAACAAAGCACCATAGCATAATTAGTGTTGATAGTACTCAGAATGCTTTAGGAAGTCATTTTCTTCATCAATAATAGAGGTATGGATGCTCCAGGATTCAGCTTCACATCAACTTACATCTAAAAAGCAAGCTTTCATCTGCTGCAAGCAACTACTTAAGACTTCAGATTTCGTCTTGGTACCCGTACTAACCGCTTTCATATCACACTCCATCATAGATCTAAGGTATGGTTTCCAGAGCTCATAACTGAAATGGAACAACGCCTTCATGTCAGTACCAAGAACATTTTCTATATCAGATCTAATATACACACATTCAAACCTAGATAGCATGGACATGGGCACGCGACAGAAATAGGACATGACACGGACATGCCGACACAGCGGATTTCATAAATGCATGACTCGACGAGGTAGGGCACGTAGAAAAGTACATCACATAACTTCTTTTTATATGCCCTATGTACAAGAACATTTCATCAAAAGAGTCAAGACTAAATAAAGCACCAGTTCGGCACAAACTTTCCGGACATTAAGATTCCCAGATTAGGGCTTTAGATAGCGGAATAAGATAAAGAATAAGAGTCACTTAAGCTCCATATTGTTTCTAAACCGCACCCATTAGAGAAGATGACGTAGGCTGCGTGTTGTTCTGCGTCCATAGTGTCTGTCATATGACCAGCCTTAAAAACAAAAAAATAGGACACACCGAGAGGTGTCGAACATGTGTCCGACGAGTATCTTGTCTGACAGTGTCCGACAAGTTGGTTATTCTTAACATTACTAAGTTTCTACCCTCGGAATCAAACCCATCTATCCTTCATACAAAGATTTTGTTAGAATGCACGGCTTTTAAGGTTTTAGATTCTAGACAAATTTCCTTGTTTAAGGATTTGTTTCCCCTCTTTAGATGATGCTCCATCTAAACAAAACTTTGAGGAATACAATATTTGAATTTACAGATCTAAACTTTCATACATACTGATTTAACTACCACCTAAACCAAGAATATTATTGCCACTGAGCACCAATAATCTGCTATCAAGTACGCAGCAGTTCTCATTACCATCATCCACTTCTTTTTCTCACTGACAAATAGATATCTACATTCTACAGCAATAGAGCACAGTTCATTCCATAAGAATGAAATAAGTGTAACATTATAATAGCCCAAACTTTGCAACTCTACCCACTACTTAAAGTAACTTTGACTTGGCCCCATTTCGTATAGGTCTAAATTAATAGAATACAATATCTCAAAGTACCTATCAAAGTTCAGTGATATCTTTATCTAAAATCATTTTTCAAGATTTGCAATAAAGATAACATGCAAATGAATAAGACATTTTGATTGGCTGGAAAATTTTGGATATTGTACTATTGATTCTTAAGCGTTAAATGCAACTTCACTTACATGCAATGCCTTGAGTAACAATGAGGAAAGTTCCATCCATGACTGAACCACACGTGACAACTGACCTAATTACTTATGAAACCCTTTCAACTTGTTAGTTTGTTGGACGGATCTTATAAGAAAATACTAGAAGCATATTAATCAGTGACTAGATTTCTAGATTTATTATCACCTTTGATTTTGTAGCCTTCATATGCTTATGAGTTGCTTAAGAATCAGGTTTCTTTACATTTTAGATCCTTTTCAGTGTCACAAACTGCCATTTGCTTCAATAACACAACCTACAAGTTTGAAATAAAACTTGAAACTTAGTTTTTCCAACTTCTTCCTCCGTTTCTCTGAATTTACACTCGTCAGAAATTTGAACAATTTGTCTTGTGCATCTATTATCTATCTCAAAACTCTTGGAAAATTAAACTATTTGCAATTTTTCACATCCCATATCCATGTTTCAAAAACATCATCCATGTTCACTAGATATCAGAATTCGATGGCCGTCCTCAACCAGGAGTTAGTTACGAACTTACGATTGTGATTGAAAAAAATTTGGAACTTGGGATTCACCTCTAGATTTCAATCATGAATCTGTATGTGGGTATCCATCCTTGGATCTCACAAGTTAAAATAGTGGGATCAGCTAGAACTTCCCATCAGTAAGGTTACCTCACACAGTGGGCTCCAATAAAATCCCATGGTATATGACAAGTACAAATTTGCATCAATGGTGTACAATAACAATTGACAACATACCCCATTTCATCATAGCCCATCACTAATGCCTCTCCCTGTAAATAGCCAATTAAAAATTGGACATAAATTAGCACATATTGTGTAGAAATAAATTTAATTTAAGACCATAAGATCATTTTGTCCATACTGATAATGCAAAATTTGATCTAGATCAATAAAAGTTCGCAATGCTAAACAAGAATTATTGGCTAACTAAAAGGACAACCAAAGTGCAAAAATAATTACACATAAAGGTTTTCTGAGTCAGATGGCACTGTGTGCATGTCAGGCCGGCAAAAAAGGGCATGGTGGAACGCAAATCTGATGGCAGGGTTGAGTGAGATTCCTTGAAATGGGTCCAAAATGAAACACCCTTTTCAATTTTTCATATTTTTTGAAAATGATTACAGTTTCTTAAAATAAATTTAAAAACTAACATGGACTTCACTTAAACCACATATATTCTTCAAAGCTTCATAAGGTCCATGCAGAAATCTCAGGAACTAAACAGGTTCACTCCTCAAAAAAAAGAAATAATACTTTGATTTTGCCGTTACTTCACTTCGGGAGGACATCATAAATGTTTCCTTCTTCCACATATGCTTCATTGGTCAAGATTATACCCAACTGCCAATAATCTAACTTATATCACCATTCTTCAAATCCTAGCAATCAAGATTATATCCTGGGTCAAAGTATGAGCTCCTATATAGAAAGAGTCGGTGCTTATGAATAGTGTGTGTTTCTTGACTCTAGATAGGCCTGATGAGATGATTATACATCTTTTGTAGCTAGAGTCTAGTTAGAAAAAAATTTATGCAAAAAATTATGCATATTTGTAGCTATGGCCTAGTTAGAAAAAACATCCATGAAGAACTGCTAGCTCAGCCATCATACATGTCAGGATGGAATTCAACCCCTCCATTCTACACAAATTGCTTTTGAAGGTCAGGAAGCAATCATGGTATGAACTTGCAGTTTGAATGCATGCACATCACACATTTGTTAACAAGTATCGACATGTACCATAGAAAGCCAAAAATGCAAGAATCAGGCAAGTAATAATTATCACTAGATTTGTAGGTGCAAAACTTGTGTTTGAATTTTTTGTTGCATAACAGCTATCAAGGCACTTTTTGATGTGATCATGCATTGTGGCATCTCTGCCACCAATGCAAGAATCATGCAAGTAATAATTATTACTAGATTTGTGCGTGCATGTATTCATTGCAGTATGAATACATGCACATCACACATTTGTTAACAAGTATCGACATGTACCATAGAAAGCCAAAAATGCAAGAATCATGCAAGTAATAATCATTACTAGATTTGTAGGTGAAAAACGTGTGTTTGAATCTTTTGTTGCATAACAGCGATCAAGGCACTTTTTGATGTGATCATGCATTGTGGCATCTGTGCCAATTCCCGCCTACAACAAATGGAGAGATGTTTCATGTCAGTAATATAATTTAACACTTCAGCTGTGCAAATTAAGTTTAAATACAAAAGTTTAATCATGCTACTCACTTTGTCCATGCAACTAAGCAAATCAGACTCACTCAAAAGTGGCGGCGGCCTTGTCACTCCTGAATCCAGTGCCAATGATGTTGAAAGAAACTGCAGTATAATCAAGAACTTCGGAAATCCATATCTTTGCTTAGCTTCCAAGAAACTGACACACATAGGAAACTAATGAAGAGGACTAGACATGATCCATGAAGTTATAACCATGCATGAATATTGAGAATAAATTGCAGAAAAGACAAAACTGCTGATATAATCAAAACAACAACTATTTAGGAGGAATAAAATGTACTAAAATGGAAAACACATAATCCAACACGCATGTGTTCCCCTTGAATTTATATCCATGCCCAAAGCATGTACTGAAACATAGCCAATAAAATGGATTTTGTCTAATACATATCCAAGACTTTTTCTTCTAGAAAAACACCAAAAATAAGTGGATAGGTATGGGATTGGGTTGGATGCCTAGGACAGAGATGCTGGCACTGAGTGTGAGAAGGAAAAAAAAGGGGAAGGGACAAAACGGTTGTGGCGAGAGAAGAGAAGGGAAGTAAAATGGAGATAGATGAGAGGAATTACCATGCAAAGAGGAAGAGGGCATTATGTGCGGCAAAATACAACAGAGGAGAGTATAAGACAATAGAAGAGAGAATGAGGTGATAGAGTAGAGTTAAGAGGGAGCAAAGAGGAGAGCGGCCGCCATTATGCTTTCTCTCATCAAAAAGTCAGTGACCAGCAAGGAGCATGCTAACAGCATTGCAATGGATGTTTGAACTCGATAACTACTACTAAACAATGGCAACAAAGATCGGCCAACGATGATCCAATGAAGACAGCGGATCACAGCAATAATTTCTGAGAAAAAGGGCGTCATGACCAAAAGTGAGCCTTTCCACTTTTCTCATGTCCCTTTCTTCTCTCTTTTTTAACC
>OY986973.1:15949146-16009274 GCA_963920575.1 Narthecium ossifragum
AAACCCCCACCCGAACCCTTGTTAAGCCTAATAAGCCTCCTCCAATTAGCTATACATTGTAACTTTCAACGAATATTTTGGCTCACAGGGAGGTGGAAACCGATGGCTATATCGTCCAGAAAAAGATGCAATGGAAAGAAGTGGTATTTAGAAGTGCTGATAGCTTTACATTTAGGTTTTGGCATAAAATACTTGCACTGACTCGGGCACACCGCATGTTATTGGTTACAATTCACTCATGGCTTTCTTAATCTCTGAATTAAATGCTACTTCCTTGTCCACATGCTAATTCACCATGCTTACAGCTAACAACATAGAAAATAAACAACAACTTGTATTGTTGCGATTAAGACAATAGGATGAAAGGACCAAAAAGCTAAGCTTATCAAAAATCAAAAACAGAATGCAAAAATCAGGCCAAGAATCTTATCAAAGTTAACAGCTTAAACTAAAAAGATAAATACAGTAATACACCAAATAACGAAAGAACACTTACTGCTAGTATTACACGTCCAGATGCTGAAAACTGTTCACCAGCAATATCAATTTCAACAGTCGTTTCAGCCCCTACAGCAGGTTGCGAGACACAAGCAAGAAAATGGCGTACAACAAGCTCATATAACCTCTGAATGACAATGGAGACTATAATTATGTTAAAGACCAGATGTAGAAAACAAAAGGCATAACATAAGTTCGATGATACCCAACTTTCTCCATACATTATGATCTTGGCTCCATCCTGATTCCCCAGCAGAAAATTTCGTTGGATGAATAGGAGGATGTGCTTTGTCATCATGCCCACCATTACTAGGATTTCTCCACAGTCTAGCTTCAGGATCCAAAAGCCTCTGAGCATATGAACCCCAAATTGGATGTACAACTTGTTCCCTCACGATGACCTAGACCAATAAGCGGTCAAACGATAATTGAAGTAATTAGCATAAGCGAAAAAGCTCCTAAAGTAACTACATACATGAAAAACAGAAGAAACACTGATGTGATTAATAAGGAAAAAACAACCGCCAAAAGACAATCCTAACATCTGCCTGAAGCAACATAATAGTGATTACTAACGGAAAAGGTTAGAATGATATCTGAAAAGTAACAACAAAAATACTATTTAAGTAAAAGTAGCATTTTCATCAAATCTGTAATAATACCTTCTAGAGCAATGAACTCTGCACCATCAGAGATAGTACCAGGGAATACGTATAGATAGGTAACAAAAGATACGGTATCAATCATGTCTGCTAGTAAAGAATATTCTTAACCATGTGCAAGCCTTCACATTAAGAATACAAATCCACTGAAAAACATTTAGTTCAGTGGTTTCAAAAGTTTTGTATTTTCCCAACATAGTACTCAACTATTCTAAAGTCCGTTACAACGATTAGATGTGCCAATGAACACAAAACAAGCTGACTATTACCTATCATCGTGGTAAAAAACTGACACAATACTAATATCGTACCATGGCATGGTCAAAAAACTGACACAATACTGTTATTGTATCATGACATGGTCGAACCTGTACATCTATCGACCAGCACAAGCTAACAAAAGAAAACAGGAGTGTGAGGAGGAAAGAAAGGGGGGGAGGGGGAGGTTGCGAGGTGCAGAAGGAGGAAGAGGAGGGGAGGAGGAGCCGTGCACCGGAGGGAAGAAAGGGGAAGGATCAGAGAAGGGAAAGAGGGAAAAGAGAAGAGAAACGGAGGAAGAGGGAGGAGAGAAAGAGAGAGGGGAGGAGGGAAAGAGGAGTGAAACAGAGGAGCCGGAGGAGAGAGAGGAACAGAGGAAGAGGGAGGAGAGAAAGAGAGAGGGGAGGAGGGAAAGAGGAGAGAGAGAGGGGAGGAGCCGGAGCCGAAGGGGAGGAGGAGCCCGAGGCGGAGGCGGAGGGGAGGGGCCGGAGGCGGAGGAGAGGAGGAGCCGTGTGGGGAGGAGGAGCCGCGAATGCGATCTCGGGAGGGGTAGGTAAGGACTGAAGAGGGCCTGCGGGAGAAGAAAAAGAGGAGAGGGGAGAGCACTGACCACGCGGGGAAAAAGGAAAGAAAAGGTAGGAGAGAGAAAAAGGAGGGGGTGATACGTGAATTTGTGTTTAGCATGTAAAGCAAGATAATGAGATAAATGAAAGAAAAAGAAGTTGGTCGGATAGTCAGCAAGTAAGAAAAGGAGAGAGAAGAGGAGTGAGTGAGTGCAGCAAGTCAGAGAAGGAGAGAGGGAGGGGGTGACTGAGTGCCGACAAGCTAAAAATAAAAATCGGTACGTTATTTATCATTAGTTTTTATTTATCAATTATAAGCTTCATATAATATGTTTTTTTTTAATGATGGTAATTAGTAACATTTTTTTATTTAATAATGATTGTTTTTAGCTTTCTTTTTTATCTAATAATGCTAACTTTCCAATAATTAAATGTATCATATGAAATTTTAAAATTCGTATGCCTATATTGATACAAATCAGTGATACCAACCACATCAGATTGAAATGGTGACTATACAAGCTCCTGAAACTGTCATTGATTTCTAGCATGATGTTGCAGAGTATCAGTCGCTCATTAGAGAGTTTGAAGTCTATTATTCTCCTTACATGACTTTCCCTCGGTATATGCAGCACCAAGGATTGCCATATAAGAGATGTATTGAGCTATTAATTATGTGTCATGTTTTGTATTACACTACTTTGATATGTTCACTCTGCTCTGGTATAAGAGATTATATTTGGTCAATTGGAGATGTTGAAAACGAGTGAATTGCACTCATCTGAACCGGCACGGGGGCGTACCGGTCTGACACGGCGCGTACCGGCGACGCGTACCGTACCGACGGGTTGCCGGCACGACGCGTGCCACCGGCATGGCAATCCTTGATTGCAACACAATTTCCATAATCTTGGCATTTAATCTCAGCCAAATTCCGGAAAGTTCGATTTGCCAATTTCTAGACTAGATCTTAGTAGATACATGGTGACATCAGTAAGATTACTGAAAATTATCCTCTAATGTTTTTCTATACCCATTTCATATTATATTATTATTGATGCAATCTAACCAAAATATACAACAGAACACCCATTACTTAGGTGCCCTAGCATATTCTGAAATCATGCCATTAGCACAACTAAAGAGGTGATCGGCATAATATATGCTGGCAATACAGCAATCATTGGATTGTACTAGACATACGTCATAAATCCAGACATGCAGGAGCCAGTTCAGGATAAATAAGAACCAAGTTTATGTAATCTCCTCCACGATGGTTGGATGGTTGAAATTTGGGTAGAGCCGTAAGAGAGCCAACTCAAAGGCTCTCAAGTAAATGCTTCATTCCCAAAGAACAAACTAAATCAAGATAGAGCAGTAGTACAATATTCTCCTACAAGTTGCTTGATTTTATTCTTGACCTGAAGTAATAACGGGTAACCATGATAACATAGACACTTTTTTGTACATTAAGAAACTTAACAAGTCAGAAGTTATAAGTCATAACTAATATGGGTATCATAAACAAGGATGCTGGTATGTCCAATAAGAGTCTTAAATATAACATAATTGGTCCCTTATCCTAAGTGTAGAACTTTAACTTGCTTCATTTTCCACGTTGACCCACATTGCACTAATTCATTTGCGAGGAGAACTTACCTTGGTTCCGGTTTACACCAAGGCATATCTATTTTCTAAGTGATATCTAACCTACTGCCCTACGTCAATCGGCGAGAGAAAGTCCGGCTAGTGCTGACCCAACCAGTAGCTCACAATAGATCGCAAATCCACTTAATAAAAGAGTGGAAGTCAAATTCATTTAGTGTGTAGTCCCTCAATTTCAATAATAAATTTTTCCTTTCTAAATCCTCATTTCTAGCTTCTATTTCAGATCCTATGTTTTTCGAGTCCCTAGCTATTCGATTGAAACTCACAAATATAATTGCACAAGAGGACTCTCTGCGACACAAATCAACCAACCCTACAAATACATTCATATCATCTACCAAGCCCGGGCTTTTATATCATATTGCTTTTTCATGATTAACCAAAAGTATACTATGATTTATGGGTGTCTTTCTTGCCACTTCACACAACAGCTTTCGAGAATGAGACGGTCAAATAAACAAAATTTTGACTATATGGATTGCATTACTAAATTTACCACAGAGAGATCACCCCAAATACATTTAGTAGAGACAAAAAAAAGTTGACCAAGCTTTTTTCTTTTATCCCGCTAACTACAAGTATAAAGTTACAAGAGGGAACAAACTACGACATCCTATAAGAACTACATGGCCTAAGAAGTAGAGCTGAATTTGCTCCAGTAGTGCAAATTGAAATTGTGGAAATATTTCAGAAGTTATTTCTAAGGGTATATTTGCTTGTGACGTAACTAAAAGCCATCGTGATTCTTTGTTAAATTCCATAAAAAGAGATGAGCAATCTCTTTCAACAAAATCATTTGTCATGGCAAGAAAGTTAGAGAGAATTGAATATGATTACCAACTAAGGAGATACCAACATGTATGTCTGAGTCGACAGAAAAGCTATCCGTGACAAGTAACAGGAAAATTGAATATGATTCTCAAGTTAGGAGATACGAACATGTAAGTCTGCATTCACTGAAAAGCTATCTGTCTCTGTACGAGGGTAACTAATATACCCAGCTTGGTAAAGTTCTTCCGCTACCTACATACAAAAGAGAAAAGTGGCATTATTGTCGTAGCAACAGATACTAAAACTTCAAATATAATAAGAATGGGACCTCTCATTTTTTTCATGTATAAGGGCCTAGCAGAACAAAACCAATATTGAGTAAATTTTACTAAAACTTCAAATTCCACCACATCGGCTACAAAGTATACCTTCTACCGGTAAAACTATACCACTATATCTTAATATTTGAATCATGTTTAACCATTCTTAAGTCTCCCCTTTTACTTCAATGATCTTGACCTTATCTAATAACCCATGCAATTGCATGCTTCCACGGCCCCACAAGGCCAAATTCTGGTTTCAAAATGGATTTCTCGTGTATATTAGAATCAATAGCCTTTCCATTAAGCATAGAACACATTTTCGCATATGAAACTTTGATAAGTAACATAGTATCATTTCTCTACAAATTCATAACCACTTTGCTCGTGCAATTGAACTCATGAAGTTACATAGTCAGTTTTAGCAATTTAAATAAGGGGAAAGAAGGATTTCATTGCCAACCGGCACTACATGTGTTGGCCGGCTTTTGTTGAGCCGAAGGGCAACCCGCTCGACATTGGCACACGGATCTGGCACCTTAACAGCTGATCAAGAACCGTTTGGCACCAGCTCAAGCCGGTCGGCTCAGCTTGGTGCCAAACAGCTCATAGTCAATGCCAGTTCATAACATGAAATGCTAAACAGGTTTGCTTTGATAATGGGTCTTGACCATATTTAAAAGCGTTAAAGTGATAACATAAGGCCCAAGCCAACCCTCTCCTCTCTCTCCCTCGATCGCTGTCAATACCCCTCACTCCCTCTACTCCTCACCTCACCTTGATGCCTTCGCCGGACTCCTCGCCTCCGCCAAACTCATAACTAGACTCTTTCACTGACGTTGGACTATACCTGGCCTCCCTAATCTCCTTTCCTCACGGACCTTCAACTACTCTCTCTCTCTCTCTCTCTCTCTCTCTCTCTCTCTCTCTCTCTCTCTCTCTCTCTCTCTCTCTCTCTCTCTCTCTCCCCCTCTCCCTCCCTCCCTATCTCACTCTTTTTCTCGCTCTTGCTCCTCCCCCCTCCCTCTCTCTCTCATCTCACCTTGCCCCTGGCACAGACGATTGGCAAGGCCCGTGCCAGCCAGCCTCCGACACCGCAATCCTTGGGACAAAAATCAAACAAAAATGCCTTGCCAACATGCTTTGCATGCAATTTGTGCAACAAAATAGCAAAAAATAACATCAGATTGTGAGGAATAAGCTTGCTGAAACCAATGCTTGCGGACCTTCATAGTATGCTCGGAGCTCATTCTAAAATATCTTGATGCACGCTTTTGGAGCTCAACTGTGCTCAATGGATATGGAGGATACTTCAGCTTTTCCTGTTGTCGAACATTCTTGACCTAAAATAAAGGCAGAAAAGAAGAATAAGACCAAAGGAAATTCAATGAAAACTGAAATCAGAAAACATATAATCATATAGATGCATCGCTCACAGTTGCAGTGGGTTCTTCAACACACATCTCATATATTATGACAGAGCAAGAATAATCAAACAGATGCCCACGCCTGCAAAAGCTTAGCCATTCACCAAAAGCTACATAAACTGAGAGCTAAAAGCTAAAGTTCAAATATTACATCCAATTAAACTTTGCAGTGCCCTCATCAGATGTATGAGAGCAATTAATCGTCCAAAACTCTTCAGGCTCGTGGGCTTGTATCTCCCAATAACGCTCCACAATAAAACCAAGCGTAGGAAACTGCGGAGAATGAGAAAAGTCCTAATTCACAAATACTGCGACAGACTAACATTTAAAAGACATATCATTGTGTGCCATGGATACAAACCTGACATGGGCCATAACTCAACACGAGATTCCCATCACTCCCAGCCAACTCCACAATAAATGCATCTTTTAGCAGCATCGTTTGAAACCTAGTAAAGGAGGCACCTATGCGGAGGTCAATCTCCTGCAAAAAATAATCCAACACTGGCTTTAACTACACAGTTTGGGAAAGATTAAGATTGCCACATAGAACGAGCAAGAATTCAACAACATTTCTCATTATAGCAACATCAGAGGAAATGAATGGAAACTCTAATGCATTCTGCCAATTGAAAAATCATTTTCCACGAGCATCTTCCAGCAGTCAGCAGTAACTAGCAAAATTTCAAGATTCCTCAAATCAGAATCATCAATTTCTAAAATCACCTGTCTGGCATCCACAGCATCTGCAAACATTTTGTTTGGTCGAACAAGATTCTGCACAGCCTCATGAATTTCCCTACATTTTATCCCAATTAGCATCACATGTTTAGAAGAAGAGGAAAGAGAATGGCATGACCAATAGACAAAATTGATCAATATGAGCCTCTAAACCTGTCAATCAGTGCAGAAAAGCGAGCCCTCCATATATCGAGGTGTTGGTTTGCACCTGTGCAGACCTCTACCACTTCAAAAGCAATATTTTCACCTTCTCTATCACAATCAAGCCACAGTACAAGCCACTGGCATTTTCTCGCTTCTTCCTCCAAAGTCCTCTTGATATCCAGCTTGTCCTGTAATAGTCAAAAACCAAGAAGACACAATTGATACAGCATGCCATACTGTTCAACTCTCACAACATAATGAAGTGGTGGTAACATAACACATCAATCCCTCAACAAAAGGTGATCTTCAAAGCTTATGCCAGACTGCTACATTATAGAAACAAAGCGACCAAAATTTGGGTACCAGGCACCCAAATCCAGAAACTCCATTCCACACAACCAAGGAAAGATCGTCATATCCTACCAATATAACTTCCAATCGCACGCTAATTAACACCCATTACCAGTAATTCCATTCAACCAAGATTATGCCAAGAATCAACTCCCGCTATCAAACACCCCATATTTATTACCAATCAACATAACAACCAAAACCGGAACTACAAAACCTATGATTCGTCGTACCAAGGTTATGGCAGCAACGTAGATACCTGAGGGACGTGCTTGCGGACGGGGGCGTGGTAGAGGTCGGCGGGATCGCAGGAGTTCCAACGCCGGAAACGGTCGTCAAATTCGAGCTCCATGAGGTGCCCCGTGACCGATGTGACCAACATGTGGCAGAGGCGACCTCTGATGGTGTAGTCGAACTCGAACACCCGGTTGTACCGCGACCGACCCTGTCGGGACCGGAGGAAACCGCCATTGCCGCTGGAACGAGATAAGATCTCGGCCACCGCCTTCGCCACCGATGGCTTCTCCGCCACGTTCAGTACCCGCGTCCGCCCCGCCATCTCTACGCTACGCCGGTGCCCGGGTTGCTCCGGAGCGGCCAAAGGGAGTTGCGGGAGGGAGAGGGTTTGAATGAGGAGTCATGATATTCACGCCGGTGTTTTACACCGATCTAACGTGGCAGATTTGTATATTAATGTCACATAAACAATGCCCATATAAGAGCAACTCCAACCGGGCTGGATGTCAATCCACCCGGGCTGCAAACCCGGGTGGATAAATGCAGCTCCCCCCACCACGAGCTGCATTTATGCAACAATGTATTTAATAATATTTATAATTTCTAAATTATCTTTTATATTCTTCTCATTTAATTTTAAATTATTACGAGCTGCATTTATGCAACAATGTATTTAATAATATTTATAATTTCTAAATTATCTTTTATATTCTTCTCATTTAATTCTAAATTACTAATATATCATATGGTTAAAGTACCTTAACTATAATAATTTGTGTAACTTTAAAATTACTGATTTATTTAAAATAAATAATATATCAATGGAAAACTCTTGTCGATCCCTACAAAACAAGACTAATATTGAATACTTTTTAATTATTATTTATCTATGAAGATTTTGATTCTAATTCTTCCACTCGTCGAAAATCTATAGACTTAAATGCAGACGACGATGTAATTTACCCTGCCACTGCTGATGAACAATCGCCGATCTCTGATCCAAATAGTGGACCTACTGAAAGGAAGAAAGAAACGGCAAAGAGGACACAAGTAAGTCGTAGAAGTTATGATGTTGAAGCCATAACTCAAGAAAATGAGGAAAGTTTGAAGATTTTAAAAAGAGGTCAAGAACAACGAGAAAATGACAGATCATCTATGCATCAACTTATGATATTGAAGGCTGAAAATGATAGGAAAAAGTTAGAACTTCGAAGTGCTCAACAAGATAACGAAATCATGATAAATTTGGATAGTATCAATGATACTTCGGAACGTGAATATTTTCGGCAAAAAAAATAAACAATTTTGAATAGAACCATAAGACAACCACAATGTGGAGGATCTTCAGCATTCGGAGGAGTTGAGTACGGAGGAAGTTAGCACAGAGGTACTGGCTACGAAGGTGGTCAGTACGGAGGAGATCATTATGGAGAAGCCCAGTACGGAGGAAGCCAATACGGAGGGAGCCAATATGGAGGAAGCCAGTATGGGGGAGCTGGGTATGGAGGAGGTCAGCATGGAGGAAGTGTACGTGGGAGTGGCAGTGAATTCAGCGATGATCTGCAGGAATATTAGTATTTTTTATTTTCTGCACTCTTTTTTATTATTAATTGTCGAAATGTAATTTTTTCTATATTTTAGTTAATTATGTAATTTTTTTTCTATATTTTAGTTAATTTTGTATTGTTTTCTATATGATAGTTAATTATATAATATATTCTGTATTTTATACCCTCTCTTTTATTATTAATTGCAATAACTATAAAATAATGTAGCAAATGGAATCTTTTTTTTTAGAGCTGCTTGCATTGGAGTGTATCATCTCCAATGCTGCATTTTTGCAGCAAATAGTGCCAACGCTGGCTGCATTTTTGCAACCAGCGTTGGAGATGCTCTAAGAGCAACTCCAACGATGGCTGCAAAAATGCAGCCAGCAAACCTATTTTTGGCTCTATATTTGGAGAATGCAGTTGATGCACTCCAATGGTCCCCTCTAAAACAAAGATTTCTTCAATAACAACATTATATTTAAGGTAATTAATAATAAAAAAAAGAGTGCATAAAATACAGAAAATATTATATAATTAACTATAATATAGAAAACATTATAAAATTAACTAAAATATAGAAAACAATTACATAATTAACTAAAATACAGCAAACATTACATTTCAGCAATTAATAATAAAAAGAGTGCAGAAAATAAAAAATACTAATATTTCGATATATCATCGCCAAATTCACTGCCACTCCCGCGTGCACTTCCTCCGTGCTGACCTCCTCCATACCTAGCTCCCCCGTATTGGCTTCCTCCGTACTGGCTTCCTCTGTACTGACTTCCTCCGTATTGGCTTCCTCCGTACTGGCCTTCTCCATAATGATCTCCTCCATGCTTGTCTCCTCTGTATTAGCCTTCTCCATAATGATTTCCTGCATACTTCGGCTTATCAGGCTCGAACAATGTTATTAATGTACTACAATCGTCTCATTTGTTCGCCAACTTAACACAAGGTATTACCCCTCCTGCTCATTATACAATTCAAGGAAAAAATTATGACATTGGTTATTATTTAGCCGATGGCATATACCCGAAATGGTCGACACTTGTTCAAACCATTTCTCAATCATAAGATAAAAAAAACAATATTTCGCAATGATGCAAGAAGCATGCCGGAAAGATGTAGAGCGGGCATTTGGAGTTCTTCAATCAAGATTTGTCATTGTTAAGGGCCCAGCACGTTTCTGGGATAAATGTGTGTTACATGATATCATGACTACTTGTGTTATAATGCATAATATGATTGTCGAAGATGAACGAGATGAAGATAAAAGTGCTGTCATTTCTACTCCACCACGTACTCAGCATGTTGATGAGATGGAGGTAAGTGAATCCGAACGATTTCTCCAGTTTCTTAATAGACATAAAAAAGATCAAGGACAAAGAAGCACATTTTGCACTTCAAAATGCACTGATTGAACATTTGTGAGAATGACATGGCAATGAAGAGATGTAATGTTTTTATCTATATTCAATGTTTTTCATGTCTTAATGCATATTAAATTGAAATTCTCAATATTTAGTGTGGAAGAATATGAAGGGGTAATATGGGAATTATTAAAATAATAAATAAAAATGCAGCTCATTCTCACTGGCTGCATATATGCAGCCTTGGGGGAGGAGCTGCATAAATGCGGTCCAAATTACCGCCCGGTTGGAGTGGTACCGGGCTGCAAAAATCAATTTTGCAGCCCGGTTGGAGATGCTCTAAGCAATCCTTTTTAGGGCATGTTTGGCAGCCTCGGATCCGCTGGGATTCAAGGGATGGGGGGATGCGTGCGCGTTTGGATCGGCGTCGGATCCCAGAAAATGGGATCCGCCCAAGAACGAATCCCATTTTCAACGTGAGCGGACGCCGTTTTTGGAATCCGTGGGGCGGATTCCGGATCCGCCCCTTGGCCAAACAGGCCTTTAATAACTACCCCTCGAACCCTCGTGAGGAGAAGCGGAAGCCGAGATGGGTGGATGGCACACCGCCGATGAGAACGGACCCTGACACCCTCACCCCCGTACGTCATGTCACCGGGAAACTGCAGCGGAAATTTTTCTTCGAGTTCTCCCCAATGATGGCGTCAAGACCCATTCTTGACAAGCCCTCCTTCGTCCTCTTCACATACAAACACACAAGAAGACACGATGTAGGCAAAGGATTTCATCCGTCCCTTTATTGAAGCAATTGTACAAGAGAAGCTCTCAACTCTCTCTCCCAAACCCTTGGTCTACAATTACTCAATTTACGAAGGAACCCAACCCTAAGCCACTGTCCAGATCCCCCTTCATGGCCGGCTGCCCCTTTTATAGAGGAAGGCTCCAAGCCTTTCCCTTTCGAAGAGGACTTCTTGTCCAACATCAACTGATGGTCCTTGATTGGCTTCAAGCTGATCTGGACTCTTGCTTGACCAATCATGAAGTCGCCCACTCCATCAGGACTCCAAGTTGCGCTGCAATTTGCCTTGGATAGCATCTGCCAAAATCCATCGCATTTTGACTCGAAATAGGTCACCTTCCTATTCCCGAGAGTCACACCCAACCTCCTCCGTGCCATATTCCATATTGGTCGCGTCATCCTATATGGGAGTCCTAAGCCAAGTGAAATTACCTCAATGGCACGCACGGTTTGGCCTCCATGCCCAACCGCCTTCCGCTGGAGCGAGTCGCGTCCTAGTTCGTCTAGCACTCTTGAGCAAGTAGGACTTTTCCCGCGCCAAAGCTTGCCTTTGTCGCGCCATGTCCTCCCAAGATTTCAGTCCAACTGAAACTAGGTCTTTTGCACGACTGGATTGCTCTTGGTGGTGTCGCGCGTCTTGCTGGCTGCATCGTGGCACACCGAGTCCTAGTCCGACTAGGACTCACGCGTCATCTTCGACTTTGCCCGCGCCAAACCTCACCATGGCCTGTGTCAACAGTGCCAAGTCCTAGTGGCACTAGGACTTTGAAGTCCTAGCCCAACTCGAACTTTGAGTCCCACTCGAACTTGAGCTTCGCCATGCTGCACGCGCATATTGCTTGCTGCCTTGCTGGTTTTGCTTGCCCACATCCCGCACGCAAGAATCCGCCCATGGTGCAATAGGTTTTGTTCATGGCCCCGACCGTCGCGCCATCTTCAAACTTGCTCGTGCCATCTTCAAGATTCCTCGCGTCATTGCTAGGGATAATGCGCGTGGACACTTTGCATGCTATCTTGAGGCCACCTAGCCTCATATGATTCATGGCGCCGACCACGAGTCATGGTCGGGCACTTGACCGCGTCGACTTTTGATGCTGCGCGCCAAGGCCCGTGTCATGGGCTCAAGGCCCTTACAAACCTCCCCCGCCAGGAGAGCCCGACGTCCCCATCGGATACTTGTTTAGGAAGTGCTGGATCAACTCCTTGAACTGCCATAGGGTCACATCGTGTTCCCACGATGCCTCTGACTCTGGCTCGCCTTTCCATTTGACAAGGTAGAAGATGCGTCGATTTCTTTTGTCCTTGTCTTCTTGCTTCCGATCAAGAATGGCCTCCTCCTCCTTCTCGAACTGAACCCGTATCGTTGGTGGGGCTCTCACTAGCTGGCTCCGCTCAGGATGTTGCAAGTCTTCATAAAAAGGCTTGAGATAACTGATGTGAAAGGTAGGATGTGCCTTGAGCCGGTCGGGTAGAAGCAAATGATAGCCCACTCGGCCTACCCTCTTGACAACCTCAAAGGGACCATCATATTTTGGCACGAGTCCTTTGTGTATTGACTTCTTTCTGAGATGCTTCATGATCTGGGTTGTCAGCTTGAGCAGAACTTTGTCCCCCACGTTGAACTCCAAGGGCCACCTCCCTTGGTCTACAAAATTCTTCATCCGCTTATGAGCTTTCAAAAGATTCTCTTGGGCTTGCTCAACCATCTCCTGATGGTCTCTGGCGAACCTGGATGATGCCGGACATCCCCCCTCATCTTGGGCCGCCAAGTCTTGAGGAGCCAACGGTTGTTGGCCAAGCACGATCTCAAAGGGAAGCTACTTTTCAGCGATGCATGATTGCTATATTCTCAGGTATGGTAGAGAGCATTATCGAGGTATTCATGGATGATTTCTCAGTATTTGGTTCTTCTTTCGATAATTGCCTTTATAACCTGAGCCTTGTGTTGCAAAGATGTGAAAATACTAATCTGGTATTGAATTGGGAGAAATGCCACTTCATGGTGAATGAGGGCATAGTCTTGGGCCACAGAATATCAGCGAAGGGCATTGAAGTGGACATAGCGAAGGTGGAAACGATTGAGAAACTACCACCTCCTACTACTGTGAGAGGAGTCCGAAGCTTTCTGGGGCACGCGGGGTTCTATAGAAGGTTCATCCAGTACTTCTCAAAGATCTCCAAGCCACTTTGTAACTTGTTGATGAAAGACACGCCGTTTGCATTTGATGATGATTGCATGAGGGCTTTCGATGCCTTGAAGAAGATGCTTGTGTCGGCTCCCATTGTGGTAACTCCTGACTCGTCCATCCCTTTTGAATTGATGTGTGATGCTAGTGATAATGCAGTAGGTGTTGTATTGGGACAGCGAAGGGACAAGAGGTTCCATACCATATACTATGCGAGCCTACACTCAATGAGGCGCAGCTGAGCTATGCAACAACTGAGAAGGAGTTGTTGGCAATAGTCTTTGCTTTCAATAAATTCCAGCAATACTTGATTAGCAACAAGGTAATAGTATACACCGATCATTCTGCAATCAAGTTCCTTCTTGTGAAGAAAGAGGCAAAGCCGCGGCTGATTCGATGGATTCTGCTACTGCAAGAGTTTGAGGTGGAGATTAAAGATAAGAAAGGAGCAGAAAATACTGTAGCTGACCATCTCTCATGCTTGGAGTTGAAGGAGCAGAGCGAGGCTCCACTACAGCCCATTGGTGAAACCTTCCCTGATGAGCAACTGTTTGCACTCTCTAACTCTTCTCTTCCTTGGTTTGCTGACTATGTAAACTTCATTGTAGGAAAGGTGCTGCCTCCTGACTTTGCAAAGCATCAGAAGAAGAAATTCTTGTCTGAGGTGAGGCATTTGTTTTGGGAGGAACCAATCCTATGTAAGCATTGTGCAGACCAGATCATCAGGTGATGTGTTCCTGAGGAGGAGATGGCGGACATTTTATTACATTGTCACTCCTTAGCATGCGGTGGTCATTTTGGAGCTCAAAGGACCGCAGCTAAGGTACTTCAGTCTGGATTCTATTGGTCGTCTCTATTCAAAGATGCACATTCCTTTGTTGCTGCATGTGATAGATGCCAGAGGACGGGGAACACCTCTAGAAGGAATGAATTGCCATTGCAGAGTATCCTCGAGGTTGAGCTCTTTGATGTTTAGGGGATTGACTTTATGGGCCCATTTCCTCCATCCTACAACAACAAGTTCATCTTGCTAGCGGTGGACTATGTGTTAAAGTGGGTAGAGGCAGTTGCTACCCCAACTTGTGAAGGTAAAGTGGTGTTGAAGTTCTCGAAGAAAAACATCTTCACATGCTTTGGAACCATGAGAGCAGTTATCAGTGATGAAGGATCACACTTCTGCAATAAACAGTTCGAGGCCTTGTTGTTGAAGTATAGAGTTCGCCACCGTCGGTCACTAGCTTACCAACCTCAGGCCAATGGCCAAGCTGAAGTATCTAATAGGGAGGTAAAGAGAATCTTGGAGAAGATTGTGAATGCCTCTAGAAAGGACTGGTCGGTCAAGTTGGATGATGCCTTGTGGGCTTACAGAACAGCGTACAAGACACCCTTGGGAATGTCCCCATTCAGATTGGTATTTGGGAAGGCATGCCACCTCCCGGTAGAGCTCGAGCACAGGGCGTATTGGGCATTGAGGAAATTGAACATGGACCTCCCACTGGCAGGTGAGAAAAGACGCCTTCAGCTCAATGAATTAGATGAGATGCGCAATGAATCATATGAGAATGCCAAGATCTATAAAGACAGATCTAAAGCTTGGCATGACAAGTGCATACAGAGGAGAGAGTTCTTACCGGGCCAGCAGGTATTATTATATAACTCACGCCTTCGTCTCTTCCCTGGAAAGCTGAAATCTAGATGGTCAGGGCCATTTAAGGTAGTGAGGGTGTGAGGACCCGTACCTCCAACCGGGTCCGACCGCGTTAGGTCGAGGGCCTGGCTTTGTGATTTGGTTCGGTTGGCCCTGGGATGCGATCGGTTGATCGCATCGCTGTTTTTGACCCCAGGGGCATTTTGGTAAATATGCTCCCTGGTGGTCAGTTTCACACCCGCGTTGCACACACTGACCTTGTTTGTGTTAGTGTTTGTTTAGAATGGCTAGGTGAGCCCGGATCGGAAGATCCCGGCTCGGGCACGCAGAAGCCTACTTTTGGGCAGCTGGCGGCCCGTGAGCAGTCACCGCTATCGATCGCTCGACGACTATCGATCGCTCGACTTCTATCGATCGCTCGACGGCTATCGATCGCTCGACGGCTATCGATCGCTCGATAACTATCGATCGCTCGACAGCCTACTTGGATCGATCCGGGTACTGTGCAGGGCAGTTGAACTGCGCAGAGCAGTTCAACTCCCGTCGTCCTCCTTTGTCAGGGAAGAGAGGACCTCTCCCACCTTCCCCGACCTTCCCTCACCTTCCCTGAGTTTCCCTGACCTTCTCCTTCTCTTCTCTTCCTCTTCTCCCTTCTCTTCTTCTTCTCCCTGGCTGTTTCTTCTTCCCGCAAGCAGAGCTTGCTCTGTTTCTCTTTCCGGGCAGCCAGCTTTCTTCTCTCCGTTCTCCCTCCTCCGGCCACAGTTTTGGGTGTTCTAGAGCTTATTGGATTCGTGGCAACGAGAGGAAGACTCCTGGTGTGGTGTGGAACCTCATTGGTGACTGGTTTGCGAGGGATCAACCGAGGAATGCGCAGTCCGGTAGGTGTTCTACCTACATGAGTTAATTAATGGGTTTAGTTAGATCTAGTTGTTAGATCTTGATGAATTTGTGTTATTAGATGTATGTGGTCTAGTATAATTACTGATATAAGTTTCATGAACGTTGGTTAAGATTTCAGTAGGATTTTAGCATGATAAATCTCGGATTTCCGGTTTTCTGCTGTTCTTGAAGAACAGCCGGCTTTCGGCGAGTTTTCCGGCTTGTACATGCATGATCTTGGATTTTTATGAGAGATAAGAGTTGTAGATCTGTGAGTCTACTTTCAAACCCAATTGATTTCATATTTTTCCGATTTTTCTACGAGTTTTGGTGATTTTTATACGAAACTGTGTCAGAGCAGAGTTGCTGATGAATAGTGCCACGGATGATCCGTGGATCAACCATCGCGGTCTCCACGGTCGACCGTGAGGTCTCCAAGGTTGACCGTGAGGTCTCCAAGGTCGACCGTGAGGTCTCCAAGGTCAACCGTGAGCCCGAAAAATAGCGAAATAACCCCTCACGGTCGATCCGTTGATCGACCGTCAACCTTAGCTTTTCCAAGGTCGATCCGTTGATCGACCGCTAGCCTTGAATAGTATTTTAGTGGATTTTTGATGTTTTATCATGTTTGATTCTTCGGGATTCATGTGATTGGTATTCCTAGAGATCTCGATGGCTAGCATGTTCTAAGTGGTTGTTTTTAGATGATTAATTGTTTGATTCTCGGCATGTCTAATTAGATATAAATCATCCTTGTTTAATTAGTAATTAATCACATGTCATGCTTATTTATATGTATATTTAGCTTGTGGTTGAACCAAGGGGGTTGTGCCCCTTGGGATGTTTAGCTAATTAAATGGCAGAGGGTGTGCTTTATATGTGGTTGATTATTATCTGTGTGGCCGGGGTTGTGCCCCCGTTGTAGAAATTGCTTGCTAACGGTCCGTGGGCGCCGTTATAATATTGTATAATTGTAGTTTAAACCTTTATCTGCTTTATGCATATTTACCCTCCGGCAAGCTTGACGCTTCGCCTAGCCCGTGTATGTTGTCTTCGCATATTGTTGCATGCTGCTATTCCTGTATCTCTGTGCTTGAGCATTGCATGCATCTGTTTGCATTAGAAGCATCAGGCTAGGTGGTAGACGATGGTTTCGATCGTTGATCCGGGGTTCTCGGGTAGCCCGAATCTAGCCCTAGGGCCGGGGTTTGGGTAGCCGAGGATTAGGACGTGATTGTCGTCAGTGATCATGTTTGATATGATTCGAGGATTATTAGGTAGTTGGACTGGGATATTATATTGTTTGAGGTCTAGAGGTCGTGTCGTCTTCCAAGGCCAAGTGCTAAGGATGCAACTGAGGAGTTCCCGACGTGGTCCCCAGGCAGTGGTATCCCTGCTGGGTAAGGGTGAGTGATCCTGCATGGTTCCGTTCCCCTGTTAGTGCTTAGGGTGATCTTGGTAGAGAGACCAAGAGAGAGGTTCATGACAGGAGCCCTTGGGACATCGGTGGGTTATGGGACCCGTGGCATTCGTTAGACTTAGGCTGGGAGACAACACTGTTGTTGTTTTCCTCCTTTCAGTGTGCCGTAGAGTAGAACCCTACTGAGCAAGCTTTGTTGCTCACTCCTACCTGGGCTGCATCGGCGATGCAGGTCGATGCAGTCCCTTCTCTTTCAGGTTGTTGCGGTGTTGGAGGCGGCACTCCCCTTGGTGGTGCGTGAGATCGAGGATATCATCAGTTTATTATATTCAATTGATGTACATCTTTAAATGTATAAATTGTAATTTGAAGGAGAAATATATTTGTATTCCATTTGATGTAAATTTGATCAGAGATTGATGTACTAGATGACTTGAATCATTATTATATCTTTTTAAAGTTAAATTGTATTATGATTTGATGATAGGATAGTTTAAATTCATTGTGAATATTTTAATCATGCACCAGGTTTTTAAAAGTGATGTTCAAAGTGGAGGCTCTCGCCGTTTGATTTAGAGTTTAGGACCCTCACGTCCCGATCCGGATGGGTTTTCTGGGTCGGGGCGTGACAGAGGGTGTTTCTGTAGAGATATCACATGATGGGAAAAGAGTGTTTAAGGTCAATGGCCAACGGCTGAAATTGTATCTGGATGTCTGATGTCGCTCAAATGTGTCACGCACAGCGGTCGCGGTGTAGTACATCATAAGAGAGGTCGAATCCCACAGAGAGACAAGCAGGAAAGATCCAGAAATACAGATAACAATGAATTGAAAACAATCAAGAGCGATAAAAGTTAAAAGAATAGATCGAAGATGTAATGGTAAGATAAAGTTAACGAAAGAAATCAAGATTTGAATGAGGCTAGGCTTCAGGAATCACTTCACTCGGATTTAGGTTCTTCTCTTCTCAATGGTTCATATGATACTCAGTCAAGGGATTCACATCCCAATCACCTTAACCGGAGGATATAGAATTATGAATCTGATAAAATATAAATATCTCTTACTATGATTGGTTCTTCCTTTTTATAGTTCTAACTTCATCCAACCAAACCTAAGAATACACGATACCGGCTGTCACTACAGGCAACGCGCAGCAAAAGTTCATCGGGACAAAGCCCTAACTCTAACCGGATCCCTAAGAATACACAATACTAACTCTCACAATCGGCAATGCATAGCAAAGATCTCACGGGATAGAGCCCCAACCTTGTCTTACCAGATCCCTAAGAATATACAATACCAGCTGTCACTACGGGCAATGTATAGCAAAGGTCTCGCAAGACTCGGTAGGAGAATCAAAAGAGAAGACTATGGGATTATAAGATCATGAAAGAAGCATGACTGGATTCATAATATTAATCATCCACATAGAAATCTATAATCTGAAAATAATATTTAAAGATCCAATACATAGAAAAGAGTTTAACAATGAAGATTAAAAACTATGAACCATTGTTGGAGAAGAAGCCCTAATCCTCGCTAGATCATCCGTCTGCCATGCCCGCGGATTACTCGGCCATGGATGGAGATGTCTTCATCTTCTTCCCTTGGAAAACGTCCAGAAAGAGCCTCCAAAAACGTCCAAGAAGTCTCCCTCAAACCCTAGAAAGAGTCCTATTTATAGCCCCAAAGTCTCTCCATCAACGGATTTGATCTAAACCGTTGATTTAATTCACTGGGAACGTCCGATCGATCCTCCCCGGGATGTTGGATCGATCGGTTGAGTAAAAATCCGCTGTTTTTGGCTTTTTCCGAATGGTCGGATCGATCGGACCCCATAGGAGGGATGGAGGGATCGATCGGATCGCTTATGGCTGAAAAACATAGGTTCTGTCAAGTTTCTGCGTGGTCCGATCGATCGGCGGATCGCTCGGACTTCCAGCTTATTTTCCTTTCTGCCATTCAGACTGCGCCATCGGTACTGAAATTGCCGTAACTTCCTCTAGAAAACTCGGAATCACGAACCGTAAAATTCTCCAGAATTTAGACTTCAAGAGCTTTCCAACCATATGTGGCACATCATCTGGTTCTTCATGAGTAGGTACAGATTAATTTTTGAAGTTGATCCATATACTCTTTTCAGCTTCTTTTAACCCCAATTTCCTGCATTTTCCAAACAACCATGTGAAGTAACATATAGATGTAAAAATAGTAATAAAGATGTTGATTAAGGATAATAATCTAGCAATTGAGATGGTTATAAGACTGTTCAGAGTGCACTTTCATGCACTCATCAATGTCGGGCTTGACAGTGAGAAAGTGTGCTTGCTTCTTGAACCAGTCTAGGTGATGACTTCCCACGTCTAGCTAAAGACGTTAAACTAAGCGCTACTTGGGAGGCAACCCAAAGGTTTGTTGATCCTAACCTTGTTTTGATGATGCCAATATACATTAAATGATAAAATATATGTTTAACATTTATTACCCCTTTAATTGGAAATCTTAAATTCAATATTTAAGTTATTTTTGTACTGACGGTCGATGCAAGGATCGACCGTGGGAATGTGACGGTCGATCCATGGATCGACCGTGGTGAATGCTTCATACTTGGAAATATACGTATTGGCTCACGGTAGATCGATGGGAAGCGTTTTTCTTCACAGAGCCTGACGGACGATGCGACGGTCGATGCGGCGATCGACAGTGGCGCATTAATGAAGAAAGTAAAGAAGCGACGGTCGATCGGTGCATCGATCATGGGAAGCGTTTTTCTTCATAGAGCCTGACGGACGACGCGACGGTCGAGGCGGCGGTCGACCGTGGCGCATATATGAAGAAAAGTCAAGGAGCGACGGTCGATCCGAGCATCGACCCTGGGAAGTTATTCGCTTAACAATGGCTCACGGATGATGTGACGGTCGATGTCACGGTCGACCGTGAGAGTGACGAACGATGCGTGGATCGACCGTCGAGCAAAAAGGCTGAGTTTTTTATACGTGACGGACGATGCATGGATCGACCGCCAGCAGCGCGCAGAGTAAAAAACTAGCCGTTGGAGAGTTGCAGAGAGCCGTTGGGGCTCCTTGTTGAGCTGGTTGAAGCCCAAGTATAAGTAGTTCATTCATGTAAACTTGCCACAACTTTAATCATTATTATTGAGATCATCTGAGCAAGTTCTAGAAAAGATTTCTACTTATTTTCCTTTGAGCTAAAACCTTTGTAAGCCTTCTTCAAGTGTGAAGAGGTATCTTAAGAGATAGTCAACAGCAAGTGACTGTGATTGTAAGGTCACCAAGCACCAAGAAGCTTGGAGGAAAAGCTTGTAAAGGATTTGCAAGTAGTGGAACCTCAAGGAGAGCATTGAGAGAAGTGGACGTAGACCAAGAGTTGGGTCGAACCACTATAAATCGGTGTTATCTCTCTAACCCTTCCTTCATTTAATTCTTGCATGCTATTGTAGTTAAGTTTCATTTCGTTTACAAGCATTCAAGCTGTTAGATCTTTTTCTATCTGAATTTTCCATCAATCTAGTTTTTCGAAAAGGGTCCAATTCACCCCCCTCTTGGACCTTCAAGGTTTTCCTTGATTTCAATAACGCCAAGGCGGGCGATCGTTGTTTCAGCTCAAGAGCACCTCTGGGGAGTACTTCTTCCACTTAGCCTCTCTTTATTTGTGCACCCTCATTTTTGACTTGTCTTATATTTTTGGACTTGTGTAAATTGATGTTGTTTTGAGGGTTGGGGAGGGTTTCCATTCTACTGCTTTGCGCTATGTGTCTTTGATGCGTGGAACCCAATATTTTACTTGCCTATATATGTTTTCCCAACTTTGTTTGATCCCTTCAGCTATTATGCATATGTTAGGGTGAAATGATAGCACACTACTTTTAGCATGAAATTTGTTGAGTGTCATGTGATAGGACACCTACACCTTCATTGTTTCTCAACGAGTAGCAAATGATGGCATTTGGTGCATTGATCGTGTATATGTGTATGCTTGGTCTTGTAAGAGGATTGAAAAGTTGTTTGCTTTCACATGTGCACATCCACATATGCGAGGTGTAAGATTATTGCATTTAAGTATGACTCTTGAAATGAACCATACCCTAGTGAGCCCAAGTGTATGTTGTTACTTGTATAGAAGAAAGAAAAGTGAAAAATTGGCCTATCGTTGAGTTGGTGTTCAGTAACCGGGTTTTGTGTACACACAATGCATACAACTCGTGTAAAAAGGCACTTAGCTCAGATATGGTGTAGAAAAATGGCTAGTTGCGATTCGAAGCCGCTTGACTCGACTGTCGAACCCGAGGGGTACTTGTGACCTAACACCCTAAAGTCGTCTGGCTTGGGAGTGTTGGTTTGAGAGTCGCTGCCTGGGTCTAGTCATACTGCTTAGGGGATCGCAACATTGCACATCCACAGAAAAAAAAGAAAAAAAGAAAAAAAAATGTTTGTATAGATGCGAATAAAGTTTATTCTTTGAATAAGGCTCACTTTGGTATTGGTAAAGAGAAAGAGAAGTGCTTGAGGCGTAGTCTTAATACTGAGTGCATGTGGACTAAATTTTCACGACACAAGCTTTCGGATTAGCTTACTTGACCCAAGTGTTCTTATATGCATATTTGGTGTGCTTGATGATTACTATTGCTTGTCTTTAACTTATGATGAAGTGTGGGGTGTTTGATGGTTTGGCTACTCTTCATATACTTTGAAGCTTGATTATATACCTTGTGTGTTGTTGTTGTTTCATCACTGGGGAGTTGCTATTGCTAGAGACTAGCAATGCTTTAGTTGGGTGGTGTGATGAGCACAATATAGAGCGTGTATTTGTACTCATCTAACCCCTATTTTATACCCATTTGTGCATGAAAGTGACCATTTATAGCTTTTATTGTGCACTTTCGCCACTTATGGCCTTATAGCACCCTCTTGGCCTAAATAAGGCTTTTATGATAATTTTATTGTGTTTGAGTACATACATACTCAAACTCTTGCTTTATGTCTGTTACTACATGTGAGTGGGATATTGTTTACTCTATAGACTTGTATTGGAAAAGTCTCGTACTCGAAAACGAGTTTTGATTCGAAACTGCGATTTGAGCTTTTATGCATTTTTGAGTACGGGTGTTCCGTACTTTGGTTTTTATGCCCACGCATGTGTAACATGGTGTTTCGGATTGGTTGGTGGAGTTTTCGGTTTGTTTCGAGTCATAGGTCAAAATTAGGCTTCGGACCTTCTTTTCAGATTTCGTATTTTTAGTTAGTCAATACGGTTTTTGACGATTTTTTTTATGTATTACCGATTACTCCAAAAATCAATTTTATCGCTTTACCCTATATATTACATGTTGTACTACATGCTCACATACTTTGTTTTGATTTAAGGGTGTTCGGAGCATTAAAGAATTTCCGGAACGTGAAGCTACTTGATGCTGAATTTCTGCTGTTGTTGAATGCTCTGTTTTGTATTATTTCGGAGCTGTAGTAATTAGGTCAGAACTTTCTCATTGCTTATCCGAAATTGATGATCTTGGTATTGTTAGAAAGCTTTTAAAAAGTTCTACAACTTCTATTTCAGGGACATTTCTCATTTGATATCATATTCACATGGAAATTCAAGTTTGAAGATTGCTTCTGGTTGCTGTATAAGAAAGTATTGTAGCTGCGAGCTGAATTGGTCTAACTTGCATTGTGAGTCGATTTTGACTCGGTTCACTAAATCAACCTGGCCAAGTCAATCCATCAGTGGCTGGGGCTATCGGGGGGCAACAAAAACCTAGCTTCAGGGGGCTTTTAAGAAGGGGGGGAGAAAGGAGGGTGAGAGAGAACGTTTCTTTTTTTAGAGCTTTTGTTCTTGAGTGTTCTTGAGCTTGAAGGAGGATTAAGAAGAGAGAAGAAGTGAGGATCGAGGCTACTACATCTTGGTGAACCTGTTCTGAACCTTTCTATCGGATTAGATGTTTATAATCCTTGCTTGCTTCCTTCTATTTCTTCTTATGATGAACTAAACCCTATCTCTAAGGGTTTAGGTTGTAGCTTTCACTCTATTATGGTATACATGTAGTTATCTTGGATGTCAATCTTGTTGTTGATGTGATTCATGTTGCGTGTAATGCTTGTAGATGCTAGGAATAGATCTACTCGATTAGGGTTTGAATTTGAGGCCGAGAGGCAATGATTCATTTGGCTAATACTTGTTTCACCATGAGCTATTCTTATGCTAGGGATAGATGAGAAGCTTGTGTGATCTAATGGATCTCTGACACTTTCAAACCTAACTTGATTTAGCTTGAGACCGGGAGATGATAGCTTGCATGATTAGGACATTCACCTATGCTCGGGAGAGATAGGAGAGGCTTGAGAGATTTGATCGATCACGAAATGATTGTCTTTGAGAGCTACTTGTATTACCATGTATAGGAGTGTTAGTGAAGCCGAATCCCTTAGAGCATTTACTCTCTTCATCCTTCGAGCACTAGTTTAATTTCTTTTGTCACCTTGTTAGTGATCCATCACACCAACTATAATCGTAGGTCAAATAGGTGGAAAGCTTAGATTTGTTGGTAATTGTTAGTACCAGTCTCCGTGGGAACGATCGGACTCATCATCCTTTACTACTTGTTAGCGGCTCGTGCACTTGCGAATTGCGAGGCGCGCTAAACGCCTAACATGCCTCCCCCGCGGGAACAGGGGGTCTTGCAGGCAACCATCGTCGATCTTCAATGACAGGTGGGCGCCCTCCATCTCCAGTTACAACAACAAAACCGAGAACGGACCCCCTCGCTGGAAGAAGAAGAGGAATTGTCTTCGGACGAGTCCTCCTTTCAGAATATGTACGCCGACCAACCCCCTTTTCGGCGTGGTGACCAGCGGGATCGTGCCATGGATTACGGATTCAAGGTGGACATACCTGAGTTCACGGGAGGATTGCAGCCGGAGGTTTTCATTGACTGGCTTCATCAAGTGGAGCGTATATTCGAGTTCTAGGAGGTTCCCGATGACATCAAGGTAAAGCTGGTGTCTATCAAGTTGAAGGGACGAGCTTCAGCATGGTGGGAACAACTGAAGAGGGTTCGGGAGAAGCAGCAGAAGGACAAGATCCGAAACTGGGAGAAGATGAAGAAGAAGCTGAAGGAGCACTTCCTTCCTTTCGGCTACACCCAGTCCCTCTTCCAGAAGCTACACACGTTACGCCAAGGTACGCGATCTGTTGAGGAGTATACTGAAGAATTTTATCAGTTGCTTGCCAGGAACGACCTCTCAGAAATAGAGGAGCAGACGGACGCTAGATACTTCGGGGGCCTGCGGCTATCTCTCCAGGACGCATTGAGTCTCCATGCGTTGTGGACGGTATTCGAAGCCTACCAGCGAGCGCTGGCGGTGGAAAGGCAGCAAGCTCGAGCGTCGACCGGGGGACGGATTCAACGGCCACCTCCAGTACCGCTGAACCCGACTCCACAAGCCAAGCCACCGGGCCCGTGCCCCGCTCCACCAAATCCGACATCGGGATCCACCTTCAGGTGTTTCCGTTGTGGGGAAGTAGGGCATCGGGCCTCGGACTGTAGCCTACCCGCTAGCCGTTCAGGGAAGGCTCTGCTCATTGAAGAAGAAGTGGAGGAACAGGCAGACCTAGCCGAACCCATCTTCGATGGCTATGGCGATGAAGGGGAGATTCTGTATGGTGACGGCCAGGAGACCCTGGTCCTTCGAAAGAGCTTCCTGACGCCCAAAGAGGAGGTCGACCACAACTGGCTGCGGACCAACATCTTCCAGACAACGTGTACCATCAGCGGGCGAGTCTGTAAGATGATCGTGGACAGTGGAAGCTGTGAGAACGTCATCGCGGATGAAGCGGTGACCAAGCTGCAACTGGCCACGGAGGCCCATCCAGTTCCGTACCGACTATCGTGGCTCAAGCGCGGTAGTGAGGTAAAAGTCGATAAACGCTGCCTAGTTTCCTTTTCTACTGGTTCCAACTATCAGGATAGCGTATGGTGTGATGTGGTGACCATGGACGCTTGCCACCTTTTGGTGGGCCGTCCCTGGCAATATGATCGTTTCGTCGTCCATGACGGTCGGAGGAACACCTACACCTTGCGAATCAAGGAGAAGCGACTGACCCTCGCGGCGAGACGGGAGGAGCCGCGGCCCAAGCCCAGGGAAGGCCGAGTTGTGACTATGTTGTCACGGTCGCAGTTCTTGGAGGAGGTGAAGGAGCAGCCAGTCATCTATGCGCTGCTGCCAGGCGAACCAGAGGCGGAGGTGGAAGTTCGTGAGGCCCCTCATGGCGGAGTTCACTGATCTGCTACCCGAGGAGCTGCCCCTGGGACTACCACCCCTACGAGACATCCAACATCAAATCGACTTGACTCCGGGAGCCAACCTACCCAATCGATCGGCATACCAGATGAGTCCGAAGGAGATCGAGGAACTGAGGAAGCAAGTGACGGAACTGATGGAGAAAGGCTATGTACGGGAAAGCATCAGCCCGTGCGCCGTACCTGCTCTCTTAGTACCCAAGAAGGATGGCTCGTGGCAGATGTGCATCAACAGCAGAGCTATCAACTGGATCACCATCAAGTACACGTTCCCCATACCAAGGCTGGATGATATGCTCGACCAACTGGCAGGTTCCAAGCTGTTTTCAAAAATAGATCTCAAAAGCGGATACCACCAGATTCGCATCCGGCCGGGGGACGAGTGGAAGACAACCTTCAAGACTTAGGATGGATTATACGAGTGGATGGTGATGCCTTTCGGTCTGTCCAACGTGCCCAGCACTTTCATGAGGTTCATGCACCAAGTCCTGAGGCCGTTCATGGGTCGTTTTGTCGTCGTCTACTTCGATGACATCCTGGTGTACAGTTCTTCTGAGGAGGAGCACCTAAAGCATATGCGGGCTTGCCTTGAGGCGTTGCGGCAGGAGCGGCTCTTCGCCAACCAGAAGAAGTGCACTTTTCTAACTGACCGGGTATGTTTCCTTGGGTATATTATCTCTTCAGGTGGCATTAGTGCTGATCCCAGCAAGGTGGAGGCAATCCGAAGTTGGCCCTCGCCGCGGAGTCCACACGATGTCCGCAGCTTCCATGGGCTTGCCTCTTTCTACCGGCACTTCATCTACAACTTCAGTTCGTTGACATCCCCCATCACCGAGTTTCTTAAAGGGGGGAATTTTCAATCGACCGAAGAAGCGGAAGAGAGCTTCCAACTGGTGAAGCAGAGGATCTCGGAGGCGCCAGTTCTAGCACTGCCAGATTTCGATAAGGTCTTCGAAGTCAACTGCGATGCGTCGGGAGTCGGCATCGGCGGTGTGCTCAACCAAGGAGGACGGCCAGTCACATATTTCAGCGAGAAATTATCAGGTGCCACCAAAAACTACTTTACTTATAATCTGAAATTCTACGCTATTGTGCAGTCCTTGAAACTTTGGAGGCACTACTTGGTGCAACGGGAGTTTGTGCTGCACACCGATCATGAGGCTCTCAAATTCCTCCATGGCCAACACAAGCTCAACCGGCGGCACGCCAAGTGGGTTGCCTACCTACAGGAGTTCACTTTTTCCCTCCGACACCTGGCGGGCACGTAGAACCGGGTTACTGATGCACTGAGCCGGCGCGCCAACCTACTGACTACACTGCAGGCACAGGTCGTGGGTTTTGAGGTTTTCAAGGACCTCTATCCGGATGATCCTTCTTTTGGCACCGTTTATGCTGAGGTCAAGGATGGGCAGCGCGCGGACTTCAGCTTGCAAGACGGCTTCCTATTCCGGGGGCTACGTCTCTGTGTACCTGACTGCTCTCTACGAGGCTAGATTCTGCAGGAGCTGCACCGAGAGGGCCACTTTGGGCGGGACAAGACTCTGGCTCTTGTGGCTCGCGGTTACTATTGGCCCAAGTTGCCAAGGGACGTAGCCAGATACGTGGAGCAGTGCCATATCTGCCAACTGTTCCGGGGATCAACCACCAACGCAGGACTCTACATGCCCCTCCCTGTTCCTGATGCGCCGTGGATTGACGTCAACATGGACTTCGTCCTTGGAATGCCTCGTACGGCTCGCGGTAGTTGTCGACCGATTTTCTAAGATGGCTCATTTTATAGCTTGTCAGAAGACGATGGATGCCGCGCGGATCGCTCACCTTTATTTCCAAGAGGTGGTGCGGTTACATGGGGTTCCCAGATCGATCACCTCTGATCGCGACGTCAAGTTCATGAGCAACTTCTGGAAGTGCTTATGGCAGAAGCTGGGTACCAAGTTAAACTTCAGCAGTGCCTATCATCCCCAGATTGACGGCCAGACTGAGGTCGTCAACAGAAGCCTCGACAACCTCCTGAGGAGCCTCGCAGGAAGCCGACCGAAGATGTGGGATGCGGCTTTGAGTCAAGCCGAGTTCGCCTTCAATCGGTCCAAAAACCGTTCGACCGGCCTGAGTCCTTTTGAAACAGTTTATGGATCTAATCTTATGGGGGTTTTGGATCTGGTTCCACTTTCCAAGCCTGGTTGAACCAACTTGCGAACTGAAGACATGATCGAGCATCTCCACACCATCCAGGATCAGGTCAAGTCTCAACTAGAAATCACCAATGTCAGGTATAAAAGTGCCGCGGATCAGCATCGACGCGGGGTCTCCTTCGACGTCGGGGATGAAGTGTGGGTCATCTTGACTAAAGAGAGGCTGCCAGCAGGGGAATATTCAAAGCTGGGAGATAGGAAGATCGGGCCCTGTGAAGTCCTCCAGAAGTTTAATGATAATGCCTATCGAGTCCGGCTTCCACCCCACTTGCAGATTTCAGATACCTTTAATGTGAAGCATTTGGTTCCATACAGAGGAGTTCTAGGTGATTCTGACTCGAGGACGAGTCCTTTCCAACCAAGGGAGGATGATGCAGTACCAAGTCCAGACATGATCGAGTCCGATCCAGAGCAGCTCCCGAGGCGATCGGGACGCGTTCAGACCCCATCCGTCCGACTCCGATCTCCGTGTGACCCCGACCGTCGGATGGGCATAACTTTCGCTCACGACGTCAGATCGGAGCGTGCGACCAGTCAAAACGACCGGCTCGACAAGCCCGTCAAGAATCATCCATCAAGAATCATCGGAGATCAAAGATCTCTCCATGACCTTGACCTCCGAATCTCCAAATTCCTTTTCGTTTGGCTTTAAATTCGGTTTTTGTGAAAAACTTTCCTTTTTAGGCAGTTTGTTCGGGTCCTTTCTATTTTTGGCAAATTTCCTATTTCTAGTAGGTTTTCTTCTATTTGAATACCGAGTTTAGTACTTGGATTAGGATAATGATGTTTGAGTCTATATTTGAGTTGGTCTGGTCTTTCCTTAAACCTATAAAAGGAGGCCTTACGGTTGTAAAGCCAGTTTTGGATGATGAATAAAAATTAGGATTTTTTTTTTGTTTCTTCTCCATAGAAATTTGGTTGTCTCTCCCGAGTATGGTTGTCTCTCCCATAGAGTGATCCACGTTACCCTGCGCCATACAATAACACTGATTGCCAAAGATATGATCGTATTCAGCATGGCAACAGTCGTGCATGCTTTCCAACAGTTAGATGAAGAAGCTTTCGGGGCAGCAGCTAACTCCTCGAGCAGAGACCTCATCATCTCCTTCCAACGTGAAAGTAATCATTCATATTTCACAAGAACTATAATCTATATGCAAAATGTCCTCGGCAAAATATAACCCAAGTTCAGTGTATTCATCAGAATTGCAGCTAGGTTCTAAGTATCAATTCTCCAAAGCAAAAATTACACAATTGTCTTCCCAGTTTCCTCATGCCAAAGACAACCACCATTATAGTCAGCAATTGAATTGAAGTGAAGGGTTCACTAGAATCCAATCAATGGTTGTGGTGATCAGCAAGTCTCACAGGCCATGACGATCCTAAGCTGTAGCGCCCGATCCAGCTCCCCGTGGCGTCAGCGGCAGTGGCGAGGGAGGCCGGCACGAAGGAATCCCAGCTCGGGGGAGGCGGTGGCGAAGAAGCTCGGGCTCGGGGGAGGCCATGGCGAAGAAGCTCGGGGGGAGGCGGTGGAGAAGAAGGGAGGGACGGCGACGGCGCTTAGGGCACGAGCAAGGGATCGAGTGAATGGGGGGAGGATGGGCTCGGGGGGCGGGGAGGCGGGGGCAGGGCGATGGAGGCGGGGACGGGCGAGGTTGAGTGTGGACGGGGACGGGCGAGGTCGAGGGAGGCCGGCGAGGGCGAGGTCGAAGGGACGGGCGAGGCGTCGACGGCTGTGGTGAGGGACGCTGGCGCGAGGGAGGCTAGGGCGAGCGAGGCGTCGGCGCGAGGGAGGCTGGGGCAAGGGAGGCGGGGGCGGGCGAGGCGACGGTGGCGACGTCTAGGGCATGGGAGAGGGGCTTGGCTTGAGTCTGGATAGTGGAAGAGGGGAGGAGATGAGGGGTTAAGTCCCCCAAACATACCCTGGATCAGGGTTCCCTATCTAAGACTTAGGGAATCGATTCCCGCTTGAAAATTCCTCATATATATATATATATATATATATATATGTGTGTGTGTGTGTGTGTGAGAGAGAGATAGACTGCACATTAAACGTGAAACACTTTATTAACCTTTGATTTGCCTCGAGATGAGAATTTTGTAAATATTCCCTAGAAACCAAAACCACTATGGCTTTGGTTTCTATTAATAATTAATCGCTAAAACCAAAGTTCTTAACCCTTCGTCGTTCCGACTTCTCTCTCGCTCTCTCACGGCGGCGATTGGCCTTCTCTTATGTTGGAAACTTCACGGCATTATTATGGCCTTATCCTCTCTCGTCCTCTCACGTCGATGATCCTCTCACATCGGCGATGAGTACTCTTCTCCGTCGGCCCTCCATTGGAACTTCTTCGCATCACAACCGCAAAAACTTGAGAAACTTATAAACTATTATAGTTCCTATTAGAGCTGTTGACTTGGAATAGAAGCCTTCCTTTGCCTTGTTTGTAGTTTCATGGTTTGGGCGTTGTGTGTGTGATATCATCAGAACTAGTTCAAATGAATAAAACCCATCATCTGTGGTATATATGAGAGGTTGTTTACTTAAATGGCTATTATTTCTTTCCCTCAATTCTCATCACGTTCGGTTCAAAAATAGGCCCCATCATATATTTTACCATTTGGGATGTGTTACAGCATACCTCTCGAAGCTTTGCTTTTCCGAGTAGCCGGTGGTGGTAATGGATCGATGGTCCAATCCTCAAGCCTCCAAATTTGCTGAAAATATAACACATTCATCCCCTAAGCCAGGTAAAACCTATCCTCTATTCCCTGTACAAGGTGAAGCAATGTATTCCACATGAAAGTTAGATTAGTCTACCTCAGAGATTACAGAACACATGAAAGAACATACTAGATGGTCTCTTCAAGTACGGAAAGGGTGTTCCTCCTGTTAATCTCATACTCAACTCTCAGACAAGTACATTGAAGCCAAGAGAATAGGATTATAGAGGCGATGCTCCATTCTGGAAGGAGTTTTACTGTACTCAACTCCAAGGAAAGATTAAAGAAGGCTTCATTCTACAGGTACACCTTTCACCTGATCTTTTAGGACGTGTCCTCATAACATAAACTCGAGTAAAACAAAGTAGCAGCCATCCTCCGTATTCATCGGGCAACAACTCTGAGGTAAGTGGAGACAGAAAAATCAAAGATGACTCTGACCATGAATGGAGACCTCTAGCTGAGACCGAAATCAATCGTCCCATAGCTTCTTCGAAACAGTAAACAAAATGATGAATGAAATCATTTTTAAAGTCGTTGTCGTAGATAAGCTTCTTGAATACTTCACCTGAAAAAGAGAGTGAAATTACACTTGTGAAGAAATAGTATAGTACATGGTAAAACCCCATTTCTGGGGCTAAAAATTCACATTCTTACCTTCCAAAGCTATGACAGGTACATGAGGAACCTTGATCAGAGTATATTAGTGAAAATATCCAAGAACCTGACCACCCACGTTTTGCTTGATAGCTTCCTCATGATCTAAGACTCCATTTGGAGTGGTGATCACAACATAACCCCACTGCATATTAAGAGCAGGTGTTCAATGAACCATAATTCAATAGAACGAAAAATGAGTTAAGATAAAAGAGCATAATTTTTCTTTACTTGATAACGCGTTTTGGAAACTTAAAGTCCCCCATGTATAAAGAAATCCAAATGCAAGATTAATCTGTCGCATAAAAATGTGCGGTGAACTGAAGCTTTGTCATCATGCATATACTAAACCTTTGAAGCCAAAAATCACAAAACAGTATGTCATGGCAGCTTATGCCTAAGCAACTTGTTGATGATTCTACAGCTAATTTCAAGAAAACAAAATCATCAACCTTTGGAAAAGCAAAATAGCAAAAGTGGATTTAATGTAGTGATCAACTTGAATATGATGCAAATGAACTGCATCTAGAACTTCATATGGAGATAACCACCACAAGTGGAGCAACTTTCAGATAAATACAATTTATGTGCTGCACAAACAAGTACATATGCAGGCAAGGCATGTGTAAGTGAACACACTCCAAGAAAAAGAGAGAGGGGAGGGTGGAGGTTGGCGAGGTAAAGGTGTGGGTTGAGTGGTGTCTGCGAAGGGACTTGGAATTGCACACATGTTGTTCATGCTTGTGTACCTCCTTTTCTTCACTTATCCTCCAACTCCAAATCTCATTCAGACAGTGAGCATGATAGAGATAGATGGCAGAAACCTTAAAAATTTACAAAAGATGTGGAAAACATGCTTCCAAGGCCCAACCTTTAATTCGGTTTATGGCCGATGATGATGAGCTTATTTGGAGGCTTGTTTGGTTCAATCCTACGGTGGTTTTGGCACTAATTTTTTGAGTTTGATTTGAGTGAAATTAGGTTAATCTAATATGGGATTGGGTTCTGGTTGAGCATGATAGTGTACTCAAATGTTAAAGGGGTGACTTGTAATTATAGAGGGCTATACACAAAAGCTAAACTTCAAAGTAACATTCCTAATTATTACTTAGCTTTCTGAAAAGAAATACATGACAAATTTCCAATTTGTTAACGTGCTACTTCCCACTAATCCTGTAAAACGACTTTCACACATTTTTCTGATAGTTTAAAGCCAACAATAATGGTACGTGCATCATACTTCTAGGATAACATACTAAACCATAAAGGTATAAACTCTCTACTCCTGTTGAGAAGTTAGCTATTATAGAAGACCTAAAACAACAATGAAAACCAGACGAAATCCGATGCTTTATCTAGATGATCAAATATAGAAGCTTGTAGCCTTTTAATTTTGGTCTCAAAATTTACATGCAAACATGCCCTGTCTCACTGAAAATAGAAACAATTGTCTTTCCCAATTTACAAAGCATTAGATAATTCCATTTTCCAATGACACAGGCTTGATGAATACATAGCCCTTCTTAACAAGATTTATTAAATATGTTCGTCCTTTTATGCCAACAAAGTGAACTAAGAAAGTCCTATAAAAACCACTTAGATTAAGAGGTGACAATCACGCCTACCACAACAGTTATCAACAAAACCAAGATAAATGTAGTAATGCATCAGAATATTATACTTCCACCAAATGATATTAAATTGAGGAAAGATTATGATGGGGTTCAAAATGCTTATCTAGGAACAAGTTCTAAAAATCATGCAGGATAACTAGAGATTGACTCGTAAGAAAAGGAAATCAAAGGAATATGGAGGAGGAAACATAGGGAGAAAAATAAGTGCGAACTTTTAAAAATAAACTCTGGACATTCCTTGAGGCTGCCATTATGTCCTCCACAATGCTTATCTAGGAACAAATTCTAAACATCATGCAGGATAAGTAGAGATGGACTCATAAGAAAAGGAAATCAAAGGAATATGCAGGAGGAAACACAGGGAGAAATATAAGTGAAAACTTTTAAAAATAACCTCTGGACATACTCTGAGGCTGCCACTATGTCTCCCACCATGTGAGCGAAGGAAACACCTTATTTAATGAGACTAAGAGTAAGCCATGTAGATTTAACATAACCACAAAGAAAAGTTGAGAATCGATAAACAAAAAACAGCACTGAAGACATGGATCGAAGGACTCAACCTTTAGTATGTCACACTGCACCAAATGATGGCGCACAAGGTATGGAGCCTTGCATGTACAGGAGCAGAACAGAGCTAAGGCATGGATCCTTGCATATGCAAGAGGAGGACCAACCTAACTCCAACAATATGAGAACGAGCAAAAATTAATGGAACATGGATAACAGTTGCAATAAGTTCTCTTTCTAGTGCCTTTGATCATCACTATCACTTCAACTTTGGTGTCATTGGAAACAAGGGAGGTCCATGGCCCCTTTTCTAATGAGAAATTATGAGAAGATTGCAAGAGTCATCTCTGTCACCCTTCAGAGACGAGATAATATGGAGAGGAGAAACCAAAGGATCTTTACATCCAAAGTATTGTTTATCAAGTTTATATACATGCATGAACTGGCATATTTTCTTTGTTAAGGCAGATTTCAGAAATCAATGAACTACAGACAGTGGAAAATCCAAAAGTTGAAGTTGAGTTGACAAGGCCCCAAATGATGACTCAGGCATGTTGACTCAGACTCTCAAGCAAGTCAAGGAATTTTGAGGATCTGATTTTCAAGCCTATTAGAAGAACAAAGAAGGATGAAAATTTAAAGAAAGAATGAATCAAACAATATTGTGCAAAATGGACAGTACACAAGTCAACTTTTCTCCTCATTTAACTGACTGTTCACAATGTTGAAAGAAAATAGAGGATCAGTATATAAGCAGGTACAAAGCCCAATCGATCTTGGTAGCAGGTAATATCAGGCAAGAAACTGGTTAAGTGAATATTTCAGTCCAGGCTTTCCAGCATAAGCAGTAGATCAAAATCTGCACAAAGTAGATGGCATTTACACAAACTGGCAGAGAATTAATACCTGACGAGTTGGAAGAGTGCGCAACCGATATTCTTCAACATTCTTAGCTTTAATATCCTGGCGATATGTTAGAGCCTTGCAATCATTTACCCTGCCTTGCAATTCCACAGTTATACTTCCTACTCTATGTGGATCGAACACCTGAAAATTCTTAATGTATCCTGCAAGACAGGTAATGGATGTTGTTATTTGGGGAATATATTGATTCTTATAAGGATCATATCGCAGTGATAAATATATATGTTACAAAGAGAACCATAGTTGCAAATAGCTGTCTTTTTGGGCAAGAGATAAAGAAGAAGATAGGACGAGAATACCTCGATACTTCATGATGTTGAGGAAGGAGACCATGACGTTGGAAATGGGTCGTAGGTTGGCTGTTGCCTTCCCCCTCCTCTCCGCGTTCACTATCGTCCTCAACGCGTCGTTAAGTATCCTCCGCCCCATCTCCACCACTCACTCCCTCCCTCTCTCTCTCTCTCTCTCTCTCTCTCTCTCTCTCTCTCTCTCTCTCTCTCTCTCGCTCGCTCCCGCTGCTGCTGCGGTTAGGGGTGTAAATGATCGGAACACAAGCGAGGAGTGTAATGAGCAATAAAAAGAAGGCAGAGCGAAGCGAACGGGAGCTGTTTAGGTCATACATTTTAGGTCATACCATCACGCGGGCCACCATTCGTTGAATCCCATCCAAGGGCACGGATGAAGCCAGCTCATTAATAAGCTGCTGACTAGATTCTGAGCTGAATTCAAGCCAATGAAGCCGGAGCCCGCTCACATCAAAATGTTGGGTGACGGAATCCAAAATCCTGTTGGTTTCTATCCACTCCGGCCTCACGTGCGCGTCTCTTCCATCCGCCGCCACTGTGCCACTCCTCCATCCGCCATATCTCCTCCTCGTCATTGCCCAGAACGTTTGTCGTCGTCGCAACTATTTCCACTGAAGGTTGCATGCTCCTATACTAAAGTGACGGTATCTCGTTGGTTTCTATCCACTCCGTCCTCACGCGTGCGTCTTCTCCTCATCACCGCCATGCAACTCCTCCATCCGCCGCCGCCGTATGTCCTCCTCGTCGCTGCCCAGAACGCTTGGCACCGCCGCAACAATTTCCGCCGAAGGTTGCGTGCACCTATACTAAAGTGGCGGTATGACCTAGACATCACGCTTGATATAGATTGTAGGATATTTTATGCACTAATTGTGCAGAATCTATAACATCACTAGCTTTGTTTCTCAAATCATTTTTTTGGTTTAAATGTTCTTTGCTTGAGGGCCTATTGCAATTTGTCCCTTCTGTTAACATATGTGACAAATTATACGAGCTTATTGAGTCTAAGCTATGGAGTCTTAATGCTTTATCATTTAAATATTCCCATTTATAGAATATATGATAGGCCATACTGATTTTATTATGCTATATGGATCAGCAGTAATTGTCAGCTCCTTAGTAAGCTATGGAGTTTTAATTGTATACTGCCTTTATTATGCTATATGCATAGCAATGTTGCTAGTTGTAGAAACATGCAACACCCCCTTCATTTGGATGGGATTTAAGCAATGCATCTTTTGGACTTGGACTAATTGAGTTTAGTGCTTCACATATTCAACATCACTAATTGTTTGTGTTTTTAAATGGTTGGGATCATTATTAAAGCTTTGTGGTTGTACATGATTCAATCTAATGGAGCTTACATTGATCACATAACCAACATTTATAACTAATGAAGTTTGTTTTAATCTAGTTGTAGACCATGCATCATCCCCTTCACTTGGATGTGATTTAAGTAATGCATCTTTTGGACTGATTGAGTTTAGTGCTTTACATATTCAACATTACTAATTGTTTGTGTTTTTAAATGGTTGGGATCATTATTAAAGTTTTGTGTTTGTACATGATTCAATCTAATGGAGCTTACATTGATCACATAACCAACATTTGTATATAGGATCTAATGAAGTTTGCTTTAATCTAGTTGTAGACCATGGCTGCTTTTGACGGAGTCAACCCTAAAGAATACAAGTTCTTCTAGAACACCATACAAAGTTACAAAAAATACAAGCACCATTTCAACATGTTTAACATTGATGCAAATGATATAATATTCATTTTTAAGTACATAGAAAGAATACAAACGATTTCAAATGGTTTATCATATATACAAATAATACAAGACTCATTTCAACTACATACAAAGAATACAAACCATTTCATATGGTTTAACACACATACAAATAATACAAGACTCATTTCAACTATATACAAAGAATACAAACCATTCGATATGGCTTAACATACATACAAATAATACAAACCATTCTAGATGGTTAAAGACGCGCCTTGAAATATGTCGTTAAGTATATCAAAGGCGGACAAAACAAATTACCGGACTAATAGTTAACTACAACGTAGTCAATGGAAGCACGGGTCGAGTCCTCAAGAAATTGGATGATTGAATTAGTAAATGTGATATAATCTCTACAATGGTTGTAAACAATATGGTTGATTCTTTGAGTTTTCTAACGAAAGTATTCTAGAAGAATTAAAGAGGAAATTTATCAAGAATAATTCCTAGGGAATTCCACTCCGAATTAGGGTCTAAATATTATCTCTATGAATCAAGATGCATGACACTCACGAGATCGTCTAAATTGGATATCGACGAGCGTAGGATTAATATCGCTCGCCGCTAATGAGATGTCGGGTTAGGATCATCTCATCGCGTGCATAACAAGGTGAAGATCCATGATCGAGGCTCTAATTCGATCATAGCTCAACGATCGCCGGACTAAGGTCATATCATTGGCAAAGGATCAAGGCTTTGTATGGATAAGGTCTTGGATTGAGATGGGTTTAATACCTCAATCCCATCCCTCATCTAAGTCAAGAATAGTGGGTAGGATAGCTTTGGCTTGGGGTGGTTCTAGCACCTCAAGATCCTATCCCTAGATCAAGTATTCATCCCCTAGAGGTGGCTATGGTTCTAGCATAGCCTCTTCTTTGAGGAATTGAATCAAACATCTAGTAAGCATAATCATATTCTCAAGCAAGTACATGCAAAACAAGGGATTCAACCATTCAATAATGGAATTCATTGAAGGATTATAGAATTACATGAGAATTCATACAAAAACCATCTCATAAGAGTCATTACATCAAGAATCAAAAGAGAAATCTAAGAAAAAGCCCTAAGACATCATGAAATTCTCAAGGAGAAGGGATTTAGCTACTCATCTTGGGTAGGATATCCATGGAAGAGGAGGCTTTACCTATCTTCTCCATCATAATCCACCCCTTGAAGCACTCAATCTCTCTCTCACTCTAAGGGGGAAGAAGGCTGGAGAAAGGAGGGAAAAAGAGAGGAGAAAAGATCCTCAAATCAGAGCCCAAGCCCCTATTTATAGGCCCCAAGTCGTGGACCCGCGGATCAAATCAGAACCGTCTATTTTTACCCGTCAACCGATCTTGGATCGATCCGAAATAAGTTTGGATCGATCTAAAATGTCAAAATCTGGGTTTCTAACGGCTTGGATCGATCCAATATGGGTATGGATCGATCCAAGATGTAGAAGAAAATCATGGCTCTCTAGAAAGGGCTTCTGGATCGATCCAATATGAATTTGGATCTATCCACATATTTTGGATCGATACATTAAAGATATGGATCGATCCAATCTGTAACAGAAAATCATGACTCTCTGGAAAAGGGTTTTGGATCGATCCAAAATATTCCTGGATCGATCCAAATGTTCTGGATCGATCCAAATAAGGTTGAATCTGTATAATTTATGTCTTTTGGCTCGAAATCGATGCAACTCTCTTTGTAAGCTCTTGTACCTGAAACCATATGAAAAGATATTAAAAATGCATTGCATGAGAGCTAACAAAGCCCAATTGAATGGGTGAATTATGCATATTTTGTGACTTATCAGTTAACATATATACAAAGATTACAAGACTCATTTCAGCTATATACAAAGAATACAAACCATTCTAGACGGTTTAACATACATACAAACAAATACAAAACTCATTTCAACTGGTATCTTTCTTTCTTTGATAGTATTTCTACAGTTCAACACCAGGAGATGGGAAGAAGAATGCCGGCTGCAGCTTTTCACCGATAATATCTTTCTTTGTACAGTCCAACACCAGGAGATGGGAAGAAGATGGTATCTTTCTTTCTTCGATACTCAGTTTTTGATAGCAGAGCTCTGGTAGGTTCAGAGGCCTGAAGACGAAGAAGCCATATGAGGAAACATGGATTTTTCTGCTTGTTGAATGGGTCATTGGTTGTGATGATATTAGCTCAGTAGGCTTCCATCGATTTTAGATAATAAATCCATGTCGCGAAGCCTTCATTAAGCAACAAATCCGTCCACCATTCCATCGTTACAAGATTTCCAAACCATTGATGTGCTATCTCATGTGAGGACCTATCCCTCTACTCCTGGGTCGACTGGTTGGATCGGGCCCATGGCTCATTTGTTTGTTTCGCGTCGAGCGCGCGATCCGGAGGATCGCATTATTTTGATAAATTGTGCCTTGTCGGTTTGCTTCACACCCGCGTGTGCACACACTGACCGTGTTTGTTATAATATTTGTTTAGAATGGTTAGGTGAACCCGAGATCGAAAGATCCGAGCTTGGACTTGCGTTTTAGCCCAAGTCTAGCTTTCTGCACAAAAGGATCGATCTTCTCTTGCTAAAAAGATCGATCATTTGGTGCCAGAAAGTCTTTGGATCATCAAGAAGGATCGATCTTCTCTTGGGAAGAGATCGATCATTCTTAAGTCGGTACGTCCTGTTGATCCTAATCTTGTTTTAATGAAGTCAATATATATTAAATGATAAACTATATGTTTCATCTTTATTATCCCTTTAATTGGAAGCTTTAAATTAAATATTTGAGAAACTAATGTACTGACGGTCGATACATGGATCGACCATGGAAATGCGACGGTCGATCCATGAAAGCCAACGAGGTCATGAATAAGGAAGTCAGCAAGACCTACGCAGAATTCAACGAGCTTCTCAGATCAGACGAGGCAAGAGGGACATATCTGGTCAGGCTTGGTGATTCTTCTTCTAGGATTTTCTCTCTGGGTCCTTGCTTTGTTTCTGATCTTCTGCCTTCTCTTTCCTCTGATCTAAAAATTGTTGTGAATTCTTTTCCACTTTCTGGTGAGCTACCCTTATCTCATAAGCTCAATCTATCTACTCTTTCTTCCAGAAATCCAATTACACCATGACTCTTGATCGATGATAAATTCATCGAGTGGCATAGTAGGATGATTAATCATCCTAATTCAAAAAAGGTATTTTCTGATGCTGGTATTTTGGACTTCTTTAATGAAATCCATTGTTAAAAGCAATTAAGGCTAAGATTTATCGAGATAGAAATCCTAGGGAATTCCAATCTGAATTAGGGTCTAAGTATTTTCTCTATGAATCAAGATGAATGACATTCAAGGAGATGGTCTAAATTGGAGATTGACGAGCGTAGAATTAGTATTGCTCGCCGCTAATGAGACGTCGGGTTAGGATCATCTTATCGACGAATTATAAGGTTAAGATCCATGATCGAGGCTTTAATTCGATCATAACTCAACAATCGCCGTGTTAAGGTCATATTGTTGGCAATTAACAAAGGCTTTGTATGGATAACGTATTGGGTTGAGATGGGTTTAATATCTCACTCCAATTCACCATCGAAGTCATGAATTGTAAATAGGATAGTGATGACTTGGGGTGGTTCTAGCACCTCAAGATTCTATCCTAAGAACAAGGATCCCTCCAAGATAGATGGCCATGATTCTAGCATGACCTAGTCTTTGAGGAATTAAGTCAATTACATATCAAGCATACAATATCTATACAATCACATACAAGAAGAGGTAATCAAACCATTCAACAATGGATTTCATTAAAGAAGTATGGAATTAAATGTGAATTCATACAAAAACCATCTCAAAGAGTCATTACATCAAGAAACAAAAGAGAAATCTAAGAAACAAACCCTAAGACATCAAGGAAGTCCCAAGGAGAAGGGGTTTAGCTACTCATCTTAGGTAGGAGATCCATGAAAGAGGTGGCTTGACCCATCTTCTCCATCAAAATCCACCCTTGGAGCCCTAAATTCTTAAGAATTAGGGGAGAAATCCTAAGAGTTAAAGAAGGGGAGAAGGCTGAAGAAGAGCTGGAGAAAGGAAGGAAAAAGATCCAAAAATAAGAGTCAAAACCTCTATTTATAGGCCTTAGGTCGTGGACCATCAGATTAGATCTGAACCGTCCATTTTTACCCATTAGCCGGTCTCGATCGAAGATGTAAATTATGAGGACCTGTCCCTCTACCCCTATGGCTCGTTGTAGACCGCAAGGGCAATTTGGTAAATTGTGCCTTGTTGGTTTGTTTCACACTCGCGTGTGCACACACTGACCTTGTTTGGTGTTAGTGTTTGATTAGAAGGTTAGGTGGACTCGGGATCGGAAGATCCAAGATCGGGCGCGCAGAAGCCTGTTTTTGGGCGGCTGGCGGCCCGTGAGCGACCGATCCCTCTTTGGAGCGATCGATCGCTATCGAGTCGGTGGGTTTTCTTGAGAGGACGACCACCGTCGGCCGTCACTCTCCCCTGTCAGAGGGAGAGAGGACTTTCCCTCCTATCCTCCCCCTTTTCCCCTCCTTTCCCGGCTTTCCCCTTGCCTTTTCCTTCCTCTTCTTCCTCTTCTCCTTCTCTTCTTCTTCTTTCTTCTTTCTTCTTCCCGCGCTCTGCTTCCTCTGTTCTTCCCGGCATCCACCTTCTTCTTCTCCGTTCTTCCTCCTCCGGCCACCGTTTTGGACGTTCCAAAGCTCGTTGGATTCATGGCGACGTGAGGAAGATCCCTGGTGTGGTTTGAAGCTGGGTTGGTGACTGGTTTGCGGGGAATCAGTCGAGGAGTGCGTTTTCCGATAGGTTTTCTACCTACTAGAGTTGTATAATGGGTTTTTCTTAATCTAGCCGTTTGATCTTTCTGTTCTTTGTGGTGTTTGTTTCCTCTTACTTAGTAAAATTTCTGGTATAAGTTTCATAAGCTTTGGTTGAAATTTTAGTAGGATTTATGCATGTTTAATCTCGGATTTTCCGGTTTCTGCTGTTCTTGAAGAACAGCCGGTTTGCGGCAAGTTTGTTGATCCATACGTGCATGTTCTTGGGTTGTAATGAACATAAGAGTTGTAGATCTTTGACTCTACTCTCCAACGCAACTGATTTCATAATTTTATGATTTTCTGAAGATTTGTTATGAATTTATTACTGGAGGGCAGCGTTGCAGTAAGTAATTGATAAGTTAGTTTGATTAGCGGTTCTGATTAGTGTTTTTCGGTTAATCTAGCCGTTGGATGTTTCTGGATTTTGGATATGTTGATTCCGGCATGTTGGTCTACTGGAGTGTAAGTTGGATCTCGAATCCGACGTCTTTTGGACGTCGGATCGACGGGGTCAATTAGCTCTAGGTAGAGACTTTTTTGGTGTTTTAAATAATATTATATGTTCGAAATATATAATATTATATTTTACTGTTCATCAGCGGTTTTCGGGGTTGCTTCCCTTAGCAGGAGTCTGCGATTGACGGTCGTAGTACCGTCGTAATGTCGGGACCCGCTGCAGATCGGCTGGCAGCGGTTGGTAGTACCGCTGCAACGATCTAGTCGGACTTATATGATGTTTTGTCATATTGTTGCATGCTTGTCTCTTATCTGTGTATGTTCATAGCATGCATTCTCTGTTATGCATTTGTTGTATGGTTAGGGCGTGGGTGATCTGTGGGTCGCCGTCTCGAGGCTGGAAGCTCGGACTTAGCCCTACGACCGGGGTTGGGTAGTTTGGACCCGGTTCGAATTGTGGTGTCCAGTCAAACTTGATGATAGGCTTCGATGACTGGTACACCTGTTGCTTGATGATTATAGAGGTCGTGTCGGCCTTGAGTCAGATGCTGAGGTGTAGCCGGTGTTCCACTGTGACGACTCTTGAGTAGAGGAGTCATCTACGCAGCGGTGCCATTTCCCGCCAGCAGTGTTCACGTTGTCCTGCTTGTGAGTCTACAGTGTTCGTTCCTGCTTACTGAGTGCCATTCCTGGGCCTCAGGGACATGCGGTGGGGTTATGGGACCCCTGTATACACCCATGTCCTACTTGAGGGCGACACTATTGCGTTTCCCTCTTCCTTCTGTGTGTCGTAGTGTAGAAACCTACTGAGTTTTATCCTAACTCCTACTCGGGCTGCGTTTTGCAGGTGCAGGCGTCAGCTCTTCTTCTGTGGCCCCTACCGGGCTGTTGGTTGGCGGTGCTGCGACGCCAAGCGGAGTCTGAGAGGTGGTAATCTTTTACAGTTTTTCTACCATATGTTAGATAATCTCCTACGGGAGTAATGTTGTATTCGAATCTTCCCCTCTCCGAGGATATGTATATTAAATTCACTTGGGTTTTGTAATCTGTGGTTTGAGGTTTGATTATTTAATTGTTGTTTTAAATTGGGGGTATTTGATGAATTGTAGGGAGACCAATAGGTTAGAGGGAACCCTCGCCAATATTTTTTCCGCGGTTTGTTAGGTTTCGATTCGCGTCGCCCGGCCCGGTTGGGCTTTCGCGGGTTGGGGCGCGACATAAATAATTGAGTTTCTAACGGCTTGGATCGATTCACAGTGAGTTTGTATCGATCCAATATGTAACAGAGAGTCATGGCTCCCTGGAAGGGGTTTTGGATCGATCCAGACTGGATTGGATCGATCCGGAATAGGTCTGGATCGATTCATAATTTTGGGATCGATCCAATTATTCTGGATCGATCCGAACTGGGTCTGGATCAATCCGAATATGGCAGATTTTGTGTAATTTATGTCATTTAAGTCCAGAATCGATGCAACTCTCTTTGTAAGCTCTTGTACCTGAAACCATGTGAAAAGATATTAAAAATGCATTTCTTGAGAGCTAACAAAGCCCAGTTGAATGGGTGAATTATGTATATTTTGTGACTTATCAAGTGCACGAAAAGCTGAGTAAAGCAGAAAACACATTGAAGAGTTTAATGCACTCGAAGCCAATTCCTCCAAAGATCGCCTAATTGAGATCAACGCTAATATGGTCAAGAACAAATATCGGCGCAAAGAAATCAGAGACAACATCGCTCGTATATCTCAAAATCTTTCTAGGAGACAATAGTTTGTAAATTTTGCGGCTTTTGATCGATAACTCTGTAACATGCATGTCTATTAATTGTTATCGTCCATTATGAGGACATTTTTTCTCTAGCTTTGCTCTTATTTTACATCAATGGATAATATTTTTTAAGGTATCGACCATTTATCATTGATCGATGTAATCCACCATCGATAGTCCTTAGTTGATATGACCCATTTGATAATATTTGATCGATCAAATATGGTCATTCCCAATTAGGTGACCATTTCCCATTATTGCGGTCGTTCCGATCTATAGGCAAAATCGTTTTCCAAACTAGGTCTCCTTCTTGAAAGCCTTTTGATACTACTTTCTTGTTGTAAATATCAACCACTTTCAATTTCTGCGCCTCAATATTTTCTAAGGCAATAGCTCGTTGTTCATTGAGCTCTAAAAGATTATACATTAATGCCTCCTGATATTCTTCAATAGTTAAGCGATCTTGTTCTAAAACTCTGGGCAATAGAACATTTATCTCAGCAGACAAAACTACTTCTTGACCATATACTAATTGGTAAGGTGTAACCTTAGTACTGGATTTAGGTGTTGTCCTATGTGCCCATAGTGCTCTCAATAATCCTTCATGCCACTGTCTTGGGTTATCATCCATCATCTTTCTTATGATCGATTTGATTGTTTTATTGGACGCCTAAGCTTGTCCATTAGATTGGGCATAATATGGTGTAGAATTGGTCATGTTAATTTTATACTCGGCCAAAAATTTCTTAACCCTAGCACTTACAAACACTATCCCTTGATCGGACACTATTGTTTGTGGAATGCCAAATCTACATATAATATTTTCTCAGATAAAGTTTATAACTTGGTCATCAGATATTGTTTTTAATGGGATAGCTTCTACCCACTTGATAAAATAATCTGTCGTCACAATAACAAACTTGTGCAACATGGACGATGGTGGATGTATTTTATCAATAATGTCTATCGCCCAACATCTAAATGACCAAGGCTTTATAATGATCGACAACTCGCTAGCTGGTGCTTGTTGTAATGGGCCATGTCTTTGACATGCTTCACATCCTTTTGCATATATGGCACATTCCTCCCCCATGCGCGGCCAATAATAGCCACTGCGTATTATTAGCCAGCGCATTTTTACGCCAGATTGATGTACACCACAGACACCGTTATGTATCTCGCCCATTGTTATTTTAGCTTCATCAGGACTTAAACATCACAACAAAACCCTATCTAGACAACGTTTATACAAGACGTAGTTTTGTAGAAAATAATGTATCGTTTAAAGACGAATTTTCTAGTAGTTTTAAGTGATGGGTTTTGTAAAAAAGTGACAATTGGGGTACACCAATCGTGTTGGTCACTTATTTGACCAACCTCTACTGAGCAAGAAGATCGCTCTATAGCAGACTGAATTGTACCATACTTAAAATCGGCCATGCCCCCCAAGTGTTTTAACACTTTATAGCCATAGGCTATTTGGGCTAGAGTATTAGCCTTATCGTTCTGCAACCTTGGTACAAAAAGTAGCTCAAAATTGTGAAATCGATTTAACAGTTGAAGAGAGATTTGATGGAATGGAATTAGTATATCTCTCTGACACTTATAATGGCCAAGTATGTGATTTATCACCAATTGTGAATCACCTTTGATTTGCACATTGGTTACTCATAAATCTAATAATATTTCTAGGCCGATGATCAATGCTTCATACTCGGTCTGATTATTAGTGCATAATCGCTCTAGTGTATATGCAAAGTTATATTGGCGACCAATAGGTGATAAAATTCTAATTCCAAGGCCAGCTCCATTGACAGTTTTAGAACCATCAAAGTACGTTGTTCATGGAGTGATTGATACGATATTAATTTCTCGCTACAATTCCTTTGGTACATTTATAAAATGATGATCGACCAAAAAATCGGCCAATGCTTGGCCTTTAATAGCCTTTTGAGAGACAAATTGTATGTCAAACTCAACTAAAGTCAGCACCCAATAACCAATTCTTTGATGTAAAATTAGTAGAGAGAACAAAAATTTCATTACATTATACTTGGATATCAAGTAAACAGTTACATGTTTTAAATAAGCTCTCAACTTGCTACACATAAAATATAAGGCCAAACATAACTTCTCTATAGCCGAGTACTTTTGCTCATAAGACAATAACTGTCTACTTAGATAATAAACTGCTCTCTCTATGCCATCCTCATCATCTTGCGCTAAGAGACCTCCTATCGATCAGTCTGTTGCAGCGATGTAAAGCTTCATGGGAGCATTCATTCTTGGTGATGCCATAACTGGTGGTGTTGTTAAATAAGTTTTTAAGCATTCAAATGCTTGCTGATGTTGTTTTTCCCATACGAATTTGTCTTTGTTCTTCAATCTTAAGAGCGATGAGAACACTTGAGTCTTTCCTGCATAGTTAAAAATAAATCGTCGTAAAAAATTCACTTGACCAAGGAACTTTTGCAGTTCTTTCTTAGTTTTTGGAGGCTCGACATCAATAATACATTTTGCTTAATTTTTATCAAGTTCAATGCCACGTTGATGAACGAGAAAACTAAGAAAATTGCCTGCTTGCACCCCAAAAGCACATTTATTTTGATCCAGCAGCTTCCTCTACGCAGTGCAGAGCATGCAAGCAGTCTTAGCCAGAGTGTTAGAGGCACAACACAGTGACCCAGAGCTCGAGGAGTTACGCACAACAGCGGATACAGAGGGCGCAGACGGAGACTGGATAGTATCGCCAGACGGAGGGCTACGGTTCCAAGGCAGAGTAGCAGTTCCAGCAGATCCAATTCTTCGAGACGACGTCTTACGAGAGTTCCACCACTCTCGCTTTGCAGTTCATCCCGGCGGCACCAAGATGTACCAGGACCTTCGGCGACAGTTCTGGTGGCGCGGGATGAAGAGAGCAGTGACGGAGTTCGTATCGCACTGCCTTACTTGTCAGAAGGTTAAGGCAGAGCACCAGCGGACTCCAGGGTTACTTCAGCCGCTTCCACTAGCTGAGTGGAAGTGGGAGCACATCCCGATGGACTTCGTGATCGGGCTACTGAGATCTCCTAGGGGGAATGACGCGATTTGGGTCATCGTTGATCGATTGACCAAATCGACGCACTTCCTGCCAATGCGGACGACAGACTCTACTGACAGGTTGGGCGGGTTATACGTCCGAGAGGTAGTCAGACTACACGGGGTTCCAGTTTCTATCGTGTTAGACCGTGACCCCAGGTTCACCAGCAGGTTCTGGTGGGACTTCCAGGTGGCAGTTGGCACACTCCTTACCTTCAACAAGGCGTTTCATCCGCAAACAGACGGGCAGTCAGAGCGGACGATCCAGATCTTGGAGGACATGCTGAGAGCATGTGTCCTTGACGCAGGAGGCAGCTAAGAGGAGCACGTTCCCTTGGTGGAGTTCGCCTACAACAACAGCTACCAGTCCAGTCTTGGAGTAGCACCTTTTGAGGCGTTGTACGGTAGGTCGTGTCATTCCCCAGTTTACTGGACAGAGGTTGGAGAGGCTTCACTCACCGGTCCAGACATCGTCAGGAGGTCGTCAGAGAGGTTAGTGCAGATCAGGCAGAGGCTTCTGACGGCTCAGAGCCAGCAGAAGAGCTATGCAGATCAGAGGCGACGACCGCTTGAGTTCGCAGTGGGCGACAGTGTGTTCCTACGGGCAGCACCGTACAGAGGATCTGTCAGGTTTGGCAGCGGGGGCAAGTTGGCTCCGAGGTTCGTCGGGCCGTTTGAGATCCTAGAGAGGGTCGGCGAGGTAGCCTACCGCTTGGACCTTCCTCAGCACATGTCCGTTGTGCACCCGACTTTTCACGTGTTGATACTGAGGAAGTACCACCCCGACCCATCACATGCCATCAGAGTGGATGACATTGAGCTTGAGTCAGACGCGACGTTCGTTGAGCAGCCTGTTCGAGTACTTGACCGGAGGGATCAGGTCTTGCGGGGCAAGACGATTCCATTGGTCAAGGTACTGTGGAGGCACAGAGGCGTCGAGAAGATGACCTGGGAGCGCGAGGCGCGCATGCGGCAGGATTATTCGACTTGTTCCCTTCTCGAGGTAACTTTTGTCCTATCTTCTAATGTAGCTGTTTCCTTTGCTTCTGAGCCCTACCTTTATCGAATCTCGGGACGAGATTTCCTTTAAGGGTATTAGGATGCGAGGACCCGTCCCTCTACTCCTGTGGCTCGTCGTGGACCGCACGGGCAATTTGGTAAATTGCGGCTTGTCGGCTTGTTTCACACCCGCGTGTGCACACACTGACCGTGTTTCTGGTAATGTTGGTTAGAATGGTTAGTGGGACCCGGGATCGAAAGATCCGGGCTTGGGCTTAAGTTTTAGCCCAAGTCTAGCTTTCTGCACATAAAGAATCGATCCTAACTTGCTAGAAAATCGATCTTTGTGGTGCCAGAAAGTCAAGTGCGATCGTCATGAAGGATCGATCTTTCCCTAAGGAAAGATCGATCATTCATAGGTCGGTTCGTTTGCCTATAAAGCAGCAAGACTTTCTTCCATGAATCCCTTTTAAAATCCGGAGATCTGAGCTCAGATCTTGCGATTTTTGAAGGTGTTTAAGGATGATCCAAGGCCTAGCTGCTCGGATTTAAGCTGCTTTTGCTTATGTAGGGATCCTACCTACAATCTTTTCCGGGTTTTTGGTTTTTCCGGTTTGATTATGTTCTTATGCTTAGATCTCTCTATATACATGTTGGTTTACTGAGTTTTCACCGGTTTTGGACTCGTGGGATCTTGATCTATCAGATCCCAGAGTTTTGTTAAGTTTGGATGTACCTTCCGGCGGTATTCCTCGTCGGAAGTACGCCGGAGAACCCATCCGGATCGATCCTTCTAGAGGAAGGATCGATCCCTCTGGGTTGGTCATGCTGCACCCGATGAAGGATCGATCCTCTGCTTGGAGAAGATCGATCCTGGGTCTTGGGTAGCATGATTACCCTTCGTCGCGAGAAGGATCGATCTTCCTGAGAGGAAGGATCGATCTTTCATGGCGCGACAAGAAGGGTACCCTCTGTCTCGAGAAAGATCGATCTTCCTGGGAGGAAGGATCGATCTTCTTCGGCTGGACAGTGAGGGAAGCTCACTGTTACTTAAAAGATCGATCTTTTCTTAGGAAAAGATCGATCCTTTAGCATCAGAGAGGATTTTTCATGACTTTTGCCCGCGGGGCTTGGTATGTCGGTTTTCTTTACCACTTTATACCTTGTACATATGTTTAAGCATGTTAGCCCTATAATAGGGCAATGGTGAACCGGGAGAGTGATGACTCCCGGGATGTTTAGAATAAACGGGCGGGTAGCCCTACAGCTTTCCTTAGCCTCGCATGCCGGCATGCGCCGAGGGCTTTATCTGTGATATATGTGAGCTGTTGTTTGCGGGGCTGCTTCCTGGTGCAGGTGTTATGGTAGACTGCTGACAGTTGGTGGGGTACCACTGTAGCAGTACTTAGACCTTATTTACCTGTTCACCACCCCGGGCCGGCTGGGTGCCGTGCCCAGACCTTGTTATTTATATCATCACATACTGTTGCATGTTTAACTGTATTATCCTGCGCATGTCCATAGCATGCATTGTGTTGTGCATTAGTTGCATCTGTGTAGGGCGTTGCCGATCCGGGGCTTTCGGATAGCCCGGATCTAGCTCTAGGACCATTGTGGGTAGCTTGGTCCAGGACTCGATTTGTAGTATTCAATCGTTTTCGATGATAGGGTTAGATGACCTGAATACATATTGCTTGATGATTATAGATGTTGTGTCGGCCTCGAGCCAGATGTTGTGGGTGCAACCGGTGTCAGTTCTTGTCCTTTGGGGGCCGTCGGAATGAGTCCAGCCCAGGCAGTGTCTGTTCCTGCCCGCAGTGGCGACCATTGTGGGCCCAGTTCGTTCGGGTGACCATAGCTGGAACCTTGCGACACTAGGTGTATCAAGGATGGGCCCAGTCCTTTGGAGTGACCATGGTTAGGTATGCCTAGGAACACCGACAAAGGGTTATGGGACCCTTGCTGCACACCCAAGTCTTGCTTGAGGGCGGCACTGTTGTGTTCCCTCCCTTGTAAGTGTCGTAGTTTAGTGTCCCTGCTGAGCTTAGTGCTCACTCCTACCCGGGCTGCGTTTTGCAGATACTGGCGCTAGCTCTTCTTCAGTCGCCCCTACCGGGCCGGTGTTTGGTGACGTGGCGGCGTCTAGCGGTGCTTGAGGAGCGGTGATCTCTGTTGTACCTTTTGTTATAGATAGTCTCCTACGGGAGTGATAAATGTATAATTTCCCTGTTTTTAGGTTTTGTAATATATGTCAGTTCAGTCTTTGAGATTTGTATTTGTGTTAATACAGGATGATTATGAATTGTTAGGGTAACCACTACGATTAGAGGGAAACCTCGCCAAAATTTCCGCAGTAGATTAGGTTCCGCTTCTCGTCGCCCGGCCCGGTTGGGCCTACGCGGGCCGGGGCGCGACAAGGAAGTTCATACTCGATAATATTTCTATTTAAACCTGGCATTTCCTTATAGCCCCAAGCAAAACAATCTTTATATGAACGTAAAATAGCGATGAGTTCATACCTTACATTTTGATCAAGAAGTTTGCTGATGAAGGTTGCCCTATGTTCCTCGCCACGCCGATATCGACTTCTTCCAAAGGATCCTGAGCTTGCATATTTCCACGTTTACCATAAGGAACTGCCTCTTCGTCTTCTTGAGAATCTCCTTTAAACAATCCATATCATTCATGTCTTGTGCCGTGAACGCTTCTACCTGATAAGCCATTAACTTGGCTTTTAAGGCCGTTACAGCGGCCCTGTTTTTCTCAGGTTGTGTACCCATCACATCAAATTTGAGGCCGATGATTGGCCAACCCTTGGAGCAAAGACCACTGAGGTTGTGTACCCATCCCTCTCCCTCAAAAACAAACTCTGCTTGTTCAGGTTTCCGAAAGAAAACTCTTTTACTTGCACAATCAATGCTAGCAGAATTGAAGGATAACCAATCCATTCCTATAATAACATCAAAGCCACACATCTTCAAAGGTATCAGGTCAATGGTTAGGCTTGTATCCCCTACTGATATGTCGCAAGATTTATAGATCATAGTACAGATCAGGGAATCACGGTAGGCAAGGACACATGTAGGACGTGGTTCAATGGGTCAGGAAATTTATGTAAATTGGAAGTAAAACCACATGAAACAAAGGAATGTGTGGAACCAGAATCAATGAGAACATGCGTTGGGTAACCACAAATAAAAAGTATACCTGACACAACAGAATCTGTGGCTGGAATGTCTCCTGGAACAAGTGCAAATGCCCTGCCCTGCCTCCACGGCTCATCTTTCTTACTCTCAGACCTGTACGTTGTTGGCTTCTTGCCAACTTCTGCTGCAGATGTGCTTGGTATCTGACGTTTGGTAGTCCTTGGGCAGTCCCTTATTTGATGTCCCGATTGACCACATCCATAGCAAGCTCCAATAGTTCGGTAGCAAGGACCTCTATGCCATTTCTGACAAATAGAACATTGCTGGGAACTATTTCCTTGAACAGTCATGCTGTTTTGAGGAGTAAAATCTTTACTTGCTGATCCTATAATTTGCTTCTTGGGTACAGTGAAATTTTGATCTTGCCTTGAATGATTTCCCTGTCTCTTCTTCTGCCTTTCCCAAGTTTTTGTCATCTCCTCTTTGGCTTTCTCAGCAATCATTGCCATGTCTACCACCTCTGAATAAGTAGGTAGCTTTAAGATCTCTACTTTATCCTTAATATTCCATCGCAGCCCACTCTCAAACTTTCTAGCCTTCCTAGTATCAGTAGATACTACATAGGGAGCAAATCGTGCTAATTCTGTGAACTTAGCTTCATATTCTGCAACTGTCATATTCCCTTGATTCAAACTTAGGAACTCAGAGATATTTCTATCCCTTATTGAATCAGGAAAGTACTTTTCATGGAAGACCTCCAGGAATCTGTTCCAGGTGATATCTTTCTCCCTCTCACCGATTAATAACCACCACCTATATGCCTCCCCCTTAAACATAAAAGCAGCAAAAGATACTTTTTGCTCTTCAGTACAATGCAAGACTCCGAAAATCTTTTCCATTTCTAGAATCCAAGATTCTGCTATCATAGGATCTGCAGTACCCTCAAATGTTGATGGTTTCAACTCTTGGAATTGCTTGATAGTCACAACTGCACTTCTCTCCTCCCTGTCATCTTGAGTAGCATTATTATTCTGAAAAGTTCCTTGGACTACCTGTAGGAGCCCTTCAAGTACCCTCTCAATTCTTTATATATGCTCAGTAGATGGACTAGCCCTTCTTCTTCCCCTGCCCGTCACCATCCTTAGGTATTCACGTCAAAAGAGGATTAGAGCATTGTAAATCCAAACATATGTCAAACGGTCATAACAAAATGTACTAAGGGTGTATGCAACAATGAACATTCACACATTCTAATAAAATATGCACCTATGGCATTACTTCTATGTTCTAAAATACTCATCTCATGTCTAGCTACACACCAAATCCTGAAGGATATTCAACCTATAGCTCTGATACCACTCTGTCATAACCCCAACAAAACCACAATAAAATAAAAAAAAAGAGGTCAGACGAACTGCCAGAGCAAAAGGGTCAGGTTTGCAGGCTAAACTGTACATGCTCAGGTTAAACCAGAAGAAGTAACATATATGGTTGGAAAGCTCTTGAAGTCTAGTTTTTGGAGAATTTTTCAGTTCGTGATTTTGAGTTTTCTAGAGAAAGTTACGACGTTTTTTCTATCGATGACGCAGTGCAGAAAGTAAAACCGAATTCTGGACAAAACAATTCGGATTTGGCTTCAATTTAATTATGGATTGGCTAACAAGTGTCTAGAAGAGGTCGAAGGTCAGGGATATAGAAAGGGGACTAAAATCCAAGTTCCGATTAAGATAAGAGAGCTAAAAGACATCTTTCTCTCATAGATCAATTTCGAAGGTGCAGTAATATCAATAAGAACTTAAAGAAACTAAGATGTTAAGTGGTACCTGATTAAATAAAACAGCAGAAACTACTGATCCATAGGGGCTCAAAATACTCTAAACTCACAGATTAACAGCATACTAGCACCCCCAACTTTCAGTTACACAAAAGAGTTGATACAAGCCCTCACCCTCTCCTACAAACCCATGCAATTTATACAATCTACAGTCTAGAAACTTCTATCCATATGCAAGCACTGAGCTACAAACAACATCCTTGCACAAAAAGAAATCCAATCTTCCTCGCATATATCAGATGATGCCAAGGGTGTTGGAAACGTAAGTTAAACTTCACCTCCTGAAACATATAATGAGAGATGGGATGAGCTAACCAGCCCAATGAGTAAAAGAATGCTGAAATTGAATCTCACCATGTGCACCACATACATAACACTAATTAAAACTAAACTGAATCAAAACAATAGCACACTTCACGATAAGTTTAACTAGATAGAATGTGCTCACTCTTCGATTAAACAGAATAACCCTTAATTATAAACACACATAATCTGTACAAAATTCATTCCCATGATGAATCAAAACAGCTTTTAAAGAAGCTGTGAGCAGAACAGCTTAAGGAAGCTGTAAGGGACGTCTCCCATCATTGTAACTGAACCATATATTTAAGTCCCCTGATATAGGACTTCCAATGGTAGCAAATGATGTCTTTAACATTTTAGGAAATCAAAACATATCCATAACATCTAAATCAACATTAAGTGAATGGCAAGACTTGCAGAATTTTAAAGGATGCAGCCATGTATGTATATATATATATATATATATATATATATATATATATGAAGAATCTTCTATAATGAATCAAAACAGAGAGATCAATTCGATAATCCCATTACTCACTTAGACTTGTCCTCCTCCTTCAATTCCTTTTTTTTTTTGAAGTGGTCTTCTACCTATTTTTTTTTCTCTGCAACTTCCCCTCTTCCCTTCGTTCTTCCTGCTGCTCCTCTGTTTTTTTCTCTGCAAACCTCCCCTCCAACGTGAGGAAGAAAGGCTCCAAAGTCCAAAAGGTGACTCCCCCAACGTGGGGGTCCTCACCTAAGCCAGTAAGGCTTGCCTATCACTAAGGGATGAGCTGTCCCAACAGCCATGAGGTGTCCCCCCACCCTCAAATGGATTGCCAACGTACTAACATCTTAAGCCTATACTAGGCAACTGGTTCTCTAATTTACTTAATCAAAGAACAATAAGGCTGCACAACCGTAATAGAGGATAAAATCATTAATCTAATAAACATCATGGAGTATTTCTAAGTTAAGAATTTAAATCTCAACAATGCTACTAAAACATGGTGCAAGATTTAATGAAAAGCATCAAAAGATATGGAAAGTAATACTAGAGTATTACATACCCCTGTTCTGGGCTTCCTCTGTGACGTTAATCTTTTCCTCCACCTCATCGTATTCATGCTCGTCATCAGGTATTAGACTGACTGGCATTGATCCCTCGGTCTCATCGACCAATGCTGCTGACGCTTCTCCATCGTCGGCCATGTCGGAAATATCGGAGTCACTCTCTATTAGACACTTTTGTCCAATGCGACTAGGTAGTATGTAATGGTTGACGATAACGGGAGGAAAAGTTCCAAATTGGATCATCTGGTTATCTTCATCCTCCTCCTCCTCGTCCTTCTTAGGACGATAAAACTTGCTAGGTCCCTTACCACTTGCTTTAGAACCGACAGTGTTCTCATCCTCCGCAACAGTATATTCAGTATGTTCTTTGCTACTTTCTTGAGCTTGCTTGGCCTTCATCATCTGGCCACACTTCTTCTGATGTCGCCGGTATTGAGTTCTTGTCATCTCTTCCACTGGAACTGATCGGTGAGTGTAACAATTGTAGTTGTACCACCTTTCTGGTTTATATAGCCGAGGCACGAAATTCCTAGGGTAGACATGTGACTGACCTCGATTGCACTACCATGGTTGTGGGTGATGAAACTTTGTCCCAGTGAATGGAGTCATTGGGCGACTGAGGCCCCAGTGACATCTTGGGCAGACTTGAGGCAGTTCTGGTTCCTTCCCCTTAGCTTGGCTGAGTCGGGCAAACACATCTGGATGACTATCGTCCTGAGTCTCATCGATGACGATTTTGAACTTTGGCACCTTGAAGTTTGCTACATCAGTCAACACCATTCCCACTGAAGCAGCTTTGGGAAATGGGTTCGCATCAACTCCCATGTTCTTGGTTGGAAAACCAATTCTACCGGAATCAATAGCATCCTGCAAAACATCACGGAAGATCAAACATTGATTAGTATGATGTGACCAAGCATTATGCCACTTACAATATCTTTTACCATTAATTTGATCAGGGCTTGGCATAGCATGTCCATCGTTCAAGTTGATTTGTTTATCTTTCAACAGTTGATCAAATATCTGATTGGCCTTTGATATATCAAATGAAAAATTTCTCTCTTGATGTTTCCCGTCTTTTAATACTTCCTTACCCTTAAGTTCTCGCTCAAGCTTCGTGAGTACTTTACATATATAAGGTTTACCTTTTAACAATGCAGCCAAACAAACATCGTCCATACTGAAGCATTCAACATCATCTTCATTAACAAATTCCCTCTCGGGCAATGGGATAAAGTGCATACTCCTCGCTCTTTTAAACCTTTGTAGGAACGACTCCGCGTTCTCATCTGGTCGTTGCCTCAGCTGAGCCAAATCGGCCATTGTTATTTCTGGTTTCAACTTATAAAATTGTGAATGGAAGGCATGTTCCATTTGCTGTCAATTCTGTATAGAATTGGACGGCAACTTAATAAATCATGAGTAAGCTAATCCCGATAAGGAATTCGGGAACAACCTTAATTTCACAAAATCGTTCACTTCTCCACATTACATGGAGAATTTCCCTATGTGTTCAATGGTTGATGTCTCGTCCACACCAGAGAACATAGTAAACTCTGGAACTCTATAGTTCCTAGGAAATAGATACATCTTATCGACCCAATCAGGATAAGGTTTTCTATAAGTTGGACGAGTAGCTGGTCATCCTAAACCTATTTGTTCTTGTAATATTTCAGCTACTTACTCTCGTAGAACATCAACCGGGTTATAAAGAGGGTTTTGATACACTTGGTCATACTACTCGTTTTGTGGTCGAGCATTATATTGTGGTGCTTCATATGGTCGATTATTATTTTGATAATGGATATCACCCACTCTTTGGCTATCGCCCATTCTCTGGCATCGCCCATTCTTTGGGCATAAAAATTGTTTTCTATTGGCCGATTATTCTGGCCACCCAATTGACCAAAGTTATTCTGTCCAAACCATTGGCCTCGACCACCCATGTTATTGTTTTGGCCGATGTTTTGGCCATTGTTCATGACATTATTATTCTGACCATTAGGAGGGACAGGGTTACCTAAGTTAAAAGGTATTCCATCAGTTGGTATTCCTTGAGTAACAGACACCCCAATGTTCTCACCTTGTGGAGGTACATAGATTGGCGATGCGAATAATGCAGATGTCTGGCCGACTAGGTTAGGTCTTTGGCCATTATCATTATTCATCGAAGGTCGATGATGGGTTGAACTAGTCTGACCAATTTGGCTATTTTGGCCGATGTGGTTTTGACCGTTCATTTGGTTTTGCAAAAGAACATAACCAGTGTTGTTCTCAGACCCAATAATAGTGTTAGGCGGAAACATTCGATTATTCTAAGTTGCATTTTGACCGATAGGCATAATTGATACGGTCGGCCTAACAATATTTTGCCCAGGACTTGCATGTGGCAAAGTCGCGTTGATAAAGTTCTGCATGGTGTCGATAAAAGGCCTTAAAGCTAGAGCGATATTGTTGGCCATTTGTTGATTTTTAGCATGCAAAGCTTGATCGACCATTGTATTTGCAGTCCTAGAAGTTATAACTTCCTGCTCAAAGCCATCTCTGGCCGATGTATTTCCTCGCTCTACATAGCGATAAACCACCCTATCACGATATTCTATGTGTGGTTGTTCTAAGGGCAGTGGGTTAACTTGTTCACTTCCACTAACATTTGGAATAGGTTGACCATCGCCGTGATCGGCGTTTCCACCACTGTTGTTAGTGTCTAATCCCGTCCTAGTAATGACCATACCGTCTGATCCAATTTGACCGATTTCCATAAAGACTTGACACAAGGTCTCACCGGGCGTGCCAAAAAATATTAGCATGGAAATTTAACCCTTGACCAGTCAAATAATCAAGGTCAAAATTACCTAACACTCAAGAATCAGAAGATTGTGGTTTAGTCCAACTCCTTCAAACTATGTTCGAACAAAGGTGTCAAGTTAAACAGAAATCTAGATTGAATCTAATTAAATAATCTAATAAAGTTAATTATCATGATTAAATCTAAGTTATTCTTAATTTAATCTAGTACAAATAGAAAATCATCTAAAACTATTAATTTAATCTAGAAAACAATAAAGATCATCCTAAATTACATAAATCAGAGAAGATATGTATTTAAATCTATTGCTTAATTTAATCTAGATTAAGATATGAAAACCCATTAGTTAAATTACCCTAGAGAACAGTATAGAAAGCTTTAAAGAACATGATGGAGAAAACATCATAAATCTAATATTATATTATCCATCTAAGAACAGCGATCTAAACTACATTGTGTAGAAGAGAAAAGTTAGATTATAGAAGAAACATGATGATTTTATTGAATAAAACTAACTTACATGAACAGGAAACATTCTGAAAGTAAGAAATCCAGGCGTGCAGGCTCTGTGTGTTTGATTTTGCGAGAGAGATTACAGAGTGAAAGAAGAAGACTATTTATACTAGAGCAGTTGGCTAACTTCCGCTCAGCATGTTCTCTGTTATCTTCCATCTTTCACTCTTGATAAGCCGCGTGTCCCACGTTCTCCGCTGTTTCCTTGTTTCTTCATATCGCGGTATGGTCGATGACGGTTTTCTTTGGTTGATGAGTTTTGTTGTTGTATTATCGTCCTTCTTGGTCGATATCTTCTTCTTGCATCTATCTTCGTCGTCCTTAGCTGATATCTTTCCTGTCTTTAAATCATCATCGTTCATGGCTGATGATTTCTGTTCGCAAGGACGATCATCGTTTTTAACTAATAACTTTCTTCTTTTGGCCAATGATCTTTTTGTTTATCTTAAAACGACATCGTTCGATTGCCTTCGAAAGGTTATCGGTCATAGTTATTACACTGACATGTCAATCATTGACTGGTTAGCCATTATTTTGGCTAACAAGTGGCTTTTGCTCTTGATTTCGGGAGAGAGTTTTTCTTCATCCCCTTGGCCTTTTATAGAGCTTCTGGTAACCACCTTGAAACCACCCAAACCACCAACTACGCTGCAACTGTTGTTTTGAAAGTGGAAACCACCAGAACTGCTTCATAACTGATTGAAACTGCCACTAAATAACATCTTCTGTCTTCCTCTATAACGTTTATAATGATAACCTTGGAATATGGAAACACTCTTAACATGAAAGTTGTAGCTCTTCAAATTATCTTTCCAACGGTACCAGAAATGTCAAATTTGGATATCGGACGAGAAAGTTATGGCTAAAATAATCAGACTGCATTAATTGATAAAATGGCCGATTCGTCAAATATAGACGATGAGATTTTGGCCGATGGGAAAATGGAAGATCAAAATTTGGACGATGACATCGGCCAATTTGGACAATGACATTTAGATGCTAGGCCATTATTTACTATTTTTCCACTATGCACTTCGACTGCCAGTTTGGCATACTAAACGATGTAATTTAAAGATCTAGTCAACATGAAAGTTGTAGATCTTTTCTTCCTTTTTCCAATGGTTCAAGAATCAACTCATTTGGACATCGTATGAGAAAGTTATCGATAAATTAGTCGAAACACATCGATGGCTAATAAAATAATCAACTAAATATGGTCGATTGACAATTTGGGCAATGGAAATTTGGTCGACATCGGCCATTGTACATCGGCCATTGTACATCGACTATTGTTTGGACAATGGCTTTTCAAATTCGATCATTATTTACTATTTTGCCACTGAGTAATTTGACTGTCAGTTTGACATAGTAAACGACGGAATCTGAAGATCTTGTCAACAATAAAGTTGTAGATCTTTTCATCCTCTTTCCAATGGTTTACAAATCGCCCAATTTGGATACTCGATATAAATGTTATGGCCAAATTACTTCAGCTGTGTCAAAACTGACAATTTGGGCAAGGGAAATTTGGTCGACATCGGCCATTGTACCATTGTTTGGACAATGGCTTTTCAAATTCGGTCATTATTTACTATTTTACCACTGGGCAATTTGACTGCCAGTTTGACATAGTAAACGATGGAATCTGAAGATATTGTCAACAATAAAGTTGTATATCTTTTCATCCTCTTTCCAATGGTTTACGAATCGCCCAATTTGGATACTCGATATAAATGTTATGGCCAAATTACTTTAGTTGTGTCAAAACTGAAGTATTTATTCGCCGATTGGCAATATTTACGAAATTGCCATTGATCTTGGTAATCGCCCAAATGACTTTAGGACATGGTTATATTTATGGCTAACACTTTTCTTTTTCTTTTTTTCTTTTTTTCTTTTTTTTCTTTTTTTCTTTTTTTTTCTTTTTTTCTTTTTTTTTCTTTTTTTTTAAGTTTTGTTTAATTCCCCTCTCCTTTCCTGCGAGATTCTTTTTTTCTTTTTACTTTTCAGTTTTGTTTAATTTTTATTTAGTTTTTTTTTTGTTATTAACTTTTTTTTTATTTTTTTTAATCAGTTTTTTTAATTAATTTTCGAGGAAAAGGACAGGGGTCTTTTTTTTTAACCCAATCCGGCAATTAGACCAGCCACAAGAAATTTCGGATATTTGACCCATTTTGGAAAATAAAGTCCAAAATACTCTTTCCAAAACACCTCTTCTTCATATTTCAATTTATTAAAAAATTAAATCGTTAAAATTTCAAATTTCAAATCATAAAATTTTCAAAATTTAAAATTTTAAATCGTAAAAATTTCAAAATTTCAAAACGTAGAAATTTAATAATTCAAATTTCAAATCATAAAAGTCTAAAATTTTAAATTTCATTTGGTTTGAATGTTAGGAGTTATTTTACTCATTTACCATTAAAGACTCATCTAGTTCCAAACCAAAGAGCGTCGAGAAATAGCTATTGCTCATATTGGCAATCACTTCATGAAAGTTTTCTTACATCCTCATTACTCAGTAGCACCCATTCCGACGTGGTGGCAACATTCATTGTACAAAGCTAAAGGATAGGTCACTCGTTATATGACACGTATTGATTTGTGGTACGAAATAATATGTACAACACCAAGCGCAACGGGAGCTGAATTTGTAGACAATATTGATTAGAATTTGTATCATTATATTTTTTTTTGTATCTCTTTTTTGTGTATTGTTACATGTACTCTTCCCTGAACATGGATAAATCAATATTGGTTTAGG
>OY986973.1:16009474-16089438 GCA_963920575.1 Narthecium ossifragum
CTAACCCGCCATCGGCCATACGAGCCAAGGTATGTTTTCTTTTGGGAGAAGGGTCAATAGAGGCTGAAAAAATAGGGTTTGGCAGTAGGTCTCAAATTTTTTTTGATATGACAATAGGGGCCGATGGGATGAAAATGCCCCTATAACCTCCCCCCTATAATCCCCCCCGCAACCACCCCCCCCCCCCCCCCGCGTAAATTATGGAAAGTAACTTACTTTCGGTAATCGTGGAAAGTAACTTACTTTCCACTTGGAATACGAACAGTCACTGGGAATATGAACAGTCAATAGGAAGGAAAGATATATTGGAAATCTTGGAATGACATTTTAGTATTAAAAAAATATATTAGGACCTAAATGACTTAATAAAAAGGTATTCGGTATTCTGGGCAAATATTTGCTTCTCGGAAGCCTAAACACCAATTAACTCTTTTTTTTTCTTTCTGCTTTTTTGACTCTTTTTTATCCTTCCCGTCTCTAATCCAAGACCTCGCTAGGAGAGGAGCTGCTCGCCGAACCCGCCATCGACCTCGCCCAACCCGCCGTCGACCAAGCGATTTGAAGGTAAAACTTCATGTTTATAAGATCGTTTTTTTTTGGGTGAGTTTGGAGGTTTTCCATGGAGATCTGGTGAAGTTGCAACGATTTGAAGTTCAGATGTGGCTGGATTGTGGAGGGCATGTGTGGCTATCTAAAATGTTGCTTTGGTGTTGCTTTTTCTGGCCACCTCCATGGCATTTGACAACTGCTTAGATGGGCTAGGAAACAACTTTGCAACCTAGCTGGCCTATGCTTTGTCAAGGTGATCGCCATGCCTAATCAAACTTGATTGCTTATGTCTTTGCTTTTTGTGCCTACTTCATTTATATCGATTTAAGAAGTAATGATTGCCTTTTGTGCCAATTTCATTTATGCTCTCTCATTTGTGCAAAGTTTCTATTTATAAATGATATGGTGGTACATTTGTTTGGACTCTACATTTGAGAAGGACCAATTTCATATTTTATCTCAACAGATTGACCATTATGACAAATGAATAATATGTGCATAGCAGATAAACATTTTTCTCCTTGGATTATTGAAGCCACTTTGGGTTCCTTCTTATGCCTATTGGGTGAGCGCATTTTGGAACATAGCTTTATATTGCTAGAACTGATTTTGTAATGGCCTTAAGGCAAATGAATATTGGTGGGCGGTTGGGTGATTTTGTAATGGGATTGAATATTAAGTAAAAGTTTTGGTTCAGATACCAAACTGCATACTTTGATTGTGGTAAGTAGATATACAAGGTTCTCACTTCTCATTAGTTGCATTAACCAATTTTTTATACAACTATACCTGATAACATGGCATATACCGTACAACAAGATGATATGAAGCTGCCGTGATATTTAGTATCGTTGAGTGAGTCATATAAGCTGCTACTGCTACTCTATGGTTTAGAGCTCCAGCAAGCTCATGGGGGATTTGATGACCATGAGCTCTTCTAGAGTTAGGAATGAGCTGAAGCCATGTCCATGGTAAAAACATCATCTTATCTGATATACCCAGCTATTATCTCCTAATCTGTAATTTTTTCTCCAATAGTTGGATGTTAATATTGCTTGGAACATCAATTGTTACACTATTATATATAACTTCAACCTTCTCTATCAGCCAGTTCTTCACTTAACATCTGACAGGCATGTCTTTTCTTTTTCTTTCTTTAGCTCTTATGTCATGATTCGGTGATCATATCAGTTCAGTCTTTTTCTTTCTTCAATTAATTTTTGTATTTGATCTAAAGCTGTAGAACAGTTTCTGAAAGTCTTTTTTTATCTTCTTTAGGTTTTTTTTTTCTAAAGCTTTAGTCTTTTTGATCTACCTAATTTCATCTATTACTTGATTTCAGCTATTACAGTTTGATACACAAATATTCCGGAGAGCTATGGAGAGTTGGACATGCATATAGTTGAATTATTGTGAAATCAAAATCTCTGTATTTTTTTTTTCTTTGAAGTTGTGGTTTGTAGAGATAATGTTGTATTTTATGAAGTTGTGGTTTGTGGGGACAATATTCGCCCATTTTATATTGTGATTTATTTTTTGTATTTGAGTAATGTTATAGAATTATCTCATTTAGCCCTCGGTACATGAGAGGTTTTGTCGAAATTTTCAAAAAAAAAACCCTAAATATCCAGGCACGGACATTTACTAATATATATATATATATATATATATATATATATATATATATATATATATATATATATATATATATATATTAGCTGTGTTCGGAGTTGATTAAAAGTTGGATATACTATTCAATCATTTTGGTTCAGTAATGAGCATAAATCTTGGTGTAATCTTTCTTTTCTTTTGCAACTTCTGGTTGTCTGATGTAATATTATCTTGTTTGATCTGGGGTTTAGTTAAGTTATCTGGTTCCGAATGCATGTCTATATAAAAGTCTTGTCTTTCAACTTCTGCTAATCTAGCTAGCTAGAGAGGAAAGAGAGAGAGGAGAAAAGAGCAAGAAGATTAGAGAGACCAAAGAGAAAGAAAGAGGAGATCGAGAGACCAAAGACAGAAGAGAGGAGTGAAGCTGAAGAGAGAGAAAGGAGAGAGAAACCGAAGAGAAAGAGAGGCGAGAGCAGAGAGATAGAGAGGCGGGAAGAGAGATAAACTTTAGAGATATAAAGAGGAGATTGAAGAGAGGAACAGAGCAAACAGATAGAGGAGAGAGAGTGGCAAAATTATGTTACCAGCTCACCATCTAGCTAGCTTTTGAACTACAATGGCATTGAGCTCTATCCAAGAACAGTAGCTATTCGCATGGTTGTACTACATTTAAACTATTGTTACACTATATATGTAAACCTGAAAACTCCTCACTGTGCCAAAAAGAGAATACTGGTGAAATCCTAAGGGATACTGCTTTAAACTCACAAAAGATGGGCGTAGAATCACAATGGCTATCCATTACCTCTAGTCTACAAGTTTAAGAAAGACTCATGTTTGAGATTATACACTGTAGAAAGTCCATCAACAACGCAAAAACTAGTTGTAACTGAATACAACTTGGGAACATGTGGTTAACTAAATGCATGAAATATTCCCAATTATGCCTATAATGTTACCCACTTCAAAAGCACACAGCTTTAATGACGCACCAAAATCTACCAACCCACAATCCAAGTACACCAACACAACGCCACTGGCTAAATAAACTGTTATCAGCTCAGATCCCATCCCTACGTACAAAAACGAGTCTTGAACCAACCGCTTCCAGTTCTAGACCTGCTTCTGGCAACCCTTCAAGCATTTCCATATGCAGAAAATTAATCCTCGTCCATACCAGCTTGTTGATCTCTCTTTGGGCCACCAGCTGGTTTCGACATTATAATCTGCAAATTCCAGTGTACATTTCATGAACAGGGATGATGAAACTTACTGTCATATTACAAGTATTCGCACTGTTAAAGAAATGTATCCATAGCAACTAATCAACTCATAATGTAGTCTCACCTGATCGACCCGAAGAACAGTACAGGCAGCATCAGCAGCGTACTTGAGAGCGAAGGACCTGTTCAGTAAACAGTGAATCTTCCTCATCTCATAAGAGCATAGGACACTCAAATCCAAATATATGTAAAGGATGATTATACATTAAATGAGTCTACAACCTGAAACAAAAGCCATAAAATTGGGCAACTATCATATATCCTTCGAGAACAAATGGATGTTAAAAATTGGGGATAGTAACAAGATTCCGCTAACTGGCAATTTGTGGGGTGAACGCGTAAAGCCAGGACATAATAAAACCAAAGTATCTATCTCCGAAACATAATCATATGCAAAAATTAGGGATAATTTAATTCTCAAGGATATTCCAGATATAGTTTGCAAAATTAAAATAGCCCAATGATTTCATCATAGACACATTTGTCTACTTCAGTACTTTAGAACCCATGAGCTTATCTATGAATAGAAGCAGAATGGAGCCTTAGAGAACGAGATCTAGGACTGTAATACAGACACGAGTGCAACGACATACTTAAAAGATCAACATTCCTCTACTTATCGTCACCTAAAATAACCATATTTCTCATGACCTTCAAACTCCTGCTTTACAAGCTCCACCTATGAACTTACATGACAAGGTGTCATAGCTAACTAGATTATGCAGCAACAACACCTAGATTCCTCTTTGCCTTGCCGTCTATCAACTCTTCCAGGACTCATAGCTTTTTGACATCTGCAGACACCAACTTGCACTTGAAGATTATCGTGAACTAGATAATCGGCTTCGCAAAAAATATCACGTACATCTCACTGAATCTCATAAGCGGATAATAGTCTCACACAATCGGCACTTGATAACAGATTTCATGTTTGGCAATCAACTTCTATAAAAGACTGGTCTATTTGTCCTAGACCTGAACAAGATGCTACTCTTGACAATAGACATACTTTTCAATTGGCATTCAAATTAATAAGAAGGTCATTGCAAAAGAAGCAGATCTAGATTAGCAGTAATCCATGCGGGTCATCTGTATTTAACTGCAAGATAAAACATCAGAAAATGTATGCCAAAAGCAAAGCTATCTAAAAATGCTTACTTTGTGACATAGAGGTCCCAGATAGTCATAGTTGAGGCATCTTTGCATGCACCTTCTTCCAAGTCAATACCAACTTTGGTTTTTCCAGCTGCATGCTCAGCATAGAGTGAAGAAATAATTTCAATAGCATTTAACCCGGCATTTTCGGCAAGGGTTTTAGGTACCATTTCGAAGCTTTCAGCAAATTTTGAGATGGCATATTGATCCAAGCTGCAAGAACAAAAGAAACAATGTATAGAAATTAACAAACATGCTTTCGCTAATTGGCCAAAGAAGAATTAGAAGGGCCTGTAAGATTCATTTACTATAACTCGTACATGTCTATGTAGATGTGTCAAGAATCCTAAATAGGAGTTCAAAGAAATGGCACCTTTCAGCTGCACTCGAACAACACATTCCAGATATAAGAGCTAGACACCGTACATAACAGCATGTCATATAAGGTTTCACCAACAACTTTCTAAGTGTAAATTAAACGGACTAGGGGACCGGGGACACCACTTACAATTAGTTGGCCTCTTGCCTGACCTTACCATGATAGTACAGAATGCAGAAACATTTATAGGATTCTCCAACCAAGTGCAACATCATCGTTTCTTATCTATATCACCATCTATGTTTGGAAATGGGCTACAAACAATATGGAAGGCATAAAACTGCTTAGCGTTTTGCCAAAGTGCTATGTGGATGGCTAGACATGTGCCTAGTGTTTAAGGCGCCGTCAACACCTTGCAGCAGCTGCAGCATTAGCAGCCGACCACTGCTGCCATAGCAGGCAGCTACTATGGCATCTGCAGCCGCTAGGAAAAACAGCTGCAACCACAGCAAGCGGCCAAGGCCAGCCAATGATAAAATATTGCCATAAGGGATAAAAACATGGACAGAGAGAAGGGGATAATGGGCAACACTGAAGACACAAAAAATATACCTGCTATTCTCTCCGCCATCACCACCTTTGGTCATCAGCTGATGCCCTTGGGTCAGCCTTGACCAAACTGGGGTAGCAGGTGTGAGGGTGAGAATGGAAATTTTGATTACAAAGGGAGACAATAAGAGTGTGCAGGTTTTAACTTGCTTGCTATTTGACCTGATATAATAAAACCATCCTATCTGCTGAATAAGATGAGGTTATATTGAATGGTCCAAACCATTAGGTGCCTAGATGACCCAAGTGAGATACACAAGCAGCTCGGTGTCCCTCAAGCAGACCATTTGAGTGCCAAAAGGCGCTAACTTCTATAATGGCGCACCAGGTCAGTTTTAGAACACTTATCAGTTCTCACTACATAGAAGATATGATTCACTTAGAAGAGGCTAACCTACCAAGATATGAAGGAAACAACTCCAAATTGAACAACTACAGACCCAAGTCTTTTTAGAAACTTTCTAAGTCCAATGGCCCTAGTTTGACATTGCAAACCATCCGGTCTGAGCTGCTTCGGTCAATAAATATGTCCCAACCGGTGGGATGTGTCGTGCTGGTCTCTAGCTGGCACATGTCATGTCAGTCGGCACGATGCATGTCAATACTAGGCATAGACCTGGTCCTAGCGGCACAAAGCTCCTCATAGGTAATTTTATTAGCGAAGGGGGTTGTGGGGGTTGGGCGGGTTTTTTTTTCTTTTTGGTTTGGGGGTATTGTTGGTTGGTTTCCGCGTGTTGTAGCAGCACAATACATGTCGGGCCATACCGGCACAACAATCACCACTATGGTTGGTTTCTGTGTGTGTGTCTGGCTATACCGGCAAAACAATCACCACTATGTCACAGTAGCATGACAATCACCGCTATGTCACATTTTACAATTATGTTCCCCAAAAAAATTGTTAACACAACCATAACTAAGAAACAAATAAAGAAGTAAAACAGCAGCAAATCTGCTATGATATTTCCATCTACTGAAAGACATAAGAAAACATACCCTGTTTCTCTGAAAGAGAACTCCTTCAATTTTCTTGCTAATTCGATCTCAGTAGCAGCAGCACCGGGAACTATACGACTATCCCTGCACATTGCCTAATAAATGAGGAAAAAACTGTCAGAGAAAGCACTGTATTCAGTCACAAAAGAATCATTTTAAAAACACAAAATCCATAAAGCAAGTAGACAGTCTTAGGAAGCATTTAGTTGTGACCATCATGTGAAAAAAATCTTGTGAAAGCATGGAGGAGCATTGGCTATCATTGATTGCAGGATTACACACTTGGGAGCCAATAAGTAACGTGATAAGGCTATCAAAGACTCCCTTAAAGCTTCGAGAAACAAAACAAAAAGGAATATGCTCTTTGAAGAGGATACATACCTTGTATGTATTCACGCCGTCATCGACAGCCCTTTCAAGATCATCGAGTATACTGTCAGTACTACCACGTAAGAGCACTGTGGCAACTGAGTTTCCACCTTCTTCGTTTTTCACAACAGTTACCTATTAAAGGAAAAGACCAAAAAAAAAATTTCGAGAGACCAAAGTAAGCAAGCTTATCAGAATAACTCTGCAAGTAATAGCAGCTAATTTTTACCCGGACACCTCCAATTTCCTCCACTGAAATAGAGTCAGCGTATCCAAGCTCATCAGGATTCGGTTGGCTCAGTTTCAGCTGTTTTCATCATCACAGACGGTCATCCAAATGGAAAATAAATTTCTCTAACCATGGAGAATAAAGGACTTACAAGAGCTACAGCACCAGTTGTACGGCAAAACCTCCGCAATTCAAACTTTGAACTGATCTTTAAAACCATGAGTCTGTAGACATCATAACCAAAAGACCAATAGATAAACATTTAGAGACAAAATAATAGTACAAATTAAGCAAACTTTGTGAACAGATAGGAGGTAACTGAAGGTCAGGGCATGTTTGGTTGCGGGATTGGTACAACCATTCCCGGAATTACAGCCAAACAGTAAAGCTGGAATAAGTCCCCAATAACTTTATCCCACTACTTATTCCAACATACTAATCTCATAAATCTCTAAACCTGGAATAGCCTATCCTGGAACCAAACACCATCTTAAATTCCTCAACCCAGAAGAGTTACTAAGGGTCCGTTTGGAAGCACATGAATGGGTGGAATCCGCAAGAATCCGGTGAATCCGGTGAATTGGCGGATTCCGCACACAATTCGAGCGTTTGGCGCGCCGGCGCATTCCATTATTTCGGAATCCGCCTCCCTGCGGATTCCGAAAAAATGGAATGGCGGCGTCCGCTCAATTTGAGCGGACGCCATTCCATACGGATACCGGGCACGGGTTCCGCGCGGAACCCGCGCCAAACAGGCCCTAAGCTGACAACATCATATGTGTCAGCAAAATGTTTCAACAATAACACAAGTAGAAATATAAGACCCTTAACTGTAAAAAGCACTCAATGCTAGAGCGCATAAGAACCTGTTATCAGAAAATCTTAAAGCACGTGGACTTTACTATATCATAATTATGGCTTGAGATTCAGAGAGGAGCAGTCAAATCCCAGGTAGTACAAAAGCAATGAAAAAAGAAAAAAAAACAGAAGCGATTGATGCTTCCTGTATATAAGAAAACTTTACTAAAATTAAGAAAAACAAATTGGAAATCTGGATATCACATAAGGATGCGAAGAAATTTTGTGGGTAAAAAGGTCAGTGCAAAAAACCTCCTCATCCAAGAACATGTATGAAATAACCGAAGAAAGACCAAATAGGCATATGAAATATTTACTTGTAACGCTCACAAAAATGTAATGCCATCTCTCCAACTGCAGCTCCACTAACAACCACCTTCGCTCCTGAGTCAGCGACAGCTTTAATGAGCTCCTCAACTTTAGCTTCTTCTGTCTTAGCATAGTTCTCCAGCTACAAAGGCAAATCAAAAAAACAATCAACCCACTGGACATCAGATCATCTCATCCCCAACATAATCATCTTTCAACTATACTAGAAACAAATGTTTTAACACACTGCACAACCAAGAAATCACATATAGACTCTTATAGTTCATGCAAAAACCTGAACCACCCAAAGGCAACATGAAGTTACAAGGAACAGATTACTTCTTTAATACGAATGCTGCATTCATATGATGAACTGTATGAGCGAACTTGGCACAGCAAGTATGGCTCTCGTTTCTAAATTATGAATTTTCTTAAATGACGGGCGGCCTCCCAATATAGCTGAAGTTTAATTACATGATACCATCTCAACTAAGAAGAGAAGGATAAATATGAAACAACAATAATCAGCTCCATAGAAACAACCATTACATATGAAAAACAGCTATATGTCCTCAATGAACAACCAGAGATGACCAAAAACACAACTAGAAAGACATTCCTTGTTCAAAGGAATATCTAATTATCATGTATCATATAAAGAAAACACATACGACAAAAGGTACATAATTATTTGGTTGGAGGCCTGTCTAATTCCAATCAGGTGCAGCAATGCATGCAATTGCAATTAGGATGACCTCTATCACCAGGGTTTACGAGTTAAAAGTGGTCAAAATAATTGATAAGATTTAACATGCCAACGCAAAGCCTGCATGCTAGCGTATAAGGTGAAGTTATAGCATGACTATGTATTACAAGTGTTATATAGGCACTAGTAGGATTTATAAATCACCCATTTTGAAAGAAAACCATATTCCACTATCTTAGCAAAACCATCATGAAGTTAGCTATTCAAACCTCCAGCGATCGTCATGATTCAAAAAATACTACACATATACAGTTTATCATAGTCTCAGACAAGGAGCTTGCATCGCAATGGGGAAGGTGCTGTTAACTGGTACGTACCATGCCAGTACTAGGTGGGTACAAAACAAACAACGTTTTGTGGCATAGGAGATTCGGGGTGGTTAAGGACGAAAGCTCCCCAAACAATCAACTTCGGCCCCAAACACCATTTTCTAAATTACATATGTTCTACATGAAGTCAGTGCAACACAGATTGAGAGTTTAGCTTCTAAAAAGATAAAAAAATTAACTTAACCTTCCTCTCCCCTAACACTTTCCTCCTCTCTACTGCCTCTTTTAATTTCAACAACAAAGGTTCTCCTCCCGAAAGCTGACCACTCTATCCTCCCCAACTTTAACGCTCACCTTTCTCCGTCCTCTCTATATCTGTCTCTGCTCTTGACCTTGATCCACCACATTTGTGCTATCAGCACAAAATTGTTGCCAACAGCAAGTAACGTGCAGAACAAATGCCTACACGAGGCACTGGAACCCTTTGGTTTCAGAGAGGGTTCCTCCGACAATATTGGTAAATTAGACATCTAATTTGAATATGTACCTATATAGCGAATTAACTCTTAGCATTACAAAATTTGATAGCCTTTACATAAGCTCATCTAGATCATCAGGGATGGTGCTCTGTCAACATGTCTACAAGTAAGAATGCACAATATCTTCAGCAATCAGCACAGGCAGAGGGCCAGTAAAGATTTTTTTTATTCATAGCATTGCTTATCAGAATTCTGTAACCCTAACTTTGTTTGCAGCTTAGAACCTTTAGTCACATGGTGTACACAAATAGTAGTTAAGTATTGTATGAACTATGTACTTTCAGGCTGAAATGGAGTTTTTGTAAGTTCGGCCGCCATGTGCTACATCAGAAACAATAGCTTCGCAGATAGAGACACGTGTAGTGGAGAACCTGGCTAAGGAGGTCAGGCTAAGGGCCCTTAAATTTCCGTCGGTTTCCTTTTTACATATTCCTCGGGATAGGAATCTTAGAGCTGACCGTATAGCTCTCTTTTGTCGTCGATTGGGGTCTGACCTTGTATGGTCTCTCGTGGATGGTTTCGATGTTTTAGATAGTATGTTGTAATCACCAGCCATTTGGCTCAACTAATCAAACAAAAAAAAAAAAGATAGAGACACTTGAAATTAAAGCTACAAGGATGCAAATGAAGTTCATATTTGTTTAATAGGTTAGAGTGGCTAGGAACAACATAGCCTAGAGACCAGCTGCCTGACACAACTGCACCGCTATGTGCACCTAGGATAAAACTCACATTAAATTATTACCTGCTCTGCACTGTGTATTAGAACTGTTCCCTTCGTTTCCGTCGCAGATGTATCAACACCTCCAGCAAACACTGCAATCTACAAGAGAATTTGCAATTAAAAGAATCAATCAAAAAAAAAATCAAGAGGCTATACAGCAAACCAGAGACAGCATGCTAAATTCCAGTGTTCTGTCAGATAGGTCCATGATAATCTTTTTTCTTCTTTTTATACAGCCACCAAGAAATCAATAGCTTCTTAGACGATTATAATGGAGAAGAAAACACAATTTGATGCCATCCTGGGGGTGTAAGCTCCATGTAGAGACAAGCCATGGAATATCATTACAGTTCTAGTAAACAGTGTGACTGCAAAACATGCATCTTAAAGAAGGATGTTTTCGCAAAACATACCTGTTTTGATGCTATAAGCAACATGACATAACTTCCCAAAGGACAACATGATTCAAGAAGGTCAACAGTAAACAAGCAACTGAATGGAAATCAGGAAATCAGGAAACCAGACTAGACTTTCTCTAAGGGGAGAAAGGGAGGATGCCACCTTTAAATGGGCCAGACAAATGACTAAACCAGTGCAGACTAATATGAACCTAAAATACAAATAAACGAAAAATATCATTATATTGACGGCAAAAGGATGGTACGACAGCTGATTAGGACAGTTGGAATAAGACCGCCTGAAAGCAATGTCCTAAATTTGAGAGCATATCTAGCAAAAACTAAAAGGAGGTAATGTGCTTACAAATAAAATGAAAGCTAGATCTTCGTACCTTTTATCATTATGTCAACGATACTAATACCAAAAATTAATTTTGACAACCAAAACAACCAAATAACCTCCATCATGCCTCATTTCCACTTTCAAAGGAAAAATTCTTGACTCTCAATAGAAATAGGCAGCTCTAAGATAAATCTGTGCACCAACTTCATACAATAAGACATCCATTGCCTCTTCGATTACAATCTAATGAGAACTAACCTCCCATAGCAGGTGCTTCACCCCCATCTCAAAATACTTTTGCATTTGTATAAGCAGGCTATAACCCAAATAAATAATACCTGCAATACTCATTTATTCATCTTAGCTTATCTGAAAATGCACCTATGTCAGAATGTTGCCATCAAAGGCTCCAATAGATTGATCCAAACATCTGACCAACAGACAAACTTGGATTTCAAATGTTTCAAATCCTCTATTTAACTATTAATCTCCTCCCAGCATAAGATCTAAGATACCAACTGCACTTCCAAGAAAATGTCAACATCACCAAGGTCCACTATCTTCCACCCAAAAAATATCTACTCTCAGTCACATTCTGACCCATGGCTTGTGCTCCAATTGCCAGGATTAAAATCCACAGCTTACCCAACGTTTGTAATGCATATAAAGTTTCACATGATACTCCTTGAACCCTAGTCAAATGAATAACACGTCTTAAAATAGCATGAGGACCGCCTAGACGTGAATAAATTGAATACATCTTGATTTCAAAGCTCGACAGAAAGAAGAAAAACCTACCTAAACATTGCTCGCTTAATAGCAAAAACAACGCAAAAACAAGAAAGGACATTTAGCAAAGGGGATTTAAATGCATTACCTTTGCCTTTTCCACCTTTTTTATGCTCCCAGCAGCGTCATTTCTCAAGACCATACCTCGAACAATTGCACAATTGTGCAAACCACCTCCAAGGAGTTTGGCAACTCGAACATTGTCTACATTGAAGTTTGCTGGATTCTTTGGGCAGACTTGGATGCATGCCTGAGAAATAATTGCAAGTCAAAAGTATAATCTACATGGAGAAAAATAACCAGAAGAAACATTGATCAGCAGATACTCACATCAGCAATAAGAGGGCACAAGATATCTTCCAGGCCAAACTGTTTGCTAGCAACGGAGGATTTTATTCGAGATACAACTTCATCTTTATTCCGCACATCCATGGTCTCCGATCCTTTCTCTACTAGATCTTCCAGCAGTTCAGTAGTCTAATATAATCAACAAAATAATGTCAACTCCACAGTTACAAGGATTAAGATGATGATAATGATGACAACAATGAGGGCATAAACACTAATGAACTGGTGGGACTTGAGGTAGTTACAATATTTAGTAACCTTGTTAATTGCTTTGGTGTATCCAATAATAATTTCACTAGGGTGCAACCCCATCCTGATAAGCTCCTCTGCATTTTGGAGAAGTTCACCAGCAAAAGATATTGCGAGATTAGCTCCATCACCTATTTCCTCTTGTTGTGCCTTGCCTGCCAGCACCAAAATCTTGGCAGCTGGATGCTGGACCTCAAGCTCGTTCACTATGGTGGCAGCATCATTCGTCACAAAAAGTTTGTCCAAATGATTAATCACCATCTTGTTCATGCCTAAAAAGATGCAGAGACGATGAGGCACAAAGATTTCATGCATCAAAAACCACTGAATACAGAGAGACCAATATGAGATGAGAATGGAAGCTGAAGAATTCTCAATTAGATTTAAACTATTGAATAGTTGAATCCAAAAAGACAAAGTTATGATCCACAGCTCAGGCAAAAAATACAGGAATTCACCCCCTTGCTTCCTTATTTTTTTCTTGTTTAACATAAAGTACAACCTTCCAAATGTTCACTTGATTTCCAGTTTCAGAGCGTGTATGATAACAAATTCAAAAATGCTCCTGGATTTCATCTGGCAACATCAACGCGGATAATTAACCCATAATATCACTCCTCTTCCTTATTTCTAAAGCAATGCAGACAAGAACTGGCCACTCTGGTTTGTATCCAGAAGCCTCAACGTAGACATCCAAGATAGCCCAGTGGCTCGGTAAGAAAGAACCAAAAAACTCAGCCTTGCTTTTTCACCCAAACAAGAAAAGAAACACTTGATTCTTCTTGTAAACCCTCGAACACAAGCGAGAGCAACAAAAAATGCCGAAAAACTTGTCATCATTGCTATCCACAGTCTAAAACCCATCAAATCACATGGTATCACCCAGGAGGAGTAAAAAGACTACCGTTGGGGCCGAGGGAGGTGCGGGTGATGCCGGACAGCTGCTTGCACGCGTCGATGTTCTTAAGGACGGCCTCATCCAGCCCGGAGAGGTGCTTGTGCCCCTCCTTGAGCATCGCCTGGATCCCATACGGCTGCATCTGGAACCCCATATCCCACGATCTATAGCCAGGCAAAGCGAAGAGAACAGAGAGTTGAGATCAAGGCGAAACAAAAACCCTAGAAGAGGGGAGAAGGAGGAGGGGAGTGTAGTGTTATAGCGGAGCGAGGAAAAACCTAAAATCTCCTCGCGTCTTGCTCGCGTTCAAAGTTCCTATGGGGAGTGACGAGGCTTGAACATAAAAATGAAGAAGCCGGTGGCCGAGATGACGACTATAGTGCTGATAGGACGAGACTGGAGCCAGACCAGTTTATCCGGCCCGAACCGAGCCGTTTATATGGGGCGTTTGGCAGGGGTTGAATGGCTGGAATCTGATGAATCTATTATATTGGCGGATTCCACATATGCTAATTCGAGCGTTTGGTTGATTTTGTCGAGCGGAATCGGCGGAATCCGACCCGCGTCGGATTCCAAAATGTTGGAATCGTGGCGTCCGCTCCGAGCGGACGCCATTCACATTCGGCTGGGTATCCGAATTTGAAGAAATTCAAAATGACCATTTTACCTTCTTAATATTTAAAATGATTATATTTATCATAACTTTAAATATACATGTTGAAACTTTATGAAATTAGTTTCATTGGAAAGATATCATCGATATCTTCGTTATGAGACCAATATTGAGTATTTTTTAAAGCAAATATTTGATGTAATTTAATTTATAAAATCATTTAATATATTATAACTTAAATTATACCTTAATTTTCAATAATTTCGATCAATCATTTTACATGATTAGATGCATTCAAAGAATTAATTTTACCTAAATTTTCAATAATTTCGATCAATCATATCTCGTGGGTATTGTTATTATTATAATAAAAAACATGTCTTAATTTGAAGAAAATTTAAAGTTTTATTATTAATTTGAATAAAATTAGCAGATTCAGCTCATCCATAATAGACAAGCCAAACGTCAGAATTAACAGATTCAGCTCATCCCATACAGACCAACCAAACAATAGAACCAAAATCTACGGAATCACCAGATTCAGCTCATTCCCCATTCAGCTAATTCCACAGATTCCTCATTCAGCTAATTCCACAGATTCCTCATTCAGCTAATTCATCATATTCAGGTTTGCCAAACGCACCCAGTGTTCAGAGGACGAGACTGGATGGAGCCAGACCAGTTTATCCGGCCCGAACCCGAGCTGTTTATAACGGGTGAGACCCATTTCTCCGAGGGGACATTTTGCTATACGCACCCTATTTCTAAGTTCACGGCACTAAAATTTAAAAATACTGTCCTTTTACTACATACATCATGGCCTTTTTCATAATATTCCTAATCCACCCTTAACCCCCCTCATCCCCGGCATCCTCTACCTCCCGACCCCCTTCCACTGTCGACCGGCGACACGTTCAGAAATACTGTCTTTTTATTAGTGCTTGTATTCAGTCAAAACTGAAGGTCATGACTCACCAAAGAGCTCTGTTTGGTCAAAACTCATCGTTCTAAAGAGCTCGCATCGGTCTAGATCAACCGACTAGAATTCGGCCCAGCTCATCATCATTCGAGTCGGTGAAGCATGGGCATGCAAATGTTGAGAGTTCGGTCAAAAAAGACCGTTCATGAATATAAAGCTCACTCAGTATGGCCCGAATAGAATCGTATTGGTCAGTTATTATTTAGTATGGAAAAGAAAGTTGTGTCATACAAATTGGGGTTTAAATCTGTGCTATAAACAAAATTGAATTATTTAGTATGAAGATAAATGTTGCCACAATAATTTAATTTGGTTATTATTGACCAAACAAAATAGAATCGACCATTGATGGCCGATACGAGTTATCATGGGCGGTTGAGTGTGACCGAACATGTGAATTCCGTTTGGCCATATGCAGTCGAATCGAGTACATAGCACTAATTAATGATTAGTTGCTACTCTAAATAGTTTGGTTATCATGACCGAACTATTTAATGATTATTTGCTACTCTATTTAATGTTTAGTTGCTACTCTAAATAAGAGAGATGAAATATTACACTAGAAAAAAGCAGAAGATAAGAAAGGTTGAAGGAAGATAGGTGATGCCCTGGGAGAGAACCCTGGGTTTGCTTTTATAGAGGAGGAAGGCTAATGCCTTCATATTCTATAATTGAGCAATTATTTTACTATACAACACTATGCTTGCACTATGCTATACTATGTTGTACTATTCTGCACTATGCAACACTATTACAATTTTGACTTTTTATTTCAATTTGGAATCTTCTGTCGACAATTTCACATTTATTGTCATGTGGGCTCCACCACTTCGTGTGCTTGATATTTTGCGGTCGTTTAAGTGGTATTGATGATTAGTCTCTCTCTATGACTTCTGGTTGTTGGAACTCGGATTCGTGGGCGATTCCTTGCTGGGAATAATTGGTTCCTGAAGTAGGTTTTGCCAGAATTATCCCAGCTCCTCGTCATTAGGATCCTGTGCATCTTGCATGTTGCTGCTAGAGGTTCTATCATATACCTCAAAAGTATCAGCTATTTGTTTTTTCATATGATCTAGGCATTTTTGCCTAATTTCCACTTCTGAAGCTTTAGGATATTTCCTCTGCAACATTCTTTTTACTTTGGCAAAGGGATTCTCTGCCTGTACCTCCTGAGAAATATTTTGATCAATGACTTCTTGATTCTTCTGGATGATTTCCTTGATTTCTTCAACCTTTTGCTTCACATCAATTTTTTCCCACCATTTAATGTGGAATTTTCTTTTAAGATAAGGAAGATGAGAATTATCATATCCTGTCTCCACAGTGAATTTCCAGATCTAGAGAATTTCTATTTCTATAAAAAAAGTGTAATTGACATAATCCTTCCATCTTTTCTTCTTCACTCATATAGTGAATGATAGGTGCGATTCAATCCATTGATTGTATAATTTTGCAATCAATTCTGGCAAGATCTCCAGATCAGCTCAAACTTGGACCACCAATCGTAAAACCAAGTGGGTAATTCAATTTTGAGAATTTCGGGACATAATTTAAAACACCAAGTATGCTTTAACTTTGGATTATCAAAGCAAAATACTTGATAAAAAGCATGCTGGTAGTCCCAGTAATTGAAAGTGTCAATTTCTCCCCCAATCTTTATTTCAATGGTTTTGTGGGTCCTTAAACCCCACTCTCTTAGAGATAGTACACTTTTAATTGTGCACTTGCTATAAATTGGTGTTTGTTTAACATTATCATTGGGATGTCTATGCTCAAAAAGTACTTCTTTTTGAGCCAATAGAGCTTGCATCCAGCCTCTTGACTTATTAGCCTCAACTGGATAAAAATTATTATCCAAATATTTTTGTCTCAATTTTTCAGTATCATCCATTGATGATCATATATCCTCTCGATCAATATAGAGAATGATCTCTAAATCAATTTTGGTAAATAGTAGCGGCTCTTTTTTCACCATTGTCGCATAATCAACTTCCGAGCCATTGCCTCCATCATTTACCCTGCCGGTAAGCTCATGAAGAATTTCTTCATTATCTGAGATTAAATTTTTGAAATTGTTTTCATGGGAAATATTTTCCTTTACCGCCTTTATTCTGGCGAATTATGGATCTCCAGGTTTCACCCTGAACATTGCCTCTACCTCTGCCACTTCTCCCCTCAAAATTATGGGAAGAATTGTAAGAAGAATAACCACGTTTTATTTTGACCTTGTAAAAATTCATGGGTAAGAAAATCAGGTAAGCAAATATTTTTACCTTTAATGTATTCAATTGAGAAGTCAAAGACCGGTATTTAGCTTGCCATCGTGCAAAAATTTGTTTGGATGTTAAATTTTTTACATCCTTTTCTATAACATTTTTAGCGGAACTACAATCAATTTTGAGAATAAAATGCTGATTCAAGATATAATCTTAAAATTTATATAAACATTTAATAATAGAAAGCATTTCTTTCTTTATAATAGAATAATTCATCTGAGTAGAGTTCCATTTTCCAGAAGTAAATCTAACCAAGATCTCTTTATTAGAGTTTGGATTTAATTGCTTAAGAAATTCCACCATAACCAATATCACTCGTATCGGTCTCAATTATTTTCTTTCAATTAGGATTTGATAAATGAACACAAGGTAAATTCTTGACTTTAGACTTAATTAATCTAACAACACGAGTGTACTCATTGGTTCAAGGAGAAGGATTCTTTTTTAATCTATTGTATAAAATAGACACATCCTTGGCCAAATCATGATAATAATCAGCTACATAGTTTAGAGCTCCTAAAAATCTTTGTAACTGAGTAGTGTCAATTATAATATCAAGAAATTTTGAAGTAAATTCTATACTTCTATCTATATGGACAATCGTGCCTTAACCAATATTATGATCAAGAAATCTATTTTCAGTTTGAAATAATTTCATTTTTAGAGAAAAATAACTAATCCATTTTTTATTGCAAGATTTCTAAATATCTCTAAATGCTTGCAATGCTGATCTAAATCATTTGAAAAAATTAATATGTCATCTATATATGACAACACAAAATTAGAATAAGGATTAAAAATATCATTTATAATATTCTGAAATTCTGATGGAGCATTTTTTAACCAAAATGGCATTACATTCCATTCAAAATGACCGAATAGAATGGTAAATGCCGTTTTATAACCATCTTTATAATGGATCTAGATTTGCTAGTATCCTGATTTGAGATCAAATTTAGAGAAAATTTTATCTTTATAAATGTGATTTAAAAGATCCCTTTGATTAGGAATCGGATATCTGATCCATTTAAACACCTTAATGAGAGGCTTATAATTAATCACTAAACGAGGAACTCCTCGTTCTCTCTCAACAGCATTATTCACATAAAATGTTGTACAACTCCATAGGGAATATGATTTTCGAATCAATTTCTTCTCCAATAGAGAGGCAGTTTCTTTTTTTACATAAATCAAGATATTCTTGATTCATCTAACACAGTCGAGCTCTTGTCAGAATATTTTTCTCTTCAAAATTCTCTTCATAAGAAAGAGTAACAATATGTTGTTTCCTATCCCAGAAAGCATTTGGGGTAGTACCACAAACTGTAGAATGAAATCTCTTTTCAATCTGATCTATTAAATTTTTATTTCTACTTTTACAAGTTGTCCTTTAATTCGATCAAAAGAAATTTCTTCTTTCAAAAAACTTACTTGTTTTTCTTTCAAAATAATATCTTTCACCTCATTCAAGATTTTTGTATGAGGTTCAGAGATAAAATCAAACTTAATTGATTTTTCATCATATGTAGCCTTAATGCCTGAAGAGTCTATTGTTCTTATTGGCATAATATTATGCAAAAATGGTGTTCCAAGTATTATATGCTGATATAATTTTTTTACTAACACAAATGGTCCTAGGATGCAAGTATCATTATTTGCACAAATATATGTTTTTGAAAGTTTACAATTAATTTCCAACTTATTTCCATTGGCACCACTTAATTGATGAGTAGTTTTTTGAAAACACTGAGAGCGTACTATTCCTTCTCGAATGCAATTTAAATTAGCACCACTATCAATTAGTGCAATCAAGTTGGGTATAACCACTTGATCTGATATTATCAAAGTTACCTCAATGTACCATTTTTGTGAGGTAATTTGTTGTAAAATTTGCAACAAATCATTTAGTTGTTCTGAAGACGATCCTGGTCCATGTATTGGTTCAGGAATTGGTTCTTCAGAACCTCCAAGCATAGAGAGAATGAATCTATTTTCTTCTCTTATGCTTTTAATTTCTTTTTCTAGGTTATTAACCTCTAGATTTATTTCAGCTAAAGACATTGTCATTACTGTTTTTTCCTATTATCTTTTTAAGACTTCTGATTGCCTATAAGTATTATCGATTTTAAGAGATTTTCCTTTCTTTTCTCCTTATATGCATAAGTCTATTAATTTAAACTTTACTTCATAAGACATATTTTCTTCTTAGAATAATTTTGTAAATAATTCTTTATTTATAGAAATCATATTGATTGATAATCCATTCATTTTGATTATTGATTTCCAATAATCTGGATTACCTTGTATAGTACTAATATTATTAGTACATTAGTAAGAATTTTCTTCATCACTTAGTGACTCTGAAGAAGAAGTGTCATTTTCTTCTTCTGACTCATAATTAATTAAAATTCTATATAAGGATTTTCTTAATCCTTCATCTTCAATCTCATTGATTTTTTTCTTAGTATAGCATCTATTTGCATAATGTCCAATTTTTCCACATTTAAAGAATTCTACTTTAGATTTATACTTTTTTGGGATTTTCTCGCTTATTTTGAGAATCATATTTCTTAGGAAAATACTTCTTCCTTTTATTTTTATAAGGAGTAGATTCCCTTTCTATTCTCTTTCCTTTGTCAAGCCTATTAGGCTCATTGAAAGCAAATTATTCGCAAAATTCACCTAATTGTTTCTTCTCAGTAAGTGTATAAGACTAACTGATTTTTGAGCTTTACGTCATTATATAAACTCAACCCTTTTTGTTGATTATTTTCTAATTTTACTGAAGTAAGTATTTCACTTTTTTGTTCTTGTGAGAGATAATTATCCCACCAATCTTTAAGACTTCTAGTAAAATCGTAAATAATTATTGAAGCAATACTATTATTTGTATTGCCATTTTGGCGACAAACAGTACCATACATCATTATTCGATGTACTCTATCAAAAATCTGATGATCTATGCAACCATCAATATTCCACTCATAAATATTTGCTCCATTATAGTCTGATTGAAGATAAGCATCAGTTTCTTTAAACAAAATATCCATTAGAGTTGGCCTTTTGTAATAAACCTTTCGACATTTCCAGGCCTATTTTAAATTTTTTGAATATTCTGAAACTGCATTTCAGTTTCCATTATTTGATTTAAAGATTCAGTATCAGAATCATTTTCTAATGTCTATTCTTCATCAGAATTATCCGTTTGTATTATGAAAGGTTCTCCTTTGACAACTTGCAACGTAGCATTGTTTAGTTGCGTACTCAAAGCATCTATACTTCTGAAGTAATATTTTTTACTTTGAATCAAAATATTTCTGGATTAGGTTTTATTGAAACATGATCTGTAATTTTTACAGATTTTTTCTTTTAATGATGAAATATTTGGTACAATATTTTCTACTTTATTTACAAGTTTTTCAACAGTTTGTCATATTCGAGTTAATCGCTGACCAACAACTTGCAAATATAAATTAGAATAATTATTCTATTTAAAAAGCTTATTTCAGTTTCTATAAGTATTTAAATTTTGTTATTAAGTTAAAGATATTTTTTGGAATTGATATCTAAAAGCTGGAACGTTAATCGTTCAGTTCTACATTTTGATCTTTCGATAAATCATTAGCATTGAGCGCTTGTCCTTTAGATATTAGATTGTAACTGATATCTTCTTTCTTTTCTTAATTTCTTAATTTCTATGATCCTACAATGATTGGTATCAGAGTTATATCCTCTGTATTTTCAGCCAATTTAAAATAGGTTGTTGCTTCAAAATTGGAAGCAGATACTCCTGGTAGTTTTAGAGGCTCAGTAGTTTTTTAGATATAATGAAGTAATTATCTTTCCCATACTAGTTTTCTAAATTCTGAATTCTTTTAGTACTCTGATTCTCTGTTCTTGTTTTGGAATATAATATTCCAAACACCATGGTACAAAAAATCTCAATTGGCCTTCGGACTTAAGGGTCTCATAATATTCATTTTTGATTGATTGATGTTCATTCCCAAAATTTGAGAAATACCATTTTCGAAATAATTCATTATAACTGCTTAGAAATTCCTTATTATGGAATTTCCTTATATAACTTCCTGAACTAAAATCCATTAATATGGAGCCTTCTTCCTGATACAGTAGGAGATTGATTACTCTCATTTTCATAAATTGGATGAGGAATAGCAGTATCTGATATTTCAACTACCTGTATTGAAGGAGAATTTTTTATTCTAGAGGGATCAATTCTGGATGAATATGATCTCCTAGAACTTGTAGCAATATCTGCTAATTTAACACCCTATTTGGGTTAAATGAGATGGTTACTTCACCATTAGCCGTTTGTGATATTTGATCAATATCATCATTTATTATCGGCTTTGGAGGGACTACATTTTGCAGTATCCAATTTTCAGGGAAATTTACCTTATCCCATCTAATCGTCGATTAGTTGCAATTCGGGATGATAATAAATTGCTATCAATTAATAAGGTATTTTCTTGTGCGGTGTGATGCCTAGCTTTAGGTGCTAGAGTACTCAAGACTTTATAATGAATATGATATATAATTGCTATCGTTTTGGATTGTGGTAGAAATTCATAATCATGTGTCTTTATATTAAGACTGATTGCTTCTAATATGTGCGGATCTGTCAATAGCAGACTTAAATTTGGGTATACATTGAAGTATACAGGACCATGACTTAAATTGGTCTCCATTACTCCCATTAAAGATTGTGTCAAGTTTAAGCATCTAGAATCCCTTAAACATGATGAAATAGAAGCATTTAATCCTGGGAATGTAAGTGGTTTGTAAGCCGATTGAATTAATCTAATATGAATGTAATTGTATTTATCTATATAATTTTGGATATCATCTTCTGATAGAAGATTTAGTGTCTGATCTTCTTGATCGACTGATACTGTCCTTTTGACAGTTTTTATCACTATTAGCAATTTCAAATCCAGGAATCCGACCTGATATATTTCCCTATTTGGGAAATCCGGAATAGATCACTTATTAAGTGAATCTAATTATGTGGGAGATTCTGTCAATTTGGCATTTTTCAATTTTTTACTCATATTGCGAGTAATCTTTAAAGAAGATGCTAAGTTTCTGATCTGCAAATCTAGTCATCATATATTAATATAAAAAGAAGAAAGAACTTATATATTCCTTTCTATCTTTACTTACCTTCTTTATTGTGATGCCAGATCAGTCAATGCTTTACATCTACTTAGATCTATCTTAAACTCTGATTTCTTCTGCTTGTCTGTCAACGAACTTTTACGAGACTTACCCAACGCCATCCTCGGCACAACGGTGCTCAACACGACTTGGGTAACGATCCAAAGAATACATCAAAGATCTAAGATAGACTAAGGACCACACGACTTCGATCATATCATCATATTAAGAGAGGAAATAAAAGAGAAAGAAAATATAAGAAAAGACTTCTACAAATATTAAACTACATAATTGAATCTACATAGATCACTACTCCCCCCTAAACTCTAATTAATGATTTGTTGCTACTCTAAATAATCTTCTCTAATCAATCATAAGAAATTATGTTGTTCGGTGGACTTACGTATCCCCTGCTCTTTCAGGAACTGAGGAGCACTGCCTCCAAAATTTTGCAGATTGTCACAAAGCCCACGTGAAGCACTTAGCCGTGTGTTAATTGGCCCACAACAATGTTATGGTATAATGCCTTTGAGTCCTTGGAGATGGTGACCAATGTTATGGTACAATTCCACTCCTGACCGATTCGAGTGGAATTGTTCGGTCATAGTTGGCCGACCAAAATTATCTCGAGCGATCAATATCAACCGAACAGGGGGTGCACTTAACAATATTAGCTAAACATATAAATCCATATAAAAATATGTCAGTTCAGTTCACCTAAACCATATAATTAAGCTCAAATCGGCCAGTCATGACCGACCAAGTTATTCGGTTCAATTTAACTTGAACCGTATAATTAAGCTTCAGTTGGCTAGTTATGGGTGAACAATGCAGTTCGAATCGGCCACTTATTATAGAATATATATGACTTCATATATACATTCACATATACATCTACAACTGGCGTTGACACCTTCTTGTCCGTTTTCATCCTCAATCTTTGGCCGTTTGCGTATAGAACATTAAAGAAGATGGTGGTGGAGAAGCTGAGAGATAATGTGCAGATGATGAAGAAGATGGGGTTGGTCATGGTGGTGGACGTCTAGGGTATTCTTAAAGAGGGGTATTTGAGTCAAATAGCATAAAGGATATATTGGGTATTAACTAAAAAGATTTTACTGGTGTACCTAGTAAAATCTCTAGTATATTTAGAATCGACCTTTCTCCAATATACGATCATGTTCATCATGTTTCTTGAGGGCCAAAAGGCCCAACCCATAATTTAGAGTTATGTTTACCTCGTACCATCACTTATATCATACAAGTATACTAACAGTCCATATTTATTTGAATCTCATTCAATAGTCTACACCCTTAGCATCTGAATTTCAGTCAAAATTTTACTAAGATTCTGGACTTTTATCTATACCATTGGTATGTTGATATGAGGGAATGATGGTATGAGGTAAACTCAACGCGCTGGAGACTTTTGATAGTTGACCCTTCACCTCCTTCATTTCCTCGAATACCTGCACAAATGTGGACTTAAAGTTTTGATTAGCCTTTGCTTGAGTTTCTATAAATAGTTGCAAAGAATCATGTAATGAAGGTTTATGAGGATAAGAAGGAGTGTTATAAGAGGGGTTAGAAAATTGTCGAGGAGGTTGTTGTTGTTGCGCCTCGTTGAGCTATTGTGGTGCGTTGGGTTTCCAAGCGAAGTTGGGATGGTCTCACCATCCGAGGTTGTATGTGTTGGAATAGGGGTTGTATGATTTGTTGAAGGCGCCAAGTGCTCTACATTGCTCTTCTTGCGACCCTCGTTGTTCCCCATAACTCTGACATTCACCCATATAGTGGTCTAGCGCTCCACATACATCACATGATCTTTGGGGCTCGACACTTGTGGTGGCTTGTGTCGCCATCACATCGCTCATTTTCAATAATTTCATCATGCCATCTAATCTCACCCTTATATCATCGTCTCTCTTTAAATGGTAAACTCCCTTGGTCCTTGTGCTGCTATCGATAGGGGATGGCGCCACCTAGTTTATAGCCCTTGTCACAAGTCCATCTAGGAATTCCATAGCCTCGTTAGGATCTTTCTGTATGAAATTTCCTCCACACATAAACTCGATGAATTGATGATCAGTAAGATTAATGCCGTTGGGATCCTTCTGCATGAAACTTCCCTGGTCCTTGTAATGGCTTGTGTCGCCAAAAACGTGCACATAGCAACGGCGGTCGCGGCAGTGCAGTAAAAACTTTCGGTCCACAAAGAGGCAGAAAAGCGAGAGGAAAACACAAGCATACAAGGTAGCTAACTAGGGGTTACCAAGATTAGAATAATAGAACAAAGCATGTAACAAGATATGGTTGGTTTGTTGATCAAATTCAGAGGCTAAACAAGGGTTGAAAGGAGACGAGGCCTTCGGCATCACCTTCTCTAACCTGGGTATTTTCCTCACCCAGTATCCTTGTATGACAAAATCAAGGGATTCACAACCCAATCCCTTGACCGGAAGGTATAGAAATATAAATCATGCAGTCACAAGGTAATGATCTAAATGAATCTATCCTTAATAGTTAAGAATGAAACCTTGCTTACAAGGGTCTAAGATGACGATGTATCAACTGTCGCGACGGACACATCACAATAAAGGGGATCTAAGAAGCAAGTGACCTATGCATACATCCATTCTAAATCGACGAAGAATCAGCTGTCACGGCGGACAAAACGCAATAAAGAAGTGGACATGGCATATAAATCATTATTTAAACATAAATTAAATAACGATCCCCACATAGGAAGAGCATGACAGAACTTATATGTAGACTAATCAGGTAAAACATGTATCGAAAGCTTATGAGAGTAGAGAGTGCAAGTCTAAGAGAGGGCTGATTTGGACCTTTAATGAAAAATCGATAAGAGAAAAACCTAAGTAGGAGGAGTCAAATAAAATCGTATGCTTGTAAATGAAGAGAGTAACAATTAAAGCAAGTAAATGAATGATAGGATGAGAGTTAAGACAGATTGCACCAGATTTTATAGTGATTCGGCCAACCTTCCTACGTCCACTTCACCCAAAGGTCCCCCTTGAGGTTCCACTACTTGTAAGACGATTACAAGCTTTCCACCAAGCTTACGAGTGCTTGGCAACCTATCCACCAAGCTTACGGGTGTTTGGCAATCTTACAATCTCCCCAAGAACTCTTGGGTATCCTCCAAGTTCACTCTTGGATGTCTCTCACAAATTCTACTTCACAACTTGAAGTAATTTTACTAAGTTAAGCTCACAAATAAAAAGGATAAACTTGCTACAAATATTTCCCAAAGATCCCTTAGCTCCCCCTAAGTTGGTTGCAAGTTGGTTGCATCTCTCCTTTTATAGCTGAGCTCCAAATAGCCTTCCAACGGTTATTTCTTCCTCTCCAACGTATCTTTAACGACTCTAGTTCTGACTGGTGGTCGACCGTCGTATCGTTCGTCACATCGTCCATCGCGGTCAAACAAAGCTCGGATCGACCGTCGCATCGACCTTCAGGCTTCACGGTCGATCGTCGCATCGTTTGCCACATCGTCCGTGAGCCTATGTTGTGAAAAACGCTTCTCAGGGTCGATGTCTCGTTCGACCGTCGCTTCTCCAAATAAAGCCACATAGGCCACGGTCGATCGGTGCATCGTCCGTCGGCTTATTTCCCATGAACAGCTTTCACGGTTCATCCGTGCATCAACCGCCAGTCTCCATGGTCAATCCGTGCATCAACCGCCGCATCGACTGCGAGTACAAAAACATCTTAAATATGATTTTAATGTTTTCCAAATTAAGGGATATTAATATCAAAATAATGTTTTATCATCATGCATAATATGACATCATCAACACAATATATTAGGATTGACAGAGAGGAATGAAACAAAATTTATCATCTATTCAATAAAAGGAATCTCATACAAAGATAAGGGATGAGAAGAAAAACTAGGAATAGAGGAGAATCAGCATGTAGCCCAGCAGAGGACTACTCATGTGAGGACCTGTCCCTCTACTCCTGGGTCGACCACCTAGGTCAGGCCCGTGGCTCGTTTGCTTGCTTCGCGTCCAGCACACGATCCATTATTTTGTGGGCCGCAAGGGTAATTTGGTAAATTGCGCCTTGTCGGTTTATTTCACACCTGTGTAGTGCATACACAGCCCTATGTTTTATTTATGTGCTTGTTAAAATCTTAGGTGGGCTTTGGATTGAAAGATCCAAGCTCAGGCACGCGAAAGCTTGTCTTTAGGATAGCTGGCGGCCCATGTGCGATCGATCGCTCCTGGGAGTGATCGATCGGACCTGTGTCGATTGTCTGGATAAGGATGCGGCTAACGTGTCCAGATAAAAACGTAAACTAACCTAGTCCGGCCTAGTCCGATCGGTCTCGAGCCTATAAGTAACCCGAGACCCCTCTATTTTTCCGATTTTTCCGATTTTTCTTCTCCTCTCCTCCTACATTAGAAATTCTCATTTGGAGCTTGATCCAGCGGCTTGGGAAGCTTGCCAGGAGCTAGGGGAAGAGATCTACACCCTCCTTGGACGGTTTGATTGAGAATCAAACATGGATTAGCGTGGTTTCGTAAGCTCCTTCTTTAAACCTTAGATTAGGTGTTCTTCATGGTTTTATTTGATTGTTCTTCAATTGAAGTATGCTAGCTTATGCTTGGTAGCTTGATTATCACCTGATTAAAGTTTGGTAAGATTTGGTTTTGATTTCATATGGATTTAAGCAAGTTTTCCTTATGCTATTTTTTGGATTTCCTTGTTTAATTAGAATAGTGGTGTTCTAATGTGATTTCCAAGCTGTACGTGCATGATCTGAGTTGGTGTTTTGAATGAAAGTTGTAGATCGGTGAGTTATCTTTCATTCCCAACCAGTGTCATGATTGTTGGATTTACGTACATTTGTTGGTGAATTAAATGGGTTGTCTATGCTGAAACAAGGCAGACATCTTAATTAGTGTAATTAAGTGGTTTTTCGTTCTTAAATGGATCTTGTTTTGTAGGGGATGATCTTAGTGATATTTAGGTGTGATCTGCTAAGTTTGGTTTGAATCCAAGTTATTTTCCAGAAGGATTTTTATTGGGTAAATCAGATCTCAGATTTAATCGAAATTATAGGTTTTCATCAATTTTCTTTTAACATATTGATTCGATTTTAGTATATGTGATTCGGCGTATGTCGTTTGGTGAGAATATCAAGTTTCATGTCGATCTGACGGCTAGATTGAAAGATAGGATTTTTCGAGGTTTGCTGTAGACTAAACGGGCCTTAAGTTCGCCCTAAACTTTGAATATAATATTATTATATTACTGTTTGGCTAGTTAGCTGGGACTACTTCTCGTTGCTTGTTTCCTTTGTCGCGCCCCGACCCGCGAAAGCCCAACCGGGCCGGGCGACGCGAACCGGAACCTAACAAAACGCAGAAAAAGACGGCGAGGGTTCCCTCTAACCTATTGGTCTCTCTAACAATTCATCAAAAGCACCCTCAATTAAAAGACATTAATTTAATGAAACCTCAAACCACAGATTCAAAACCCAAAGTGTTAAATATACATATCCTCGGAGAGGGAGAGATCCAAATACAACATTACTCTCGTAGGAGACTATCTAACAAAAGGTATAAAGCAGTAAAGATCGCCACCTCTCAAAGTCCACCAGGTGCCGCCGCACCGCCGACCAACTGCCCGGTAGGGGCCACAGAAGAAGAACTGACGCCTGCACCTGCAAAACTCATCCCGGGTAGGTTTGAGCACTAAGCTCAGTAGGGTTCTACACTACGACACACAGAAAGAAGAGGGAAACACAATAGTTGTGAGGACCCGTACCTCCAACCCGGTCCGACCGCGTCGGTTGAGGATCTGGTTCGTTTGGCTTGATGGGACTTGCCTCGCGATCTCCTTTGATCGTTGCGGCTCCGGGGGTAATTTGGTAAATTACCCTTAGCGGAGTTGGTTTCACACACACGTTGCGCACACACGGCCTTGTAATAATGTATGTGTTTGGCTAGACTATTAGGAGTACCCCAGCTCGGAGGATCTGGGTTCGATCGTAAGGATCGAGATCTGAGCGGCTAGGATCAGATCCGGTTGATCGGATGGCCAAGATCTAATCTTGAGCCGTTCATATAAATAGGCCCTTTAAGTAGCATCCCTTCTTGGATTAGGGATTAATCCCGCCGTTAGAGAGAGGAGAGATACACCGCGATTAAGAGAGAGATCGAGAGAGAGAGTGTGAGGGAGAGCTGCGACGGTTGATCAGGGAGAGGAGAGCGGCGACGTCCGCGGCGGCGGTCGGAGAGGAGCTCGAGGACGGCGGTGGCTGGGTTTCTCTCAACGACGATCGGCGGCGGCGTGCGAGCAGCGGAGACCTCGAGCGCGGGGGCAACGCACGGCCGGAGAAGGGGAAGGAGAACGCGAGCTCAACGATCCAGAGTAGGGCTTCTTCCCTAGACTTTGTCTAGACTCTACTAGCTTAGATTAGGATTTGTTCATGCTTGTTAGATTCGGATTTTTGGGTTCTTCTCTTCCTTGGATTTGGATTTCTTCGTGTGTTGATCCGATGTTGGGATTTATTGATTTGTTTTGGGTTAGTATTGATCTCTTGCTAGCTGTGATGCAAGTTGCATTGGTTTGGTTTGAATTCCTTCTCCTTCCCCTTGCTAAGTTTTGATGGTTTGGGTTGGCATCTGGTGGTCGTTTCTTCTCTGTTACTGCAGAGCTCCCCCTCTCTTCCCCTGTCCTCAATTCCTCTGTTTTCTCCTCAGTTTTTCTGTCCCCTGTTTTCCTTCCTATGCCTCCTCTTGCTGCCATGGGTTTACTCGAGGCGTGTGATGGATGAGGTTACGAGAGGTGTTTGGTACTCTATTCTTCTCTTCTTTGCCATGGTGTACCGGGATTTCTCTCTGTTTCCCCTGGTGTTAGCTTGGCCTCACTGGTTTTAGTTGGGCAACCGATGCTTGCTGACCCTTCTTGCCTTTGGAACTGGTTAGCTCAGAGTAAGCACACGGGGTGCTTGTTGATCTGCTTCCTGGTTGGATGATTGTTGAGAAGTTGGGGCTTACTGGCTGTGTTTACTTGCTAAGCTTATTAGCCTCGTGTTTGGGTGCTGTACCTCTGTAGTGCAGTGATCTTGGTAGAGCTTGTGGTGGTTGGTCGGTCAATGTGATTGGGTCTTAACTTTCCTCTGATTGTCGGGATCTGTGCCTAGCTGCTGGTAGCTCGGCTGAGGTCGAGGCTTGGGTTTGGACTGGGAAAATCCTTAGCTTCTTTTCTCTTGACGCTCCTTTCATTATAGATGAGATTTATGCTCGCATGTCCTGTAGGGTTGGCAAAGGTTTTCGTTTAACTGGTTAGCTAAGGGGTACACCTGCAACGGGGTAGCTGGTTTGCTGGCTCCTCTAATGTGATTGATCTTTGGATTCCTGACTTCCCTGTTAAGCTCGTGGCCTCTAGCTTTGTGTCACTTTCTCTTCCTTACGGTAGTAGCCTGAATCTTTGGATGCCGATGGATTCTTGATGATATTTCTTCTCTTTCGAGTCTTAGTTCTCCTCCCTAGATCTCTAGTCCAATTGACCTTGGGTTATGTCATATAATTGTTTGTTGAAATGCTAGGCTGTCGTTTAATCATGACTATAGTCCCAGTGATTATGGTATATGCAAGTCGATCATGTCAATTGCATATTGTTGTAGCATGTTTCTTTCTCTGATCAATTCCTGTGAATTAACGCCTCACAATTCTTATGATATCCTGGTTAACTATCCATTGTATACTCTTACATTATACTCATGCCTAGGGCCGGCGGTGTACCCGTTTATATTTCTTTGTGGAAATGTTTATATTCTGCGGGCCGAAGGTGTGCCCTAATTGATGTGTGATTGTAATTGCTACAAGTTTTAGTTATTTGCCTGGTTGGGGTTGTATCCCTGTTGTAGCCAACTTTGGCTGACGGCCGGTTCATGTCGTTGTAATGCCGAAATTTGGATTGAAACGTGGTAACATTGTAATAGCTTAGTTCTCTTCTATGTATTATGCGATATATTGAACATGCTTGATGAGATGTCATGTAGAGACACCTAGGCCTAGTTGTTTGAATAGGCTCATGCATGATGATTGCATTAGAGGCATTCAGGCTAGGTGGTAGGCGATGGATTCGATCGCCGATCCGGGGTTCTCGGGTAGCCCAGATCTAGCCCTAGGACCGGGGTTTGGGTAGTCGAGGATTAGGACGTGATTGGCATCAATGATTGTGTTGGATATCATTTGAGGTTATTGCTATAGTCGGCTATGGATTATATATTTATATTTGAGGTGTAGAGGTCGTGTCGGTCTCTAAGGCCAAGTGCTAAGGATGGTTGTCGATGCATTCCCTGACATGCGTGTCCCCGCGAGAGATGGTATGACTGGGTAGGGTGGTACCTGGACAAGAGCCCGCAGTCTTTGTTTCCTCTCGTTTGTTCTTGGGTAAGGGTGATCCCGCATGGTACCGTTCCCCTGTTGGTTCTTAGGGTGATCTTGGTAACATGTTCAAGAGAGAGGTTCATGACGGGAGCCCTTGGGACATCGATAGGGTTATGGGACCCTTGCCATTCCTTAGACTTAGGCGGAGAACGACACAGTTGCAGTTTTCCTTCCTTTCTGTGCGACGTAGAGTAGAACCCTACTGGGCATTGTTGCTCACCCTACCTGGGCTGCATCGGTGATGCAGGTCGATGCAGTTCCTTCTTTCAGGTGTTCCTTTAGAAGATGGCGCGGTATTTCGAGGTGATCGAGGACTTGGAGCTTCAAGGAGTTCATCTACAGATAATTTACAGTTTTGATCAATGATGTACAAATTGATGTATAAATTGAGGTATAACACGATGTATTCGAGGACATGAGTGTATGATCTATTAATTCAGTTGTATATGAGAAATGTTGTAATATTCTTTAGTGTAATGATTAATCATTTGTCTTAATTAGTGACTTACGGTTGTGCCATTGTATAAGTTAAAGTTGTACAGGTTTCTTGTGCTATAATTATAAAGGGGATTTTGCCAAAATTTTTATGAACTTGACGATTAACATGTTTAAATTCATATCAGTTATATACTTGTGCGCCAATTGATGATGTAAACAGGTTTAGGCGGCTCACGTCTCGATCTGGATGGGTTTTCTGGGTCGATCTTGGCCGTCCGATCAACCGGATCTGATCCTAGCCGCTCAGATCTCGATCCTTACGATCTAACCCAGATCCTCCGAGCTGGGGTACTCCTAATAGTCTAGCCAAACACATACATCATTACAAGGCCGTGTGTGCGCAACGTGTGTGTGAAACCAACTCCGCTAAGGGTAATTTACCAAATTACCCCCGGAGCCGCAACGATCAAAGGAGATCGCGAGGCAAGTCCCACCAAGCCAAACCAAACGAACCAGATCCTCGACCGACGCGGTCGGACCGGGTTGGAGGTACGGGTGCTCACAATAGTGTCACCCTCAAGTAAGACCTGGGTGTATACAGGGGTCCAATAACCCCACCGCGTGTCCCTGATGCCCAGGGACGGCACTCAGTAAGCTCAACAAACACTATTGACTCACATGCAGGGACCCGACACTGCAGGCGGGAAAAGGCACCGCTGAGGGGGCCTCTCCTCCACTCAAGAGTCAACACAGTGGAACACCGACTACACCTCAGCATCCGACTCGGGGCCGACACGACATCTACAAATCATCAAGCAACAAGTGTACCAGTCATCTAAGCCTATTATCGAATCGACTGGACACCACAATTCAAACCGGGTCCAAACTACCCAACCCCGGTCCTAGGGCTAAGTCCGAGCTTCCAGCCTCGGGACGGGGACCCACAAATCACCCACACCCTAACCAATGCAACTAATGCACAAATCAATAATGCATGCTATAACATACACAAACATGAGATAGTCATGTATCAGTATGATAAGGCATCAGATAAGTCAACCGGATCACTGCATCTGTACTACCAACCGCTGTCAGCCGATCCGTAGCGCGTCCCGGCATTACGACGGTACCGCGACCGTCAACCGCGGACTCCTGCAACGGGAAGCAACCCCGAAAACGATGATAAACAGTAACCAATATAATATTATATTCCAAAATATAATATTATATTCAAAACACCAAAACCTCTACCTAGAGGCTAATTGGTCCCGTCGATCCGACGTCCAAACGACGTCAGATTCAAGATCCAACTTAGCCACCAGTAGATCTACATACCGGGATCAACATATCCAAAATCCATAATCATCCAACGGTTGGATTAACGGGAAAACACTAATCAAAACCACTACAAATAGTCAATAAAACCCCATCAGTCTGCCTTGGGATCGATCCGGAATGTTTGGATCGGTCCAGAAAATATTGGATCGATCCGACCCATTTGGATCGATCCGAACAGCTTCTTACCAGGCCAGCTTCAGATCAGCCTCGTCGCATGTCACAAGAAAAATCACCAAAATTTGTAGAAAAATCCAAAAAATACGAAATAAGCTGGAATGGAAAGATAACGCATAGATCTACAACTCTTATGTTTATCATAAGTCAATATCATGCTTTTACAAATCGGAAAACGCGCCGTAAACCGGATGTTCCTCAAGAACAGAGAAACCGGAAAAAAAATTCGAGTTTAACATGCATAAATCCTACTAAAATCTCAATCAAAGATCATGAAACTTATATCAGAAATTCTACTAAGCATGAGGAATCCAACAAGATAAAGATCAACAAGATCCAACGGCTAGATCTAGAGAAAACCCAAAAACAACTCTCGTAGGTAGAACACCTTCCGGAAACGCACTCCTCGGTTGGTTCCCCACGAACTGGTCACCAACGCAGCTCCAAAGCACACCAGGGATCTTCCTCACGCCACCACGGTTCCAACAAGCCTTCAAGCTCCTAAAACGGTGGCCGGAGGAGGAAGAACGGCGAAGAAGAAGCGGCTGCCAGAACAGGGGAAACAGAGCCCGTGGAAGAAGGAGAAGAAGGAAGGAAGAAGAAAGAAGAAGAAGGAAGGAAGAGGGAAGGGGAAAGCCAGGGAAAGAGGAGAAAGAAGAAAGGAGGGGAGGGAAAGACCTCCCCTTCTGACAAGAGAGAGTGACGGCCGGAGGCCGTCCTCGCGAAAGAAAAAGCCACCGACTAACTACAATGTCTGGATTGATCCAACACCTTGCTGGATCGATCCAAGACAAGGATGGATCGATCCAACACACTTGGATCGATCCGAACAGGTCAAAAACCCCTAACAGATCTAATCGAACACAAATATCAATCAGAGGCTGTGTGTGCACACGCGGGTGTGAAACAAACCGACAAGGCGCAATTTACCAAATTGCCCTTGCGGTCTACAACGAGCCACAGGGGTAGAGGGACAGGTCCTCACATCCTTTGTGAACTGACTGGCAGCTGGTGATGGTACCGCTACAGCAGTTCCCTGTCCTTACTTATCTGTTCATCGCCCCGGGCCGGCAAGGTGCCGAGCCCAGACCATGTTTATTATCGTCACATATGTTGCATGTTATCTGCTTTTCTGTGTGTGTTCATAACATGCATCTGATTGTGCATTAGATGCATAAAGATAGGGCGTGGGCAATGGGTTGATCGCCGATCCAAGGCTTTCGGGTAGCTTGGATCTAGCTCTGGGACCGTGGTGGGTAGCGTGGTCTAAGATCGGATGGTAGTATTCAGTCGATATCGATGATAGGCTTAGATGACTTGAATATATATTGATCGAGGTTTAGAGGTCGTGTCGGCCTCAAGCCGGGTGCTGAGGTGTAGCCGGTGTCCAGTGATCTATGACTCTTGAGTAGAGGGTGTGCCTACTCAATGGTGACATTTTCCACTGGCAGTGTCGGTTTCCTGCTTGTGAGTCAGCAATGTTGGTTTTCTGCGTTCAGGGACACACGGTGGGGTTATGGGGCCCCTGTGTACACCCAGGCTCTGCTTGAGGGCGACACTATTGTGCTCCCTCCTTCTTGAGTGTGTCGTAGTGTAGTTTCCATGCTGAGCTTAGTTGCTCACTCTTACCCGGACTGCGTTTTGTAGGTGCAGGCGCTAGCTCTTCTTCGGTGGCCCCTACTGGGCAGGTGCTTGGTGGTGTGGCGGCGTCTGACGGTGCTTAAGGAGCGGTCATCGTCGTCTGTACCCCCATTTTGTTATAGTTAGCCTCCTACGGGAGTATGATGTATAAATATTACCCTTTTTAGGATGTTGGATTATTATATTATTTCTGTCGAGGTTTGTGATAATTGTTTTAATAGGGTGCTTATAAATTGTTTAGGGAGACCAATAGATTTGAGAAAACCCTCGTCAAAAATTTTTCGCACTTAGTTAGGTTCCGATTCGCGTCGCTTGGCCCGGTTGGGCCTTCGAGGGTCGGGACACGACAACTCACATTTGCCCATCTTCTCTCTCTCCTATGCTTGTGGTATACCTCAATGAATTGATACCATAAACCTTACCCCTATGGGTGTTTATAGGCAAAGGTTTCTTATCCACTCAGGGGTAAAAGGGTAATTTCAGTGGGTGGTCAAAGGATCTTATCCACTGACTAGGAATCTTATCCACTCAGGGGTAAATGGATAATTTTGTGTTCAAGTTTCTAGAAATCTCTAGAAAGTTCTTAGAAGGTTCTATAAAGTTTTAAAAGGTTCTAAAAAAATTTAGAAGGTTCTAGAATCTTCTAGAATTTTAAGGGTCTCTAGTCGATACGTCCGGTTCCAACATGCTTCTCCAGTCGATGGGTTGTTCAATTGACCAGTGGTCTGGTCAGAGCGGCAGTTTCAACTATTTCTTTGACTCTTTATTCTGGAAATCCAAAAAGACTCCAAAAACATGTGAAATACACAATTTCAGCCCAATTTCAACTACTAAGGGTATAGAACACCGATTATAACAAATCATAATAAGATTTAACAACGTTTAATGAACAAATCGGGTATCCAAAACAAGTATTTGGATGCAATATTTGCATCCGATCACAGGCCAAATTGCCACATCACCCGTTTTGCATGATGCATCTCCACAAACTCGAAACAAATGAGCGACACATGGCTCTTCCAAATAGCGAATCTTGTAAAACAAAGGGTTAGTAATAGTGCCTGACGGTGCGGTGTATATGGACACCATATAATTTGAAAGTTTAAAATATGAAGTTGGTTGGATTACAATAACATTAAATGATAAAATAACCTTGGATAGTGAGGAATAATACCTAGAACGACAACTACCTATCCAACTGCTCCCAGTAGTAGGCTAAATAATGGCCATGCGGGTTCTCTCTCTTGTTGTGTTGTGTTGTCCACATGCATTGCTCATCAACATTTAGATGCTAATACTAACCTAACTTTATCATTAAAGATTATCTTTAAGGAATCAAGAGTTCGTACTGGTCTGCCAAGGGGCCCTCAAGGATACACAAATCCTTGGCCGCGGTTTCCTTAAGGGTAGCTAGCGGTGGTCATGACTGTCACACCCCGACCCAGAAAACCCATCCGGTCCGCGGCGTGAGTGTCTTAAACTCTAAAAAATCAAACGACAAGAGCCTCCCATGTATTTTCTCAATTTGAACCCTGTGCAGATTACTATTTCACCACAAATTTAAAACAATGATTCTAACAGTTCTAAATTGAACACGAATACAATTCTACTATTAACATTTCACTTACTGGCACAGGTTCTTATACAACATCTATTTATACAACAATTCCGCAACCCTCAATACATAATTTAATACATATGATCAAATCCTCGAAGAGGAAAATTATACATTTAATACAATTGCAAATGTACAACTATTAACAAAAGGGGAAGCTCCAGGATGGTCAAGTACGCCTCGAAACTCCAAGTCCGTGATCACCTCGAGAATGGCACGCCAACGCTTAGAAGATCACCTGAAAGGAAAGGACTGCATCGACCTGCATCGCCGATGCAGCCCGGGTAGGAGTGAGCAACAAAGCTCAGTAGGGTTCTACGCTATTCTACGTCGCACAGAAAGGAAGGGAAACAACAACAGTGTCGTTTCTCCGCCTAAGTCTAAAGGATGCCGCGGGACCCCATAACCCCTATCGATTCCCCAAACGATCCTACTCTTCTCAACCGACCACGCTAGGAACATCAACCAAACACGCTGGGAGGAAATAATGAATAAGAATAAGTAGGAACACCCTTTATGTCACACCCCGACTCAGAAAACCTATCCAGGACGAGGCGTGAGGGTTTCTATCACTATTCATCTCCAACTAGCGCGATACAATGCGGAAAAGACGAAAAAATCTAAGCAATTTATATTCCAGAGGTAAATTGTAATTCAATTCATACATACATCAAGTTGTACTGTTCAAACATCTGATTACAATTCTTATCAAACTCCCCCAAGGGAAAAGGTATTATACAAAAAATCCCAAAAGTCCTCGAAAGATGTTTACAATATACAAAACTATCAAAAGTACAACAATCGTTCTGCAGCAACCTCAAACACCTCTGGACGTAGTCGCGCCGCCAAAAGCTGATCCCGCCGGCTCTACTGCTGAAGAACTAGCGCCTGCACCTGCAAACGCAGCCCGGGTAGGAGTGAGCGATAAGCTCAGTAGGGTTCTACTCTACGGCACACAGAAAGGAGGAAAACAACAACAGTGTTGACTTCCCGCTCAAGCCTAAGGAATGCCACGGGGTCCACAACCCCTATCGACTACCCCAAGGGATCCTACTCTTTTCAACCGACCACGCTGGGATACATCAACCAAACACGCTGGGAGGAAACAAAGAACCAGAACCAGTAGGATCACCCTTACCCAGCAGGAAGCCACTGCCTGGGGACCATGTCAGGGGCACCGATAACCGTCCTTAGGACTTAGCCTTGGAAAGACAACACAACCTCTAAACCTCAAAACATTGATCAGAGTCAACTATCGCAAATCGTCAATAGAATGAGATTCAATTACACAATCACGCCCTAATCCTTACTACCCAGCCACGGTCCTAAGGCTAGATCCGAGCTACCCGAGAGCCTCGGATCGGTGATCAACCCATCGCCCGCCTAACCTCATATGCCTCTAATGCAAATAAGATGCATGCAATGCTCAGGCACAGTTAACAAGATATAGACATGCAACAACATGACAATAATCATACAGGGCTAGGCATAGCCTATAGCTAGCCTAACGGGTAAGCATAGCAAGGGCCTCAATTACAAATAATCTATACTAACCAAACAAGATTAGCGCAAAGATATAGATACAGATATACAATAGTCTTCAGTGCTCTCTCGCACCTGACAGACTAAGGTTCCATAGTTACCCCGAAGGTAACTGGCCAACAGTTATACAATAGCCCTCGGCACACGCCGACAACGGGCTAAGGTTCCACAATTTCACATTAGCTAGCACTCATAGCTAGCTAACGGTTAAGCAACAACAAGCATTTAAATATCTCATTCAACTAGGTATTTAAATGCACATCCATCCATAAATCCACCAAAAAGACAAACGCCCAATTCAATTCCCAATCTCAATAGAAATCCCTCGAAAATCCCATGAAAACGACGTGTATGCTTCCTAACATGATTGGAGATCTATCATGAATGAAAACCAATCAAAGAAAACCAGCAAACACAACTCAGTGGCCCACGGTCGACCGTTAGGCCCGAAAGAAGCGTATTAACGCTTGACGGTCAATCCACCGATCGACCGTCAGCCCCACGGCACAGTTCCTCAGAACAGTGCCGGAAATCCAATTTCTTGGATTTGAATGATCAAATCAAGTTGGAAGTTGATGAAACTTTGCAAACATGTATAAAAGATGATGGGGAAGCTAATGGTATGATCAAAACACGATTTTGATGGTTAAATCTCAAACCTAGGTCTTAATGGCCGAAAACCGATGAAACGGCGATAATACGGAAATCATCCGATAAAATACGGAAATCACAAGGTATGAATACTTGAAACGATCCACAACACATGTGCTACAAGTTACATAACATTCTAACATGTATTCCTACAGCGAAAGCACAAGAAACCTATCCTAGAAGAACCCGATCATAAGATCGAGGTAGAAACACCTACTTGAACATGCAGGGCAGCTCCTCCACGCATCCCTCAACTCCGATCGCCGGAATCCGCTCCTCGAAAGCCACGCTCCGGAGCCCTAGCACAGCCGGTTGGAGAGAGGAAGAGAGAACGACAGGAGAAGAAAGAAGGAAAGAAAGAGAGAGAAGAGAAAGGGTTTAAATAGAAAGCTGGAATCAATCACAGCCGTCCGATTAGATCTCTCCCGATCGGAAGCGTCCTTAAGGTTCTAATCAAACACATACATCAATCAAAGGCAGTGTGTGCCACGCGGGTGTGAAACTGACCACCAGATAGCATATTTACCAAAATGTCACTGGAGTCAAAAACAGCGATGCGATCAACCGATCGCATCCCAAGGCCAACCGAGCCAAACCACAAACCCAGACCCTTGACCTAACGCGGTCGGACCGGGTTGGAGGTACGGGTCCTCACACTTTACCCAGCAGGAAACCACTGCCTGGGGACACACGTCAAGGACATCGACAACCATCCTTAGTACTTGGCCTTGGAGAACCGACACGACCTCTAAACCTCAAACAATATAATATTCCAATCCAACTAGCTAATAATCCTCGAATGATAAAATAATCAGTCAGCGCTATAATCGCATCCTAAACCACTGTCTACCCAAACCCGGTTCTAAGGCTAGATTCGAGCTACCCGCGAGCCCCGAATCGACGAAAACCCCTATTCGCCCACGTCCTAGCCTAATGCTCTAATTCAAACAAGATGCATGCAATGCTCACACACACATCAAGAGGAAATCATATATGCGTCAATATGTCAAGCAATATACAGGTCTAGGCATAGCCTACGGCTCGCCAAGGGGTAAACATGCATAAAGCAGATAAAGGTATAAACGACAACAATACAATAATATAACGGCGCCCACAAACCATAAACAAGCAACAACATATTTCAATCTAAAATTCGGCATTACAACAACATCCACAGCCGTCAACCACAATTTCTATAACGGGGTACACCCCCGGCCACACAATCACAACAACAATAATAAATAAAGTGTATATAATCTAGAGCACACCTTCGGACCATTTAGTTATCTAAACATCCCAAGAGGCGTGACTCCCTTGGTTCAATCATAAGCTAGGTATACATGTATACAATACGATATAAATAAGCATGACATGCAATTAATTGCCAATTAGACAAGTAAGCTACTAGTTAAACCGACAAACCGATATCGAGGGTTCAAACACCCAAACCTATCAAATCTAGCTTGTCAATCCTAGATGTTACTAAGAACATCAATTAAGGGTATTAGGTGAATTAAGCATGTATCTCGAAGGATTAAACACGGTAAAACATTAAAAATCCATTAAGAAGCTAAATTCCAGATTTCTACAGTAAACCCTAGTTAGAGACGATGAAATCTTATCAATTCGACGTCCAAACGACGTTAAACTTCAAATTAAACTTTGGTAGATGTATCTCAGCATGTTAGGGACACGCATGCCAAGTATTGGATCTAATTGATGTCTAATTTCCACATAATTTACTAATCATTTTCTTAATTTCAGTTTCGCAGCAGTTTAGGAAACAATTCCCCAAAAATCGTTTATAAATTTAACAATCATGAAACCAACGGAAATTGAAAGTAGATTCGATGATCTACAACTTTCATCTTGAAAGTTACACGAGATCATGTTCACACAGATCGAAAATCGAGCATGAACTCGACTGTTCATCGAAGAACAGAGCATCGACGAAAATTCGGGAAAACATGCTTAAAGCCCCAATTAAATCACAATCAAATCCTAAAAAGCATCTACCAAATGAAGAACATGCATCACAGAGCAATCTAGAAGAGAAGCAATCAAAACCCTAGGTGGGAACCCTACCTCACTGCTCGGAGAAGAAGAGGGGAGGTCGGATAAGATCTTCCCGACGTTGTTCCAGGCGCTGGAGCTTGGCGGCGGCGGAGAGGCGACGCGAGGTGGCCGGCAGAGTTCATCGATTGGCGAAGAAGAGGGCTTCCAGCAAGCGGGAGGGAAAAAGGTGGGGAGAGGGTGTCGGATCCGAGATGAGAAGGGGTTCCGCAGCTCGAGAGGGGTGAGGACGAGCTCAAGGAGGAGCGGTGGTGGACAACGGCGACGAAGAAGCTCCGGAGAGGAGAGATCGGCGGAGAGGAGCTCAAATCTGAGGTTCTCGGGAGAGAGAGAGAGAGAGCTCGGAGGAGAGGAGCTCTGGCCAGATCTGAGGAGAGGGAGCTCGAAGGAGCGGTGGCCGACGACGATGATGAAGGAGCTCCGGAGAAGGGAGAGGGCCGGCGCGGTCGTGGGAAAAGAAAGGAGATGGAGAGAGGTCGGGCGCGGGGGAGAAGGAAGGGAAGAGAGAGAGAGAGATAGAGGTTAAGCTACTTAAGTGGTTGAGCTAGTCTAACCGAGTCAACTAATCGGTATGAATCCGATTTGACCCCAAATTATGATCTCGTCGTAATCTCGTCCGGATCTGGACGATCACGAACGCTCCTACTAGATCTATTCAATCATATACATCAATCAAGGTTGTGTGTGCACTACGCATGTGTGAAACCGACCACCAGGGCGCAATTATACCAAATTGCCTCTGGGGTCCAAAACCAGCGATGCGAACAACCGATCGGAAACCAAGGCCAACCGAGCCAAACCACAAAACCAGACTCTCAACCCAACGCGGTCGGACCAGGTTGGAGGAACGGGTCCTCACAATGGCAATACTTCATGCCACCCTATATGGAGGTGCTCCCATGACCATACTACATGTGAAAACAAATTCAGGTTGGGTATAGTATAAAATACTTATAGCAGCTATATGTTACGCGTCAAAATTTGAATCTTCAAAAACCATACTCGACGTACCGGATTGGAGCTTGGGCCCGACCCAAGCCCAACCAGCACCACCAAATGTCCAGCCTTCCTTGGAGCCGCCCACACAAGGGGTCGGTTTCTCCTTGCCTGGTCCCACCAAGAGTGCGATGCTCACTATCCTAATTTAGTTTTTGATTGCTTCCCTAATTTGGCTTCCTAGTTTAGTCATTTTAGTTGTAGTAGGACTCTTTCATTTCTCTCTTCTAAAATAGGCTATTACTTGCGTAGGAAGTCAGTAAACCAGAATTCTACTCTAGTTAGGTCTCTCGTATGATGCCTATATAAAGGCCCGCATACATTGTAGTTAAATCAATGCAAAAATAATTTAAAACCCCCAAAGGTTTCAGCCACCAAAACTCGGTTCTCTTGACGAAGGGATTGTTTTAGGAAGTTCATTCCCATGTCAACCCCCGGGGCTCCTGACATGGCTCCGACTGCGAAGAGAGCTACTGGTGATCCCGTCTTCTCCGAGCACCACTTTCTCTCTCTCGCCTTGGTCTAGCTTTCATGATCCCCCCTCTCTCTTCCGGCCCCCGATGTTAAGTCGGCTATGAGCCACCGTGCCTAGTGCGGACCCCTCTGCGACCTAGGTCGCCCTCGTTCTTTCCCCCCTCTCTTTACTTTCTCTCTCCTTCGCCAGCCTCGGCACTCACTGCTCCACCCTCGCGTCACCACCCTTGAGGAGAGGAAGTGGCTGAAACCCTTGAGGACAGTCTATTCACGCCCCCTGCTGTCGCCCAACCTGCCGCGGTCACCAACCCACTCAGCTACGACCCCTGTCTCCACCCCCGGATCATCCCGGTTCTCTGTCGCCTCACCTGCCGCCCTCCTCTTCTCTCCCTTCTCCTCTTTCCTCTTCTCTCTTTTCCTACCACGTCTCCAACCGGACTCCTCCATTTCTCCTACTCCTCCGACTCTAACATCCACCACCTCTCCCTCTTTCCTCCCCCCACCTTCCCTCCAACTTTGCCGGCCTCCCTCTCGTTCTCCGACCCAGACTCCGCCTCCCTTTCCTTCCTTAAGTCCCAGCCGCCCTCCCCCCTCTTTTACCTCCTCTTCTCCTTACCACTGCCTCACCCTCTCTCTCCTTCTCCCAACCTCCTTTCTCCGGCATCCTCTCCTCCCTCATGGCCATCGCCAGCACCGCTCGCCGTGTCGGCTTCCCCCGGCCTCGCCACTGCTCCCTGAGCCTCGCCATCGCGCCCTCCTCTCTCCTCCCTCTTTCCATGTAGTGCACCCCTTGGGCCACTCGTGGCCTTTCTCCGTGCCACCCTGGCGCGCCGCCGCCTCCCCGCACGCCACCATCACGTGTTGCCATCGCTCGCACACCCGCCATGCCATCCTCAGGACACTCGCGACCCACCTCGAGTCAAGCTCAACGCACACACCACCCCTTCATCACGCCGCGCCTGCATCGTGTCATGTCCACATCACGCCGCACCCCTCATGCCAAGTATGCTCGTGCCACACTGTCCTCCGAGTCGACTCTCCTTTCGCCATGCCAGCTTTCGACTTTGCCGCGTCGACTCGATCCAATCACCTCGGCTCCTCATCCGGAGGAATAGGGTTGGCACCCAGGACTCCCCTCCCGCCACCATAACGGAGGAGGACCCTAAGTCCTAGGGAACCTTCAGGCCAGTGTTCTTCTCGCAATGACCCGTCACACAAGTCTGGAAGACTTACGAGCAAAATGCTCATAACACTATATTTTTATTAAGTAAACTATAAATCACCTATAGCAGGTAAAGGCACCCATACATCTCCTTTTCTCCTTCGTGAAGCTTTAGACATCTCCCAAAAGACGACTTGCTAGCCAGCCAGCACCCCCCCCCCCCCCCCCCCCTCCCCCCAAGCATAATGTCCCGAAAGACTTCGTTTTAGCTCGGAACTTGATCTAATCCTCGTTGAGGGCTCTTGTACCTGTCATGGGGTAATAATCGTCAGTAAGGCCTTGCTCGGAGACTAACAAGGCCAAGTTGAAAGGGTGATTTATGCACTTTTCACGTCTTATCACACCCCCTAACTTGAACTTTGCTAGTCCTCGAGCAAAGCAAAAGAAAAATAACTTGAAGGGAAAGAAAAGAAATAAGAAACTATTAAAGAGCAATCACCCGATCTACAATTAGTCATTTCTCAAGTAGCTTCGGTTCTTATGCGATCAAAATTCATTCATATGCACACATAGATTCAAATGCATAGCTCCATCCATCAACCCATAGTACAAGTAAAATGCAAGCGAATAATTCCATCAATAACATCATTCAAACACTTCAAAGCACTTGACCAAGATCAAAGCTCATCTAAGCAATCCGTGTAGTGAAAGTTGCTACTCAAGTATTCGGGGTCTCATAGTCATTCAAGTAGGGTTCCAATCAAAACTAGACATCCTTAGCGCTTTACACCGGTTGAACAAATGACAAGTTTTATTTAAAGTAAAATCTTTGTTCTTTTTTTTCTTTTCTTTTTTTTTCTGACTAAAACCAGTGGTCGTGCAATGCCATGATCCCCTTAGGCTTTCTACTAGGCCCATGTAACGAGATTTGGGCCAGTGGCTCCTCGGTCAGATGACCTAAAGCCACTAGGTGTTGAGGCACCCCTCGGGCCTAATTTACCGAACCTAGCAGGCCACGAATCACAGCTGACCAACAAGCTTTTATTTGATACTAGTGTGACCATACAATGCCTTGATCACTCAAAAATAAATCCAATACTCTTCAAAACAAATGTAGTAGTGCGAGCAAAGGTCGATCCCACGAGGAGTGCCTAGCCTAGTTTTGTGCCTCGTGAACAAAAATAGGGATTTTAAACGTGAGGAAAACAGTAAAGAAATAATCTAAAGCGAAGAATTGAATTAAATCAAGAGAGCAAACCTTGGTCTGAGTCAACATCCACCATCGGAATCCAACAACTGATCATCAATGCAAGTATCAATCAATTCATACCATGAATATTCACCGTTCAAATTAAATTCGAATCTCTTCTCAATCATAGTTAATTAGAAACAAGCGATCTAATCAACCCTAACTACTAAACAACCTAAGACACGCGCTGTAGATTTAATCTAGTAGCAGCCTTAAGAATAGGGAGATCGATTAAGCTAAACAACACAAGCACAAGCGGTTGCATTTAATCTAGTCAAATATTCTTCCTAAGACCTAACAATCTCTGAAACGCAGTAGATTATTAAACCCTAGTTGCTTCGCAGATTAGAGGGATCAAACAATTCCGGATTTGATATCAAACCTAGCAGTAGATCACCATGAATAATAAACTAGTAGCGCTCCTAACAATTAGACAAGACAATCATGAATATTTAATAACAGAAGAACATTCAATACTCAAGTATAAACTGAACAATAAAAATAAATTAGATCTCACAGTTTCATTGATTCCGAGGTTTCAGTTTTCTCGACCAAAGATCAAGATTTAGCCACGCAGGGCCACCGAGAACAATCCTCAAAAGATTCCAATAAAGAAGAGAAAACCTAGGAAAAATATAAAAGAGAAGAAAAGAGCCACCCAAAAGTGTCTAAGGATCCCCCTCAAACCCTAGAAAGAGTCCTATTTATAGCCTTAAGTGTATCCCTCCTCGGATTAGATCAAAACCGTTGATTTTATTCACTGGGAAAGTCCGATCGATCAGACTTTGGGTGTCGGATCGATCGGTTGCATAAAAATCCTTCGACTCTAGCTATTCCCGAGTCCGATCGATCGGACTTTAGGTGTCCGATCGATCGGACTTAGTAAAATGGATGGAGGGATCGATCGGACTTAGTTCAGCAAAAAAATATATGTTCCGTCACGTTTCTGCATAGTCGGATCGATCGGACTCTGGGAGTCGGATCGATCGGACTCTGGGTGTCGGATCGATCGGACTTTCCAGCATATATACTGTTCTGCCATCCAGACTGCGCCATCGGTACTAAAATTGGCGTAACTTCTTCCGAAAAACTCGGAATCACGAACCGTAAAATTCTCCAGAAACTAGACTTCAAGAGCTTTCCAACCATATATGGCACATCATCAGGTTCCTCATGAGCAGGTACAGATTAATCTTTAAAGTTGATCCATGCACTCTTTTCAGCTTCTTTTCGACTTAAGGACTTCAATTGCATCCTAAATCAAAATATAAGAATAATGAGTATATTTAGGAACTAAATAAGCACAGGAGACTAAGTATTAAGGGATAAAAATATAACATTATGCATCATCATCAAATTCCCCCACACTTAGCTTTTGCTCGTCCTCGGGCAAAACTAAAATTCACTTTACTCAAGATATCAAGGTTGCAACGCCATCAACAAAGAACAATCAAGCTCTTCACAAAACTCATAACACGTCATGAAAAAACATTTTTAGACAACATAAAAATCAATAAGTAAGCATTTCCACTTGAAGATGAAGCATACTAAATAAGTAGACCCTCACGGAAATTAACACTCAACTCTCATGTGTTTGAAGGATATGTATTTCACTCAAATTCATTCCAATGAAAGTGATCTACCATAGGCTTGCATATCTTCTCATTCTCCACCACTAGAATCACATGCATAACACAAATCATAAGGACTTTAAAAGGTTGTAATGGGGTCTAGGATTAAGGTGAGAAGTATTTGGGAATGTAGCTCAAAACCAATGGAGCTAATGGAGCAAAAATGCATCAATAAGACATGTACAACCAATCACTCCGTTCAGCAACTTTTTCAATTTGGCTTTAATATACTCAAATCATATAACATTACGACCTTAGCAAAGAGATTGTTCAAAGGAATACTTTTAAACTGAAATAGTGAACAATCTTTTGCAAAAAAAACTTCCACCTTTGTAGAGATCATACATAAACATACCCCTTTCTTGGAGTATTAGGAGGATTCATAACCACATATTGTAGTATGAGAACAGTTTCCTACTTCACTTTCTTTTCTTTTTTTTTTCCTTTTTTTTCTTCTTTTTTCTTTTTTTTTTCTTTTTTTTCTTTTTTTTTCTTTTTTTCAGAAACAACATACTCACGAATTGAGTATGAAAAATATACTCCACTTCACCAATCATAGCCATACCACAAATCCAAACACCCCCACACTTGAAACTTGTTCACCCATACATATCATAATGATGATCAATGCTCCACTAGTTTTATGGCTTGGGTAACGGAAATATTTTTTTTTTCAGGTTTAAAGCTTGTAATGTGGGTTAACAATGAAGTCAATAAAGCTCAAAGGTGTTTAGCAAAAGAGAAAATTAATTGCAAGGTAGGCTATTTGGCTTATGTAGCTTAAAACAAAAATGGGGTCAATCATGTTTATGTATACATGTGTCAATGTGACCTCAAATAGAATCAAAGCAAGTTCTAGAGAAACAAATTCATAGAAGAATATCTCTCATGAAAGAAATTAGTGAGACTGATATGAATGTGTCAGTCTAAAGGCTCAAAATCTCACCAGCTTTTGTCTACTAATTTAGTCACTACAATTGCAAGGAAAATAACTCAACTAATTAATTCCAAGTCGCAAAATTACTCATTCAATCATGTTATGAATATGTTAAGCTTAACTAATTCTTGCTCATGGCAAATGCAACCTAGATCTCCTCCCCCACACTTGAAACTGACATTGTCCCCAATGTAAGGTGGAATGCAAAGAAAAGGTAAAAAAAAACTAAAATGGAAATGCGAAAATAAAAAGACAAAGGAACGAACTCCCCTTGGGTTGCCTTCCAAGCAGCGCTTTTGTTTATGAGTTGCACAGGAATGGTTCACTGCATGCCTGGGTGAATTCTTCATGTAGGACAAGGGATGCTCAATCACCTAAAAACAAAAGCAAATCAAAGCAAGAAAACAAACAGGCAAGCACACAACCTAAAAATAATTCAAGCACTCTCAAGCACACAAGAAAGTAAATAAAACAAACTAAACTACTATATACAATAGAAAAAGTTTTAATCGTGCCCTTGGTGGCCGTTCTCTAGCACGATGGTATGCAAAATCAATGGTTGCCATAATATGGATATTTAACCTCAATAGTGCCACCAAGGTTAATTTAGCATATGAATCTAAGTGGCATATTTCAAAAATGAAAATTAGCTTTTCCATTCTAACACTAGTAAACAAGATAGCTAGATCTCGTAAACAGAAATACTTATCATCATGGTGATCAAGAAGAAATGGGTCAACATTATGCACAACTATAATCGAATCATCCATTGATCTATTAATAATGTCGTCGTTCGCATTGTCAAGGATGTCAAGATCACATGATCGAAAATAAATCCGTCGAGATATGAAAATGTCTACTAAGGTCATCTCCTTTTTAACCACTAATGAAGATGAGATAGTCACAGGAAATATACCTCGCGACGTAATAGCAATGCTTTCAACTTCAGCTAGAGGAGGTTATTCGAATAAGTGCTCCTTGTGTTCTCGGCGGTCGATTGGCCTAGACTGGACAGCTTCTTCATCTGCATTTTGTAGAAATTCCCTCGAAGCATCTCCAACCGCAGCAGTCAGTGAAATATCATCATTAATTTCATGAACCGACAAAGAATCACAAGTATTATGACATATATCATTATCATCAGAAACAAAAGCATCACAAGTATTATTAGTACAAACATGAGGTATAGAATCATACCTATCAACTTCTTTATCAAAAGAGTGACTCACATTAACTTGGTCAATTATTAGTGGCTCTTGTTGCATTTGTGACTGAGCATTGAAGGGGTTCTCAGTTTTGTCACGTTCCCTAGAAAATCTTTCCTCAGCCCAAGAATTACGCATTTCTCTTAAGAAATTATTATTTTCTTCAATTGCCTTCAGAATCTCTTCCAAAGATGGCTCTTGCGGTGCTTGAAACTGCCAACTAGGGTAGGTATGATCTCTAAAATCCGAATTATAAGAATATGAATATAAATCATAGGCCGGGGTTGAGAAACCATATGTGTCATTATTGTAAACGGGTCCATAACCAAAAGGCAAATCATCATTCCATATGTCACCCGGTGGCATATTATAATTGGCCATGCATTCAAACCATAAAAACTATATAAATTATTTTTTTTTTAAAAAAAAATTTACCTTCAGGTGGTTTGATGATGGCAAAAGGCTAGGAGGGTGGTCGACGGCGGTTGCGGTCTTGGAGGTGGTTGCAGGCGTCGGGAGAGGTGAGTCGAGGAAGGTCGGGATGGTCCGGCGATGCTGCTGGAGTTGGTTAAGGGCAGCGGGAGGTCGTGGATTAGGAGATTTGGTAACCTCGTCGGAGGTGGGTTTCGGGTAACAATGGCCAACGGCGAAGAAAGGTAGGGCGCGGTCAATGGAGGGCGGCGGCCGGATCGAAGGTGTAGGCGACCGGATTTTGAAGGGGGTGTGGCCGGCGACAAGAGAAGAAGGTGAGGGTAGGGAAGGAGATGAAGATCGGAGCTCGGGTATGGGTAGATGGATCGGGTGGCCGAGATCGGGAAGGGGAACGGCAGGGAAGAGTAGTGAGGGCTTGAGCGCAACTTGGGGATGAGGACGCGAGGAGGGGGACGATGAATAGTGCTTGTACCACTTCTTTTTTTTTTTTGATTAAACCCAAACTAACGGAGGAAAATAAAAAAGGCGAAGAAAAATCTTAAAAAAAAATTCGGAGAAACAACCTAAAAATCAAGGGAAAACCTAAAATAAGGATCACAAAAAGCACAAAAATCAACTAGAATCACTCCCCGGCAACGGCGCCAAAATTTGATGTGCTGTCGCAGGCACTCAAAAATAAATCCAATACTTTTCAAAACAAATGTAGTAGTGCGAGCAAGGGTCGATCCCACGAGGAGTGCATAGCCTAGTTTTGTACTTCGTGAACAAAAATGGGGCTTTTAAACGTGAGGAAAACAGTAAAGAAATAATCTAAAGCGAAGAATTGAATTAAATCAAGAGAACAAACCTTGGTCTGAGTCAACATCTACCATCGGAATCCAACAACTGATCATCAATGCAAGTATCAATCAATTCATACCATGAATATTCACCGTTCAAATTAAATTCGAATCTCTTCTCAATCATAGTTAATTAGAAACAAGCGATCTAATCAACCCTAACTACTAAACAACCTAAGACACGCGCTGTAGATTTAATCTAGTAGCAGCCTTAAGAATAGGGAGATTGATGAAGCTAAACAACACAAGCACAAGCGGTTGCATTTAATCTAGTCAAATATTCTTCCTAAGACCTAACAATCTCTGAAACGCAGTAGATTATTAAACCCTAGTTGCTTCGCAGATTAGAGGGATCAAACAATTCCGGATTTGATATCAAACCTAGCAGTAGATCACCATGAATAATAAACTAGTAGCGCTCCTAACAATTAGACAAGACAATCATGAATATTTAATAACAGAAGAACATTCAATACTCAAGTATAAACTGAACAATAAAAATAAATTAGATCTCACAGTTTCATTGATTCCGAGGTTTCAGTTTTCTCGACCAAGGATCAAGATTTAGCCACGCATGGCCATCGAGAACAATCCTCAAAAGATTCCAATAAATAAGAGAAAACCTAGGAAAAATATAAAAGAGAAAAAAAGAGCCGCCCAAAAGTGTCTAAGGATCCCCCCTCAAACCCTAGAAAGAGTCTTATTTATAGCCTTAAGTGTATCCCTCCTCGGATTAGATCAAAATCGTTGATTTTATTCACTGGGAAAGTCCGATCGATCGGACTTTGGGTGTCGGATCGATCGGTTGCATAAAAATCCTCCATCTCTAGCTATTCCCGAGTCCGATCGATCGGACTTTAGGTGTCCGATCGATCGGACTTTAGGTGTCCGATCGATCGGACTTAGTAAAATGGATGGAGGGATCGATCGGACTTAGTTCAGTCAAAAAATATATGTTCCGTCACGTTTCTGCATAGTCGGATCGATCGGACTCTGGGTGTCGGATCGATCGAACTTTCCAGCATATATACTGTTCTGCCATCCAGACTGCGCCATCGGTACTAAAATTGGCGTAACTTTCTTTAGGAAACTCGGAATCACAAACCGTAAAATTCTCCAGAAACTAGACTTCAAGAGCTTTCCAACCATATATGGCACATTATCAGGTTCCTCATGAGCAGGTACAGATTAATCTTTAAATTTGATCCATGCACTCTTTTCAGCTTCTTTTCGACTTAAGGACTTCAATTGCATCCTAAATCAAAATATAAAAATAATGAGTGTATTTAGGAACTAAATAAGCACAGGAGACTAAGTATTAAGGGATAAAAATATAACATTATGCATCATCATCACCTCCTCTGAGACAGTCGGCTCGCCCTCAGGGACTAGGTCCTGGCTCGCCAGAAAAGCTGAAATGAGGCATGGGTGTGGGACGGCTTTCTTGTCATAGCTCGGTTTCTTGTCCCTGATCGCCCCACAATAAAACTGCGCCATGTCCTGTAAAATCTGCTGAGGTATGTTTACCGCCCAATCCTTGGCCAACAACCACGATATGCACAGCCAATTACCAGTTCGATACTGGTCATGGCCATTCTGGAAGACATTGTGACGCAAAATGTCATCGAACAGCCAAAATGGAGGCGACAGCTCTGCCGGTGTAAATTTGCCCCGGCGTATGCGATCCGGGTTGATGACGAGATGAGCCTCGTAGTCATGAGGGAACAACTCCTCGGGCTGCAGCTTATGAAGACCGGGGCAACGCGATGGAATTGCCAAAACCTCGCAGATGGCCTTGGCCGTCAAGGTAACATTGACCCCATCAATAATGGAAGTGAAGCCAGGGCATGGGAAGTATCCATCGACCGCGCCGTCCCGGTCATCCCCGTAGGCGATGGCTATCATGTTCTGGTAGAACATGCAGACAAGCCTAGGGTACACCGTGGACTCCGGTGTACAAAGAGGCAGAATACCACGGTTCTCCATCATCTCAATGGACTCCTGGGCATGCTCGACAGTACGAAAGAACTCCACATCGAATGTAAATTTGAGGTTTACCTCCCGCTGCCAATCTGGACGGAGACCTCGGACGACTGTGGACGCAGTGGACAGCCGGGATTGCTTCTTGATCTTCTTGGATTGGCGAGGGTTGGAAGAAGATGCCTTCTTCCTCTTGGATGTTGCCGGAGTCGTGGGTGATGCAGCCAGAGCCTGCGTGGAGGATGTGGACGGCACTCTCGGAGACCTTACTGGCCGGGTCGACGAGGCTGGAGGGACAGAAGCTTGTGGTGAGGATGGTGAAGCCGGAGGGGTTGAAGCTTGCCGTGGAGGTGCCGGAAGCGCCGGGGGTCTAGCTGAAGGTGCGGAGGGAGGTCGTGCCGGCGGTGTGGAAGACGAAGCGGCGGCCTTGCCCTTCTCGGCGGCCTTCTTGGTGGCGGTGGTTGGCTTGCGGCCCATCGGAGGTGAGTAGAGAGGATGAGGTAGGCTTGGGGTGAAGCGAAACGACGAAGGTGGCCGGCGACGAGGAGCTTGGTGGAAGATGAGGCGCAGCTGGTGGGAGGAGGTGAGGAAATGTGGATGTCACCAGGGTCGATTGAGGGAAGAGGAGTGAAGGGGAGGGGTCGTGGAGGCACTGGGAGGTGGGAGGCGACGGCTCGATGGTCGGAGGCGGAGACGAAGAGCGGCGTGGCGGGTTGCGTGAGGGAAGAAAGGGGGAAAGGAGATCGATCTTAGGGCTTGTGAGCCCTAAGTCGGTCTCCTGGGTATATAAATTTTTTTTACAAAACCCCGCAAAGGATCGATCTCTTGAAAGAGAAAGATCGATCTTTTGCCACGTGGCAGCATCGTAACGGATCTGACTTAAGTCGTACTGACATGTCCAAGTGAGTAAGATCGATCTTCAAGTGATAAATGATCGATCACCTCAAAACCATCCCTCTGTCACGAATAAATTCGCAAGAGAGATCGATCTTTAGGTATGGAAGGATCGATCTCCTCAAAACCATCCCCCTGTCATGAATAAATTCGCAAGAGAGATCGATCTGTAGGTATGGAAGGATCGATCTCCTCAAAACCATCCCTCTGTCACGAATAATTTCGCAAAAGGGATCGATCATGAGGTATGGAAGGATCGATCACCTCAAAACCGTCCCTCTGTCACGAATAAATTCGCAAGAGGGATCGATCCTGAGGTATGGAAGGATCGATCACTCGTCCCCAGGTTTCAGCGTACATTCAAATGGACATAAAAGATCGATCTTCTCCGCTTGGAAGATCGATCTTTTATGTACCAAACTGCAAAACTGGGCTGAAAACTTGGGAATTCGCCCCACACAACTCAAGCATGGATACTAAGCCCCTTAGGCGTTAAAATACCACAGAAGAAACACTCCGATCCAAACAATTCAACGATCATCATACCCATTCAACATACCATCTCGACATCACAATTATTCAAACAAAGGTCAATTCAAAAACATACCAAAATCAAACATGCAAATAATTGAAAAAACAGTCAATCATGCAAGGAAGAAATGACAAACACACAATCATCAAAAATACGAAGAAATGATGGATTGCCTCCCACCAAGCGCTAAATTTACCGTCTATAGCGAGATGCAAAAAAGCTCAAGGATTGTATGGCTCCGCCAACATCACGGTTGGCTCAAGAGTGATGTCAAGAGGGAAACTATGAATATAAGGTTTCAAACGTTGGCCATTGACAGTGAATGTAGCCCCCGAGAAAGGATTTTGCACCTCAACAGCTCCATGGGTGAAAACCTTAGTGACATCAAATGGACTATCCCACCTAGTTTTAAGTTTGCCCGGGAAAAGCCGAAGACGTGAATTGTAGAGCCAAACCTTATCGCCAACATCAAAGGTTTTCCGAACTATGAGTGTATCATGAAAAACTTTAGTTCGGGCCTTGTAGATTTTGGTATTCACGTAAGCCTCATTTCGAATTTCTTCAAGCTCATGAAGTTGGAGTTACCTATTGCTTAAAATATCATTAGAGTCCCAATTGAGAGCTTGAATTGCCCAAAACGCTTTATGTTGAATCTCTACCGGAAGATGGCAAGGTTTTCCAAAGACCAATCGGAATGGCGACATCCCGATTGGCGTCTTGTAGGCCGTTCGATAGGCCTACAAGGCATCATTGAGCTTAAATGTCCAATCCCTCCAGTCAATTCTCACAACTTTTTCTAAGATCCACTTGATCTCGCGATTGGACACCTCAACTTGGCCACTAGTTTGAGGGTGGTAAGGCGTGGCTACCTTATGTGTAATTCTATATTTTTCACATAGAGATTTAAAATGCCGGTTGGTGAAGTGAGGGCCACCATCGCTTATGATGGTCCTCGGGAAACCAAAACGAGTGAAAATATTGGCATGCAAGAATTTCAACACGACTTTATGATCATTAGTTTTTGTGGCGATTGCCTCCACCCATTTGAAAACATAATCCACCCCTACCAAAATGTATAAGTAGCCATTTGATTGAGGGAATGGCCCCATAAAATCGATACCCCACACATCGAAAACTTCACAAACAAGAATGGGAGTTTGGGGAATCTCATGGCGTCTAGAAATTGTGCCAACTTGTTGACACCGGAGGCAAGCTTTGGCAAAATTATGAGAATCACGGAATATGATAGGCCAATAAAAACCGCATTCAAAGATCTTTGCGGCGGTCTTCCTACCGGAGAAATGTCCACCACAAGGATGAGAATGACAATGAGTGAGGATGGACGTAACTTCCGATTCGGGAACACACCTTCTCAATAATTGGTCCGGGCATCGTTTGAGCAAATATGGATCATGCCAAAAATAGTTCTTGATATTTGAGAAGAATTTGTTTCGATCATTTTTGAACCAAAAGAGTGGAATTTGCCCGGTGGTGAGATAATTGACAATATGAGCAAACCACGGCTTAGGAAATTGATCAATGGCCAAAAGATGCTCATCCGGGAACAACAAATTGATCGGAATGGAGTCTAAGATGTGCTCGGACGATAGCCTAGAAAGATGATCCGCTACAACATTAGAGGAGCCTTTTTTATCCTTAAATTCAAGATTGAACTCTTGGAGAAGCAAGATCCATCGAAGTAAGCATGGCTTGGCATCCTTCTTGGAGAACAAGTACCGCAAAGCGGCATGATCGGTAAAGATAATGATTTTGGAACCAAGGAGGTAGGATCGAAATTTCTCCAAAGAAAAGACTACCGCTAGCAATTCTTTCTCGGTAGTCGTGTAATTAACTTGAGCATCATTCAAGGTTTTGCTAGCGTAGCATATGACGTGAGGGAGTTTGTCAATCCTTTGACCCAAAACAGCTCCTACGGCATAATCCGAGGCATCACACATGATTTCGAACGGAAGTGAATAATCAGGTGCGTGCACAATGGGTGCGGAAGACAAGGCCTCACGAAGAGTAGTATAGGCATGCATGCAAGAATCATCAAAGTTGAAAGGAACGTCTTTAGCAAGTAAGGCACAAAGGGGACGAGAGATTTTGCTAAAATCCTTGATGAAGCGACGATAGAAACCCGCATGCCCAAGAAAAGATCGGATTTGTCGAACCGATGATGGAGGAGGAAGTTTAGAAATGAGCTCAAGTTTGGCCTTATCAACTTTGATCCCCCTACTTGAAACAACGTGGCCCAATACAATCCCCTCATTTACCATAAAATGGCTCTTCTCCCAACTCAAGATTAGGTTTGTTTCCTCACACCTAGCTAAGACTTTGGTAAGATTCTCAAGGCAAGAGGCAAAAGATTGGCCAAAGACTGAAAAATCATCCATGAAGATCTCTAAAAAGTGTTCGATCATGTCTCCAAAGATGGCTAACATGCAACGTTGAAACATTGCCGGTGCATTACAAAGACCAAAGGGCATACGACGGTAGGCGAAAGTACCAAAAGGACAAGTAAATGTCGTTTTCTCTTGGTCCTTAGGATCAATTGCCACTTGGTTATATCCGGAGTAGCCATCAAGGAAATAATAGAAACTTTGCCCGGCAAGCCTCTCCAAAATTTGGTCAATGAAAGGAAGTGAAAAATGATCATTTCTAGTGAATGAATTCAACTTCCGGTAATCTATACATACTCGCCATCCCGTAGTTTGGCGAGTAGCAATGCTTTCCCCCCTCTCATTCTTAATCACGGTAATGCCCGATTTCTTGAGCACTACTTGGGTTGAGCTCACCCATTTGGAATCCGAAATAGGGAAAATGACTCCCGCCTCAAGGAGTTTAAAAACCTCTTTCAACACAACCTCTCTCATGTTTGGATTCAATCGATATTGAAACTCTATGACACTCTTAGACTCATCTTCTAAATGTATGCGGTGCATGCATATAGATGGGTCTATTCCCTTGAGGTCGGCAATGGACCACCCAATGGCCCTCTTGTGCTTGGTGAGCACCTTAATGAGTTTTCCCTCTTGTGCAGGAGTCAAGGATGACGAGATGATTACCGGGAGGGAGCAATTCGGCCCAAGGTACTCATATTTCAAATTGGATGGCAAGGGTTTCAACTCTAAGGTTGGAGGCTTAATCAAAGATGGGGGTGCCGGTGTGGAGGATATAGGTGGCAATGGCTCAAAAGAAGTTTTTCGAAAGGCCATGGCACAAGCATGTTCAAATTCATCGAGTAAATCCGAAGTGGATAGACCCGCATCTTGCAACGCATTAAAAACCATCGAAAAATCATTGAAAGTCAACACTTCATCACGTAAACCCGGAAAATCCTCTTCAACAATCGGCAACTCATCAAAATTCAAAACATCATCACCACTCGATAAAGAGTCATCACAAGCATCAACAAATGATTCACACGCATCATCTATATCAAAATTTGCAACCATCACATCATTTACACATTCATCAACAATATCATCATCCACTAAAGAATCAACCATAAAACATTCATTCCCATGCATAGATTGTTTAGTAGCATCAAAAATATTTAATTTCAACTCCATATTCCCGAACGTAACGGTCATGATGCCACTCCTACAATTGATGCATGCATTGGCCGTAGCCAAGAAAGGTCGTCTAAGTATGATGAAAATGGATTTCTTATGTCTAATACCCGGTTCCATGTCAAGTACAACGAAGTCGACCGGGAAAACACATCTATCGACCTTGACTAGTATATCTTCAAGAACACCCCGTGGTGTCTTAATAGATCTATCGGCCAATTGTAACGTTATCGAGGTCGGCTTGAGCTCTCCTAAGCCAAACTTACAAAACAAGGAGTATGACATAAGATTCACACTAGCTCCTAAATCAAGAAGAGCCCCCTCAATCAACTGATCTCCTATGATGCAAGAAATGGTAGGAGTGCCGGGGTCTCTCAATTTCGCAGGTAGATCGAGTTGAAAAATAGAGCTAACTTGCTCAGTTAGGAAGAGCTTTTTAGAGACATGAGATTTGGATTGCCTCTTATGAGTACACAAGTCTTTCAAAAATTTGGCGTAAGACGGCACTTGCTTGATGGCATCCAACAAGGGAAGGTTGATGTGGACCTTCTTGAAAAGTTCTAGCATCTCCTCATACTTGCCACTTTTCCAAGGTTGGGATGTGGCTTGAGGATCAACTAGTGCTTGAGGGTATGGAGCCCTCGGAATATATGCTTTGGTTGGTAATGGATCGAGTGAAATAGGCTCATTTTCCTTGAAAGATGGCAATGGACTTGAGGAATCATGAGGGGTATGATGAGGCGATGCTTGTGAGTCTTTTATTGAAGTAGACAAATGAGGTTCATGCTCTTGCTCTACTGTGGTGTCTTTGGGCATCTCAATATTAGAAAAAATCTTTCCACTTCGGAGGGTAGTGACCGCTTGCACCTCCTCGTGAGTGGAATCAACGAAATGTTGGTCTTTAGGGTTTGCTATGGGTTGACTAGGAAGTCTACCCTCCTCCCTTCTTGCCATAGTGTTGGCCAATTGGCCTATTTGCACTTCCAACTTTGCAATGGATTGGGAGTGAGAATGCAAAAGTTGGGTACTTGACTCAAAAGAATCCAAGGCTTTGAGAAGCATTTCCTCAATATAAGGGTCACGTTTCGGAGCTTGAGGAGCTTGATGGGCTTGATAGGGAGCTTGGTATGGGGAAGACCCAGGTGGCCTTTGATTCCAACTTGGAGGATGAGATGATTGAGGATAACTTGGCACTTGAGGTGGATATGCATGAGGAGCTTGAGGTGGGCGGTATGTGATTTGATTTTGTGGAGGTTGGTTAGAAGGATATGGCACTTGATACCTAGGAGGATAGCTTGGAGCTTGGAGGCCTAGGATTGTATGCATTTGGAGGTTGTTGGCCGGGATTTCTCCATGAGAAATTTGGATGATCCCTAAGACCGGGATTGTATGTATTTGAGTAAGGGTCGTAGATAGGCTTCGATTGATTGAAGACCGCATTGATATGCTCTTGCACGAGCTCCGGATAATCACATGCCAAATGGCATTCGGTAACTAGGTGACCGGGAGTCGAACATAAGAAGCAAAGTTCTCCCAATGATGGAGAATTAGATGGGTAACTCGATGAAGAAGGAGGGGTAGGAATTTGATTCAAAGAATGAGCAAGTACTTGATCAAATTTTCTACTTAGAGTATCAATTTGTTGTGCAACACGGGTGGCTTCGGATAACTCTATTACTCCTCTAGAGTTGGATTGTCCCTTAGGGCTTGAAGTATCCCTAACATTCCTTAAAGTGAAGGCATGATTTTGGGAATTAATGGCAAGCTTTCCGAATAAAACCCATGAGTTCTCATATGAATTTGTCATGAACACCCCACCACAAGCGGTGTCTATGTCTTGTTGATGACGTATCCTAAGGCCATTGTAAAAATAATCAACAAGAGACCACTTTGGAATTTGATGGTGTGTGCATTTCCTAAGAAGCTCTTTAAATCTATCTCAAGCGTCATGAAAAGGTTCGTCATCTTCTTGACGAAAGGTCGCTATTTGGGTCCTCATTTCATGAATCTTCGCTATAGGGAAGAATTTTTCTAGAAAAGCACTTTGCAATTGGTCCCATGTGGTGATCGTTTGGGGCTCAAGGGATCCTAATCAATGCTTGGCTTTGCCCTTCAATGTAAATGGAAACAATTTCAATCTCATTGCATCCTTAGTAAAGTTTGGAATTTTGACCATGGAACTCTTTTCAAGAAAATCTTCTAGGTGATAGTAAGGGTCCTCATTACTCAAGCCGTGAAAGTTTGGAAGGAATTGAAGGAATTGAGGCTTAAACTCGTAGTGTGCGGCTTGAACAACGGGTTGTTGTATGCCCGATGTAGGTGCAAATGTAGTAGGGACATAATAATCCCTCATACTCCTACGGTCCGGGATGGGATTGGCATTGGGATTGAGGTTCGGGTTGGGATTATCCATGGCCTGCGAAGGTAGTGATTCCTTATGCAAGAAAACGTTTGAAGATTTCCTAGAATCTAAGAATGCTTGCAATGTCATATTCAGATCTGAATCCTTATGCACACTCATTCACACATATGGGAATTTGGACCATACAAGGTAAGAGATACATTACAGTGGGCTGGTCCAAGAACCTTGTATCTTCGCCCGTAGATGAGTCGCTTCGTCGCTCGGAAGCTTCACCTACAAACACAAAAAGATATACAATATAAGCAACGTTCTATTTTTGGTATTTTGTAATAAAAGAAAGTAAAGCAACCTAATTGAAGGAAGAAATTTATCCAGTAAGAAATTTATCCAGTAAGAAATTCAACTCATCAAGTCCCCGGCAACGGCGCCAAAATCTTGACGCGCCCAAACCACTCGTCGCAAAAGTGACTAGGGCGTCGAGATTACAATATAAACCGAATTCTAACTAACTACTACGTAGTTAGTGGGAGTCTGGGTCGATTCACAGGGAAATGAGAATTGACTAACGCACTCGATAGATAACTCCCAACAAATAGCTAAAATAATTTAGGTTTTGGATTAATGACGATTAAAGTAATTAACTAAGTAGAGAGAAATAAAACTAATATGGAGAAGCCTTGGGATTTCCATTTTATTGTAGGTTCTAGTGTAGCCTCCTAAGGAATTAATGTGTATGATCCAATTGGGATGATCGAAATCTAGAAGTCGACAAGCGGGTGGTTAGCCTCACTTATCGCTCAACGAAAGTTGGCTTAGAATCATCCGTCGGAAAGAATCACATTCACAAAGTCGAATGAGTGTTTAACTTCTATCGTCGCTAACGAACCTTCGATTAAGATCGATTCGTCGCAAGAAAAAAGGTATTGTATGGAATCGGGCATTGGATCGAGATGGTTCTAGCACCTCGATTCCAACGCAATGAAGGGATAGAATGGACTCTCTAGTTAGAGGGATAGGGATGGTTCTAGCATCCCTAAACTCCAATCTAGGGTTATATATCCTCCCAATGTAATTGGATGTGGTTCTAGCACATCCAACTCATTGGGGCATAACAACAAACACCCATCATGCACATGCTTCTAACACATACCAATAAAGGGCATTCATCCATTCAACAATAAGATCTCATTACAAATGATAGAGAAATCATGCTCAAACCATACAATAGATCATCCCCAAAGATTACACATCAAAAATCCCTAAGAAAACTACAAAAGAATCCTACAACTACATGGAAATCCCAAGAGAAAGGAAGCTAGCTACTCATCTTGGATGAATCCATGGATGGAGGTTGATGAAGCTCTCCTCCCATGGATCTCTTCCAAGAAGTCCTCCTCTCAATTGGGTAAGAAAGATAGAAAAGCTGGAGAAAGGTCTAAAAGAATATCCCTAAAATCCCCCAAAAGGGGTCTATTTATAGTAAACAACCCTCCCCCACTCGGATTAGATCTGGACCATTGATTTTGCTCGGCTGGCACAAAAGGATCGATCCTTATAGGGTAAAAAATCGATCTTCCTCTTCCGTGTGGTCGCTGGTCCCGTGGAAGATCGATCCTCCTATAGATGAGGATCGATCTTTGCTCTAGAGTTCTGGATGCGCCCCGATGAAAATCGATCTTTCAGTAGGCGAGGATCGATCCTCTAGAATGTCGCGCTCTGTCATCTCTTTTTCCCGTGAAAGATCGATCATGCACATGGGAAGGATCGATCCTTTCAATACTTGCGCTCTGTCACTGAAAAATGCGCATAAGGGATCTATCTTCTCATGATGGAGGATCAATCCTTGTTGTTCCGACTGGATTTCTTCTTAATGTCTTTAAAGGATCAATCCTTTTCAATAAAGGATCGATCTTCTTCATACTAAATTGGCCTGAAAGACTTCGTTTTAGCTCGGAACTTGATCTAATCCTCGTTGAGGGCTCTTGTACCTGTCATGGGGTAATAATCGTCAGTAAGGCCTTACTCGGAGACTAACAAGGCCAAGTTGAAAGAGTGATTTATGCACTTTTCACGTCTTATCATCCACATAAGTTCAGGCTACGCAACAAAGGTAGGTACTTTAGATGTACTTATAATTGAAAGACAGAGTTAGTTGAAATAATAAATTAAGAAATCAAACACTTATATGCAATTATACTTACCTTGGACCAACTAATGTCAGGTACTACTAAGCACCCCAATACATTTAGGATGTAGGCGCGCGTAGCCTAATATACGAACTGGTCTGTGGCATCCGATCTAACATGTCCAAAAGTAATGCGTAGCCACGATAACCCAAGCATAGCCAGTCGACCCATTGTAGGTACACCACCGAGCAAGTCTAAGCATGTCTCGTGTAAAACTAAAGATGTGCTCCCTGAAACTGTTAAATAACATGCATAAGTGATGCCTTGGTTTCGAATATCTATTTCTTGTAGAATTCATTATTGAATGGGATCGGGTCTTCAATTACCCCAGGTATAGTATTCTTCATTGTCATCTCGTCGACCCACTCATCATCTGGGAATTCATCCGATAACTCCTCTTCATACTATGTTGGAGTAAACGACACTGAATTATCAATACCTTCATCGTGATGTATTGGATTACTCAATGCAGTATCATCAATCCAACTATCATCGGGATCGTCATGACGATATTCAACATCAACACCTAGAGGAGGGATTCGAGATGTCGACGACATATAATCAACTCTGTGGCCATGATAGACATCTTCATCATATCGGTGGCTCCCATGGGAACTCAATGGGTCAACATCAAAAGTGTGATGTGTGTGTCCTATATTCGTACATGGAGTAGCTTGTTGTATTCTTGAGTTGATCATACATCCCCCTGGTGGTAATTAAGACATGCATTTTTATATACAAGTGAACTCATGAACAAGGGGGCAAACAAACGTGTAACATCACATGCTTGGTAATAAATTACTTACTATGATGTTTGATGTCCGAATATGGGAGCACCATAAGACCGAAGAGAGACTTTATCTGTTGAATCGTCTTCTCATTGTAATAGGCGTGTAAATTCACCAAATGCCATTTTATTTGGAGGATTATTATTGACTTCGACACGAATTCGCACCAAGAATAACTGTATACTTGGAATGACTAGATAAAAGCTAAGAAAGCCACCGGTGTTGCTATTATCATTTATCTCTACGCCACAGTACATGTTTTCTCCCATTGGACATATACATGTTATGCCAATGCCAAAATACTATGGATTATATTCAGCTAAATCAAACATTAGAGCCTTCAAGTCCTCATAACTTGCATTTTTTTGTATTCTAATAGGTTTCATTCGGCCACCTATGTACTCAATATCACCCACGTTAACCTTTAATTTCACATTTTCGTCCATCCGACATAATAGTGGAACAATGCCACTATCCATCACTATATATAATAGAAATTAGCACATAATATGAATCGATTAGAAGGAAATTACAAATTAATAGTAAAAAATCATATGAAAAATGGAACAATGCCACTATCCATCATTATATATAATAGAAATTTGCACCTAATATGAGCCGATTAGAAGAAAATTACAAGTTAATAGTAAAAAGTCATATGGAAAATATTTTTTATACAATCTGGTTGAATTAATCCTAAAAACACAGAAAGTCCTATATATATTTGAGTCCTAATCACATAAATATCAAAATCAAAGGAAAGTAGAGTCGTAAGATCATCGATATAAAACCTAGATTTGAAAAACTCAAAGGAAAGTGTTGCCGTTAGATAAAATTTCAAAGGAAAAACTCACTTGGATAGTAGGATGGAGATCCAATGAGATTTCCCCAAAGTTTGGAGGAGTTTCACAGGGTTAAATCGTCAGAAAATCATCGCTGATGGGTGAGGAAACAGAGAAGGGTGGAGGTCTGGTCGAGTGGGGAAGGGAGGTAGGGCCGACTAGTAAGGAGGAAGGGGATTCATGTGTTGGGGTTATTTAATTAGAGTCATGGGATAAAGTTACAGTTTGTTTAATACAACCGTAACTTTTATGATACGTCTTAATGGGCGTTTCAGTAAATTCCAGATTTGACGAGATTTGGTGCCCACAAGTAAACCGTAACTTGAAGTTAAGGCTCTATGGAGAGGCATTAAAAAGCCCAATTGCGACATTGATGTGGTCAAAGGAGTTATATCCCCTTAAATACTTTTCCTAAGATATATTTTAATAATATTTTATATAAACAATATTATTTGAAAAAAATTCCCTTAAATTACCAAATGTTCCAGCTTGTGAAGGATTAGTTCGAGTTTTCTATTCAAGTCCTTTGCATTGTCACACAACCACTGATGGGCGCAAACTATATTGGATTTTTTTTATCGGGGAAGATCTTGTCATATCATTCTTATTTCTCTAAGTACAGTGGCAAAGTGATGCAGGACAAAACCCAGGCGATCCCGATCGTCGGTCGGGCATAACTTTTGATCCGGATGTCCGATCGGGGCGTATGACCAGTCGAAACGACCGGGTCGACGAGGCCGTCATTTATCATCGAAGATCTTTGATCTCTCCATGATTGCTCGTCAAAACGTCAAATTCCTTTTCCTTTGGTCCGAAAACTCAGTTTAAGTGAAAACTTTCCTTTTTAGGCAGTTTTATCGGTTTCTATTTTTGGCAAATTTCCTAGTTTGAGTAGGATTTCTTTTATTATTGAATTCCGGGTTAATACTTGGATTAGGGTTTGAGTCCATGTTTGAGTTGGTCAGGTCTTTCCTTAATCCTATAAAAGGAGGCCTTAGGGTTTGTAAAGGTCAGTTTTGGCTGAATAAGAAAATAGGGTTTTTGGTTTCTTCCTTTATAGAAATATGGTTATCTCTCCCATAGAGAGTTTGGTTGTCTCTCCCATAGAGAGGTCCATCTTCCATGTTTTACCCTGCGCCAGAGTGGTATCAAGAGCTATAAGAGTTCCTGGGAAGAGGAGCCATGCTGCCTCGAACCAGAGCTAACCGTGCTCGACGGCCGCCTAGTGTATCTCCACCGCCGCCGCCGCCTAGAACACGTGGATTGTCACACCCCGACCCAGAAAACCCATCCAGGACGGGGCGTGAGGTTCCTATCACTATTCAACTTCAATCGGCACGATACAAAGCGGAAAAGACGGATAATTTAAACAAATGTATTCCAGAGGCGAACAGATATTCAATTGATATAACATCAAGTTGTACAGTTACAAAATTCCATTCTATACTCCCAAAGTAAAGATATAATATAAATCCCAAAAGTCCTCAAAAGTTTACAACATATATATATATATATCAAAATGTACAACAGGTAATCCTCCAGCAACCTCAAGCGCCTCTGGATGTACTCGCGCCGCCAAAGGCCGATCCTGCCGGCTCCACTGAAGAAAAACTGCCGCCTGCACCTGCAAACGCAGCCCGGGTAGGAGTGAGCGATAAGCTCAGTAGGGTTCTACTCTACGGCACACTGAAGGGAGGAAAACAACAACAGTGTTGTCTACCAGCTCAAGTCTAACGGATGCCACGGGTCCCACAACCCTGTCGATGTCCCAAGGGCTCATGCCATGAAACCTTTCTCCTGAACATGTTACCAGGAGACCACGAAACAGTAACATGCAGGATCACCCTTACCCAAGCAGGAGAACCATGCATTGGGGAAACCACGTCGGGAACGCATCGACATCCATCCTTAGCACTTGGCTTTGGAAGACAACACGACCTCTAAACCTCAAACACTGATCAGAGTCAACTATCGCCAATCCTCAATAACAAGAGATTCAAATGATACAAGATCACACCCTATTCCTGACTACCCAGCCACGACCCTAAGGCTAGATCCGAGGTACCCGAGAGCCTCGGATCGGCGACCCAAACCATCACCCGCCTAACCTCAAATGCCTCTAATGCACACAATGCATGAGCCTAGGCAAACATCTATCATAGATGTCTCTACATGTCACATCAGCAGTTATGAGTTCCACATATATACAATATCCCTCGGCACTCGCCGGCAAGAGGCTAAGGTTCCACAATTCCTCATTAACTAGCACTCATAGCTAGTTAATGGCTAAGCACACCATTTAGCAATTAACTACATCCAAACATGTATTAAATGCAATCAAAACCATAGGTTTTCTCAAAAAGGAAAGAATACTCGAATCGATCCTCAAAACCGATGGAAATCCTTTGAAAACCCCATAAAATCCACACACATACATCCCAACACGTCTAGATATTAATCACCAATCAAATCCATCCAAGAAAAGCCAGAAAACCAAGTCCAAGGGGGTCACGGACGATGTCACGGTCGATCCGGGGATCGACCGTGAGACCATGGACGATGTCACGGTCGATGCCACGGTCGACCGTGAGGCCAAAACGGGGAAAACACATGGGCGACGGTCGACCGGACCATCGACCGTGGGAAGCCCAAAACGTGACAGAGCCTCACGATCGATGTGACGGTCGATCCGACGGTCGACCGTGAGGCGGGATGAAAAAGGGAGGAAGCCCACGGTCGATCGGTCCATCGACCGTGGGAGGCCAAAATCCCGACAGAGCCTGACGGATGATGCGACGGTCGATCCGACGGTCGACCCGACGGTCGACCGCCAGGCCCAGAAAGAGTAAAACAACACTTGACGGTCGATGCACCGATCGACCGTCGAGCCCTTGGCACAGTTCATAAGAACAGTGCCGAAAATCCATTTATTTGGATTTCAAGGATCAAATCAAGTTGGAACAAGATGAAATTTCGCAAGCAAGTGTATTTAACAATGGGAAAGCTAATGGAATGAAGAAATCCAGTTTTTGACGGTTAAATCTCCTATCTAGGTCCAAATGGACAAAAACCGACAAAACGGCAATAATACGAAAACTAACCGTTAGAATACTGAATTCGCAATGTAGGAATACTGGAAATGAACAACATCACATGTACAAAGAGCTACAAAGCATTCCAACAAGTATTCCTACAGCGAAAGGGCAATAATTCTATCCTAGGAGAACCCGATCCAAGGATCGATGTAGAAACACCTACTTGAGCAAGTAGGGTAGCTCCTCCACGCGTCCAGCCGGTCAAGCCGCCAAGATCCGCGCTCCGAAGCCCAAGTCTCCAAACCCTAGCTCAGCCGAAGGAGAGAGAAGGGAAGAAAACGACAGGAGAAGGAGAGAGGGAAAGAGAAGAAAGGGACATGGCTTATATAGAAACTCTGGATCTATCTCACCCGTCCGATTCGATCTTTCCCGATCGAGCTCCGATCCTCCGATCGGACGCACCCTAGATATTCTAATCAAACACATACATCAATCCAAGGTGGTGTGTGGAACGCGGGTGTGAAACCGACCACCAGAGGGCATATTTACCAAAATGCCCCCGGGGTCCAAACCGCCACAAGATCGCCCGATCGTGCTCGACGCGAAACCAAACCAACAGGAAACCGGCTCTCGACCCACGCGGTCGAGCCAGGTCAGAGGGACGGGCCCTCAATACCTAACAACTTTAAAAAGAATTTCATCCCGAAATTCAAGGTTGAAGCCAGGGAAAAAGAAACAACTAGCCCTACCTGCACAAACAAGGCTACAACTAGGGGCGCCAACGCCCACAACAAGAAATATACCTGCTGAGGTGAACAGTCGGAGAAACTTCCGACGCATGCGATCCTCTCGCTCCCAAGTCAAACTCTCTGCACTGCCGTGTCTCCACCTGACCATGACCAACGGTAATGATCTGCCTCTGAGCACCTGATCCCGTCTGTCCAAGATCTGCACTGGCTGCTCTATGTAGGTGGCATCCTCCTCATCCTCAAGGTCGTCGTGTCTGATCACGTGAGAAGGATCTGGAATGTACTTCCTCAGCATAGACACGTGGAAGGTGGGGGTGAACTGCTGACATGTGCGGAGGTAGAGCTAACTGGTAGGCGACTGCTCCAATGCGCCTGACGATCTCAAATGGGACCGTGAACCTCGGAGCCAGCTTGCCCCTGCTACCAAACCTGATCGACCCTCTGCGCGGGGACACCTTCAGTAGCACTCTGTCGCCAACTGCGAACTCCAGGGGTCGTCGCCTGCGGTCTGCGTAGCTCTTCTGCCTGCTCTGCGCTGTCAGAAGCCTCTGCCTGATCTGAGCCAACCTCTCTGACGACTGTCTGATGATGTTCGGACCGGTAAGGAACGCCTCCCCAACCTCAGTCCAACACACCGGTGAGCGACACGGTCTGCCGTACAACGCCTCAAAGGGTGCAAAACCCAAACTGGCCTGAAAACTGTTGTTGTAGGCAAACTCCACCAAGGTCACGTGCTGCTCCCAAGTACCTCCAGCGTCTAGCACACATGCTCTGAGCATGTCCTCCAAGATCTGGATAGTCCGCTCTGACTGCCCGTCTGTCTGAGGGTGGAAAGCTGTGCTGAATGTCGTACTACCTCGTCAATGTATCTCTGGCTCAGTCTGGCAACTGGATCTGTCGTCCTCATGGGGAGGAAATGAGTCGATTTGGTCAGTCGATCGACGATGACCCAAATCGCATCATTCCCCCTCGGTGACCTGGGTAGCCCGGTGACGAAGTCCATAGCTATATGTTCCCACTTCCACTCTGGTACGGGAAGTGGCTGCAACAAACCTGGGGTCCGCCTGTGCTCTGCCTTCACCCTCTGACAGGTGAGGCATCTGGAAACAAACTCAGCTACTGACCTCTTCATCCCGCACCACCAGAACTGCCGGCGTAGGTCGTGGTACATCTTGGTGCTCCCGGGGTGAACGGCGAAGCAGGAGTGGTGGAACTCGTGAAGGATCTCCTCTCGCAACGCCGGGTCAGCTGGAACTGCAACTCTGCCTCTGAAGAGTAGACCACTGTCTGCCGACACTGTCCAGCCCTCAACTGCGTGCTCGGTGCCGACCGCAGCACGGGTCTCCACGAGCTCTGGGTCTCCAGCTTGTGCCTCGATCACTCTGGCCAAAAGAACTGGAATGCTGCGAACAGCATACAGGAAACCACATGTCGCCCGGTCCTCAAAGTCAAGTCCAAACTTACTGACTGTCTCCAGCATTTGCCACTGCCGAGCTGACACTACTGCCAAGGTCACCCGACTGTCTCTGGTCTGCCTGCTGAGAGCGTCTGCTACGACGTTTGCCTTACCAGGGTGGTAATGCAGCTCGAAGTCATAGTCTTCTAGAAGCTCCATCCACCGCCGCTGCATGAGGTTGAGGTCACGCTGGGTAAACACGTGCCTCAAACTCTTATGATCAGAGTACACCGAGAACCGCTCACCGTAGAGGTAGTGCCGCCACGTCTTCAGAGCAAAGACAACCGCTGCAAGCTCGAGGTCGTGGACTGGATAGTTCCTCTCATGGGCCTTCAGCTGCCTGGAACCGTAGGCCACCACATGGCCCTCCTACATAAGCACATAGCCTAGACCCTCCCCACTGGCGTCGCAATAGACACTGTAGCCGGCGCCTCGCTCTGAAACTATAAGGATCGGTGCACTCGTCAGCCTGGTCCTCAACTGGATGAAAGCCTGCTCACAAGCCTCGTCCCAAATAAACGGGACCGCCTTCTGTGTCAACCTGGTCAGCGGCCCTGCAACCCTGGAGAAGTCCCGCACGAACCTCCTGTAGTAACCCGCCAAGCCGAGGAAGCTGCGGACCTCGAACACTGTCGCCGGTCTCTGCCACTGTAACACTGCCTCGATCTTGGCTGGATCAACTGAAATACCTGCCGCTGACCCCACGTGCCCCAGAAACTGCACCTCAGGAAGCCAGAACTCACATTTGGAGGTCTTGCATATAGCCTATGTGTGAGGACCCGTCCCTCTACTCCTGTGGCTCGTCGTGGACCGCAAGGGCAATTTGGTAAATTGCACCTTGTCGGCTTGTTTCACACCCGCGTGTGCACACACTGACCGTGTTTGTGGTAATGTTTGGTTAGAACGGTTAGTGGGACCCGGGATCAAAAGATCCGGACTTAGGCTTGAGTTCTTGCCTAAGTTTAGCTTTCAGCACAAAAAGGATCGATCCTCTCTAGCTAAGAGATCGATCCTCTTCGTGCCAGAAAGTCAAGTGAGATCGTCATGAAGGATCGATCGATCATTCATAAGTCGGTTCGTTTGCCTATAAAGCAGACGAGATCTTCTTCCTTGAATCCCTTTTGAAATCCGGCGATTTAAGCTCAGATCTCGCGATTTTTGAAGGCATCTGAGGACGATCCAATGCCTAGCTGCTTGGATCTAAGCTGCTTTTGCTCCGGTAGGGATTCCTACCTACATTCTTTTCGGGGTTTTGAGTTTTTCCGGTATGATTTGTTTTTAATGCTTAGATCTCTCTATATACATGTTTATCTCTCGTGTTTTAACCGGTTTTGGACTCGTGGGATCTTGATCTATCAGATCCCAGAGTTTCGTGATGTTTGGATGTCTCTTCCGGCGGTTTTTCTCGCCGGAAGGATGCCGGAGAACCCATCGGGATCGATCCTTCTTGAGGGAGGATCGATCTCTCTGGGTTGGTCATGCTACGCCCGATGAAGGATCGATCTCCTGCTTGGAGAAGATCGATCCTTGTCCTTGGGTAGCATGGCTACCCTTCGTCGCGAAGAAGATCGATCTCCCTGGAAGGAAGGATCGATCTTTCTTGGTGCGACACGAAGGGCGCCCTCTGTCTCAAGGAAGATCGATCTTCCTGGGAGGAAGGATCGATCTCCTTTGTCTCGACAGTGAGGGAAGCTCACTGTTACTTAAAAGATCGATCCTTTCGTTTGGAAGGATCGATCCTTCAGTAGCAGAGAGGGATTTTCATGGTTTTTGCCCGCGGGGCTTGGTATGTTGGTTTTTCTTATCGCTTTATACCTGGTATATACGTTTAAGCATGTTAGCCCTATAATAGGGCAATGGTGAACCGGGGAAGTGATGACTCCCGGGATGTTTAGAATAAACGGGCGAGTAGCCCTACAGCTTTCCTTAGCCTTGCATGCCGGCGTGCGCCGAGGGCGTTATCTGTTATATATGTGAGCTGTTGTTTGCGGGGCTGCTTCCCGGTGCAGGTGTTGTGGTGGACTGCTGGCAGTTGGTGGTGGTACCACTGCAGCAGCTCCCTAGACCTTATTTATCTGTTCACCACCCCCGGCCGGCAGGTTGCCGTGCCCAGACCTTGCTTTTGATATATCATCACATTCTGTTGCATGTCTATCTGTATTATCATGTGCATGTTCATACATGCATTGTGTTGTGCACTAGTTGCATCTGTGTAGAGCGTTGCCAATCCGGGGTTTCGGGTAGCCCGGATCTAGCTCTAGGACCGTTGCGGGTAGCTTGGTCCAGGATCCGATTTGTAGTATTCAGTCGTTTCGATGATAGGGTTAGTTTGACCTGAATACTTTGTTGTTTGATGTTTAGAGGTCGTGTCAGCCTCGAGCCAGATGTGGTGGGTGCAACCGGTGTCAGTTCTTGTTCTTGAGGGCCTCGGAGGGGTCCAGCCCAGGCAGTGTCCGTTCCTGCCCGCAGTGGCTACCAGTGTGGGCCCAGTTCGTTAGGGTGACCACAGCTGGAACCCTGCAGCACTAGGTATATCCAAGGTGGACCCAGTTCATGAGGGTGACCATGGTTGGGTATACCTAGGGACACCGGCAAAGGGTTATGGGGCCCTTGCTGCACACCCAAGTCTTGCTCGAGGGCGACACTGTTGTGTTCCCTCCCTTGTGAGTGTCGTAGTGTAGTGTCCCTGCTGAGCTTAGTGCTCACTCTTACCCGGGCTGCATTTTGCAGGTACTCGCGCTAGCTCTTCTTCGGTCGCCCCTACCGGGCCGGTGTTTGGAGACGTGGCGGCGTCTGGCGGTGCTTGAGAGGTGGTGATCGTGCAGTCTTACCTTTTTGTATAGATAGTCTCCTACGGGAGTGATAAATGTATAATTTCCCTGTTTTGAGGTTTTGTAATATTATATCAGTGTTCCTGTCTTTGAGTTTATAATTCGTATTAATACAGGATGATTATGATTTGTTAGGGTAACCACTACGATTAGAGGGAAACCTCGCCAAAATTTCCGCAGTAGGTTAGGTTCCGCTTCGCGTCGCCCAGCCCGGTTGGGCCTACGCGGGTCGGGGCGCGACACTATGCCCCCTCAACAACTGCAACACTGTCCTCAGATGCTGCTCGTGCTCCTCCACGGTACGTGAGTAGACTAGTATGTCATCGACGAAAACCACCACGAACTGATCTAAGTACGGTCGGAAGACCCTCTGCATCAGATCCATGAACGCCGCCGGTGCGTTCGTCAAGCCGAACGGCATCACCGTGAACTCGTACAACCCGTACCTCGTACGGAAAGCCGTCTTCGGGATGTCGCAATCCCGAATCCGCAACTGGTGATAGCCGATACGGAGATCGATCTTCGAAAAGACCGAAGAGCCTCGGAGCTGATCGAACAAGTCATCGATCCTCGGCATCGGATACTTGTTCTTCACCGTCACCCTGTTCAGCTTCCTGTAATCAATGCAAAGACGAAGCGTACCGTCCTTCTTCTTTGCGAACAATACAGGAGCTGCCCAAGGTGACGTGCTGGCACGGATGAAACCTCTGATGATCAACCCGTCCCTCAGCTCCCTCTGCTCTGCTGGTGCCATCCTGAAAGCTGGCAGAGAGATCGGCCTGGTACCCGGTACAAGATCTATCTGGAAGTCTACTGCCCTGGAAGGAGGAAGGCCCGGTAGCTCGTCTGGGAAGACGTCAGCAAACTCACAAACAACTGCAGGCAAACTGCTCTCTCGACTGCCCTCTGCAGCGAACAAGGAAAGGCGCGCCAGTAAAGCTGACATCTGGCCCTCGCGCCTGGGAAAGCAACCACACAAGAGGGAATCGGCCGACTGGCGATCCCCCAACAGAACGAAACGAGCGCCGTCAGGTGTCCAAGCAGCCACCCTACGACGGCCACAGTCGATGACGGCTCGGTATGAAGTCAGCCAATCCATACCGAGAATCACGTCGAACCCGACCATGTCTAGCACCCGAAGATCTAGAAAGACACAGAGGCCCCTAACCTCCAACTCGCAAGAACGGCAGATCAGCTCAACACGAGCCCCTCCGCCGACGGGTGTGTCTAAGTGCAGTGTGACTCCAAGTGGCTCAGTCTCTAGCCCAAGCGATGCCACACAGTCGATAGCTACAAAGGAATGAGACGCCCCAGAATCTATCAAAACATCTACAAATGAACTGAAAAGCTGGAAGGTACCTCTGAGAACAGGAGGGTCAACTGGAGCTGGTGGAAGTGCTAGAGCATGCTGGGGTGGCGGGTACTAGTAAGGCTGAAAAGGTGGCTGAACAAAGTCTGGGTACTCACGGTCTGGAAGTGGGTACACTCCCCCTCTGGATCCGCCTCGACCTCCGTCGCGACCTCTGCCTCTCCCGGCTCCTGGCGTCCGCCAACCTCCGCCTGCTCCGCCACGAGCGAACTGTGCCCTCAACGTCGTACAGTCTCGGCGAAAGTGCCCGGTCTGCCGGCACTCGAAGCACACAGGAAGACCAAGCGCTAGCTGCTGGCTCTGGCCTCCTCCGGACGTCTGCCGCTGAGGCCCTGCCGGAAGAAGTGGCTGGCCTCCTTGCCTGGACTGCTGCTGGTGCTGAGGTGGGTAACGCTGGTACGGCTACTGGCGTCGTGGGTACCTCTGCTGCCTCCACGAACCTCCTCTGCCCTGAGCTGCTCTCTGTGGCTGTCCTCCGCCACTGGTGCTCGCAGACGACGCAGGCTGGACTGCCTTGAGCCCTGGCTCCTGCAACTAAGCCTCAACTGCCAAGGCACAGTCCAGCACCTCTGCGTACGTGCTAGTGCGCTGAGCCGCGATCAGCCGCCTGAGCTCGGGCCTAAGCCCCCACTAGAATTGCTCAGCTTTGGCAAGAGGGTCCGCCGACACCGCACCGGCGAATCTGGCAAGTCTGGTGAACCTAGCAGCGTACTGCACTATCGACTGAGTACCCTGAGAAAGGGTCTGGTACTCACGGACAAGGGCCGAGCGCGCACTGCGGGGAAAGTATGCTCCGAGAAACGAAGAACGAAACACGGCCCACGATGGGTCACTCCCGTCCCTGGCGGCCTGGAAAGAGCGCCACCAGTCCAAAGCGTCCCCGTCGAGCTGGAACGCGGCAAGTCTGACCCGAACTCGGTCATCCTGGACGAACAGAGTGTCAAGGACGCGACTGACTCCCTCCAGCCAGTCGTCCGCTACTGACACGCCTTGAAAAGTGTCGTTACCTTAACAAGGACGCCAAAATTACAAATTTATAATCAAACTACTAACTAACTACTTTATGGGTAGATAGTAATGAGTCCGAGTCGAATCCACAGGGAACTAATGGTTTAAGTCGTATACTAGGTATAATTCTTAACAAAGAGTTGGAAAAAAGATAATCTTTTGGGTTTTTATCTAGAACTAAACAAATACGAAAAGAGTACTAGTAGATAAGATAATCCCAAGGAACTCTAATCAATAATAAAGAACTTACTAGGTATTCCTAAGATAAGAGCAGATAAATCAACTTAGATGATTTCATATAGTCGATAGGTGAATGGCTAGAATTCCTACCGCTCAACGAAGACGTCGGGGATAATATCAAGAATGGATATTGGTAAATAATCAAGATGGTTCTAGCACCTTGAGATCGCCTACTATAATGTATCAAGGATTAGAGTTAACCTAGTGGTTCTGGCACTAGCATTGTGGTTCTAGCACATACGAAATCCCTAATCTCGAATAATGATGAATAACGGATTAAGAAGCGATCATAATGGTTCTAACATTATGTGTAATGGTCCTAGCATTACAAGGCTCTTAATCTCGAGAAGGAAATCCTCACATCCATGGTCCTAGCACGGATGTTTGATGAGAATCTCTAATCTCAAGCCCTAACATGCACAAGACCTAAATCTAGGGCATATAGGAACAAATCATTCATCTAACATATAATAATAATCACCCCAATAGATAAGAACATAAAAACAATCCATTCAATCATCAAACGTATGATTTACAACTCATAATCTATAGAAAACCCTAATAAATAACTTTACTACATCATAGAATTCCTAGGCTAGGGTTTAGGTACTCATCTTAAGAAGAGGACACCTTGATGAAGGTTGTTGAAGCCATCCATCCATGGATATTCTCCCAAAGATCTAACCCTAACCCTAATTTATTTGAGAAGAAAGAATGAAGAAAAAGGGGGGAGAAAGCTGCAAAAAACGTCTAAAGGAACCCCAAATTCGGCCCTGGAAGGCTGCCAAAACGCCCCCAAAGAAGGCTATTTATAGCCTAAGACAAACCCTAACTCGGATTAGTCAATTTCCTTCTATTTTTCCCGCAGCGCCCAAGGAGATCGATCTCCTTTGGGTTGAGATCGATCTTCTTCACTTCGAGAACTTCAAAAACTGGAATTTGCCCGACCCAGATCGATCTGCATGGGAAGCAGATCGATCTGGTTTTCCGTAACTGCTTCTTCTGCACCTCTGTACTAGAAATGGCATATCTTCCTCTAGGAAACTCCAAATCACGAACCGTAAAAAGTTCTGGAATCTAGACTTCAAGAGCTTTCCAACTATATATAGTACATCATCTGGTTCGTCCTGAGCAGGTACAGTTTTGATGTCAAAGATGGTTCATCTTTGCTCCTTTGCTCTTTTGCTCTTTTGCTCCTAGCAGGTTCTTTATTTGCTCGTTTTAGCACCAAACTTGATCTAATCTTCGTTGAGGGTCCTTAAGCCTGAAATGGAAAAAATACAATCAAAATAGCATTGCTCGGAGACTAACGAGACCTAGTTAAAAGGGTGATTTGTGCACTTTTCACGTCTTATCAGCTACCGCTGGGTCGCCTCCAGTACCGCTGAACCTAGGAGGGTTCAGCCTCTGGAAGTCGACCACCGCTGTCGCAACAGCACGCTGGTCGAGTGGAGGAGAGACCTCCTCGGCGATGAACGAAGCATCGTCCTCCACCACGACCTCAATCCTCGGCTCTGGCTCTCGTACAGGTACACGGGGCACGGCTGCGTTGGCCCCCTAAGGCCCGTCGGGCAGCGCGCTGGTCGCACGCGGTACCCTGACCCAACACTGGACAGCTAGCACGGCTCCCTAGCATCTGCACGTTTATCAGAGACGACAAGTGTCCACCCGTAAGAAAACAAAACATAGCAGCAATCAATAAAATAAAAGCATAACACACATGAGCATAGTCAAGCACACAGGGATGCTCTACTCCTAGAACTATCCCCAACCGCGCTCAAAACCTCAACCGCAAGGCTAATCCTATCCCTGGGACCTACAGCCTGCTCTGATACCAAGTTGTCACACCCCGACCCAGAAAACCCATCCAAGACGGGGCGTGAGGGTCCTATCACTATTCAACTTCAATCGGCACGATACAAAACGGAAAAGACGGATAATTTAAACAAATGTATTCCAGAGGCGAACAGATATTCAATTGATATAACATCAAGTTGTACAGTTACAAAATTCCATTCTATACTCCCAAGGTAAAGATATAATACAAATCCCAAAAGTCCTCAAAAGTTTACAACATATATATATATATATATATATATATATCAAAATGTACAACAGGTAATCCTCTAGCAACCTCAAGCGCCTCTAGATGTACTCGCGCCGCCAAAGGCCGATCCTGCCGGCTCCACTGAAGAAGAACTGCCGCCTGCACCTGCAAACGCAGCCCGGGTAGGAGTGAGCGATAAGCTCAGTAGGGTTCTACTCTACGGCACATTGAAGAGAGGAAAACAACAACAGTGTTGTCTCCCAGCTCAAGTCTAACGGATGCCACGGGTCCCACAACCCTGTCGATGTCCCAAGGGCTCTTGCCATGAAACCTTTCTCCTGAACATGTTACCAGGAGGCCACGAAACAGTAACATGCAGGATCACCCTTACCCAAGCAGGAGAACCATGCATTGGGGAAACCACGTCGGGAACGCATCGACATCCATCCTTAGCACTTGGCTTTGGAAGACAACACGACCTCTAAACCTCAAACACTGATCAGAGTCAACTATCACCAATCCTCAATAACAAGAGATTCAAATGATACAAGATCACACCCTATTCCTGACTACCCAGCCATAGCTAGTTAATGGCTACATGTCACATCAGCAGTTATGAGTTCCACAGATATACAATAGCCCTCGGCACTCGCCGGCAAGAGGCTAAGGTTTCACAATTCCTCATTAACTAGCACTCATAGCTAGTTAATGGCTAAGCACACCATTTAGCAATTAACTACATCCAAACATGTATTAATGCAATCAAAACCATAGGATTTCTCAAAAAGGAAAGTATACTCAAATCGATCCTCAAAACCGATGGAAATCCTTTGAAAACCCCATAAAATCCACACACATACATCCCAACACGTCTAGATATTAATCACCAATCAAATCCATCCAAGAAAAGCCAAAAAACCAAGTACAAGGGGGTCACAGACGATGTCACGGTCGATCCGGGGATCGACCGTGAGACCACGGACGATGTCACGGACGATGTCACGGTCGATGCCACGGTCGACCGTGAGGCCAAAACGGGGAAAACACATGGGCGACGGTCGACCGGCCCATCGACCGTGGGAAGCCCAAAACGAGACAGAGCCTCACGGTCGATGTGACGGTCGATCCGCCGGTCGACCGTGAGGCGGGATGAAAAAGGGAGGAAGCCCACGGTCGATCGGTCCATCGACCGTGGGAGGCCAAAATCCCGACAGAGCTTGACGGACAATACGACGGTCGATCCGACGGTCGACCGCCAGGCCCAGAAAGAGTAAAACAACACTTGACGGTCGATGCACCGATCGACCGTCGAGCCCTTGTCACAGTTCATCAGAACAGTGCCGAAAATCCATTTATTTGGATTTCAAGGATCAAATCAAGTTGGAACAAGATGAAATTTCGTAAGCAAGTGTATTTAACAATGGGAAAGCTAATGGAATTAAGAAATCCAGTTTTTGACGGTTAAATCTCCTATCTAGGTCCAAATGGACAAAAACGACAAAACGGCAATAATACGAAAACTAACCGTTAGAATACTGAATTCGCAATGTAGGAATACCGGAAATGAACAACATCACATGTACAAAGAGCTACAAAGCATTCCAACAAGTATTCCTACAGCGAAAGAGCAATAATCATATCCTAGGAGAACCCGATCCAAGGATCGAGGTAGAAACACCTACTTGAGCAAGTAGGGTAGCTCCTCCACGCGTCCAGCCGGTCAAGCCGCCAAGATCCGCGCTCCGAAGCCCAAGTCTCCAAACCCTAGCTCAGCCGAAGGAGAGAGAAGGGAAGAAAACGACTGGAGAAGGAGAGAGGGAAAGAGAAGAAAGGGACAGGGCTTATATAGAAACTCTGGATCTATCTCAGCCGTCCGATTCGATCTTTCCCGATCGAGCTCCGATCCTCCGATCGGACGCACCCTAGATATTCTAATCAAACACATACATCAATCCAAGGTGGTGTGTGGAACGCGGGTGTGAAACCGACCACCAGAGGGCATATTTACCAAAATGCCCCCGGGGTCCAAACCGCCACACGATTGCCCGATCGTGCCCGACGCGGAACCAAACCAACAGGAAACCGGCTCTCGACCCACGCGGTCGAGCCAGGTCAGAGGGACGGGCCCTCACATGGCCGGCCCCCTGTAGACGAGGGGCCTCCCCCGCGGGAACAAGGAGTCTTGCAGGCGACCATCGTTGATCTTCAACGACAGGTGGTTGCCCTCCAACTCCAGTTACAACATTAGGATCGAGATAGGACGCCCTCGCTGGCAGAGGAAGAGGAGTTGTCTTCGGATGAGTCCTCCTTTCAGAGCATGTACGCCGACCCACCCCCCTTTCGACGCCATGACCAGCGAGATCATGCCATGGATTACGGATTCAAGGTACACATACCTGAGTTTGCGGGAGGGTTGCAGCCAGAGATTTTCATGGGCTGGCTTCATCAAGTGGAACGTATCTTCGAGTTTCGGGAGGTTCCCGACGACATCAAGGTGATGTTGGTGTCTATCAAGTTGAAGGGCCGAGCTTCAGCATGGTGGGAACAACTGAAGAGGGTTCGTGAGAAGCAGCAGAAGGGCAAGATCCGAAATTGGGAGAAGATGAAGAAGAAGTTAAAGGAGCACTTCCTTCCGTTCGGATATACCTAATCCCTCTTCCAGAAACTACACACGCTTCGCCAAGGTACGCGATCTGTCGAAGAATATACTGAAGAATTCTATCAGTTGCTTGCCAGGAACGACCTGTCGGAGACAGAGGAGCAGACGATCGCTAAATACATCGGAGGGCTGCGACTATCACTCCAGGACGCGCTGAGCCTTCACGCGTTATGGACGGTGTCCGAGGCCTATCAGCGGGCGTTGACGGCGGAGAAACAACAAGCGCGTGCGCCTGCCATGGAACGGACGCCACAACCACCTCAAGCACCGCTGAACCTGACCCCACCAGCGAAGCCGCTGGGTCCCCGGTCCGTTCCCCCAAATCCGGCCTCAGGATCCACCTTCAGGTGTTTCCGTTGTGGAGAAGTGGGCCACCACGCGTCGGACTGTAGCCTACCTGCCAGCCGACCAGGAAAGGCTATGCTCATTGAGGAAGAAGCGGAGGTGCATGCAGACCAAGCAGAGCCCGTATTCGATGACTATGGTGATGAAGGAGAGATTCTGTACGGCGATGGTCCTGCGACCCTGGTCGTGCGAAAGAGCTTCCTGTCGCCCAAGGAGGAGGACGATGACAACTGGATGCGGACCAAACTATTCCAAACAACGTGCACCATTGGTGGGCGGGTCTGTAAGCTGATCGTGGACAGTGGAAGCTGTGAGAACGTCATCGCGGATGAAGCGGTGGCCAAATTGCAACTGGCCACGGAGGCCCATCCAGTTCCGTACCGACTATCGTGGCTCAAGCGGGGCAGCGAGGTAAAAGTCAATAAACACTGCATGGTTTCTTTTTCTATTGGGTCCAGATATCAGGATAGCATATGGTGTGATGTGGTGACCATGGATGCTTGCCACCTGCTGCTGGGTCGTCCCTGGCAATATGATCGTGCTGTCGTCTACGATGGTCGGAAGAACACCTATACCTTACAGGTCAACGAGAAGCGGGTGACTCTAGCGCCGAGACGGGAGGAGCTGCGGCCCAAGCCCAAGGAAGGTCGAACTCTGAATATGCTGTCATGGTCACACTCTCTGGAGGAGGCCTACCGAGTCCGGCGCCCAACCCAAGCCTACCTGCAGAGTTCTGATACTTTTAATGTGAGACGTCTGGGTACACACAGAGGGGTTCAGTGTGATCCAGACTCGAGGACGAGTCCTTTCCAACCAGGGGAGGATGATGCAGGACAAAACCCAGGCGATCCCGACCGTCGGTCGGGCATAACTTTTGATCCGGGTGTCCGATCGGGGCGTATGACCAGTCGAAACGACCGGGTCGACGAGGCCGTCATTTATCATCGGAGATCTTTGATCTCTCCATGACTGCTCGTCAAAACGTCAAATTCCTTTTCCTTTGGTCCGAAAACTCAGTTTAAGTGAAAACTTTCCTTTTTAAGCAGTTTTATCGGTTTCTATTTTTGGCAAATTTCCTAGTTTGAGTAGGATTTCTTTTATTATTGAATTCCGGGTTAATACTTGGATTAGGGTTTGAGTCCATGTTTGAGTTGGTCAGGTCTTTCCTTAATCCTATAAAAGGAGGCCTTAGGGTTTGTAAAGGTCAGTTTTGGATGAATAAGAAAATAGGGTTTTTGGTTTCTTCCTCTATAGAAATCTGGTTATCTCTCCCATAGAGAGTTTGGTTGTCTCTCCCATAAAGAGGTCCATCTTCCATGTTTTATCCTGCGCCACAAAGAATGTCGATCTCCATGAATTATATGTATCTGTACTATTGGATTCTTCCTTCTTGCTTTAATTCAATACTATTTTTGCTTTGTCATTACCAGTTTTTTGTTTGAGTTTATGCATTTATTCTCTAATCTTTTCTAGGTAGTCAAAACCAAATTGCTCTGTGAGAGCTTCAAAGGCCATGATGCAGAATGGCACTCCAATTGGTGAAAAACTGAATGACTTGTCGACCATGGGAACAAAGGG
>OY986973.1:16089638-16111609 GCA_963920575.1 Narthecium ossifragum
ATGCCATGCTCTCCTACAACATTCAAACTAAAGGATTCATGTAAGGGCCTAAGTGTAAAATTTCTGGGCTTTTATGTAAATTGAAGGACTTTTCACGTAATTTTTTTGTTTTGCGGGGGGGTTTTTTCTGCAAAAATCACCCCCACCCTTCCAGAGAATTCGAGTCTTCTCTTCTCCTCTTCTTTCTGGCTGCCGACCCGAGAGAGAGATCGGGAGGGAGATGGAGAGGAAGCAAGGAGGACGCCGGCGCCGGAGAAGGAAGGGAAGAAACGAGGAAGAACCGGGAGGAGAGGTGGAGATCGCCGGGAAAAAGGGGTAGATCCGGTGAGCTTTCCACTGGATTTCGTCTCCCTTCTTGGCTTAGGTGAGTTTCTAGCTTCTCTCCCCTTCGTTTTCCCTTGTTTCCCGTCATTTTTCCATTGGGTTTTGGGGAGTTTTCCGGTTCTCCGGCGATGGGTTGCCGGAGAAGATGTTGCGGACGGCTTTGGGGACCTCCCTCGGCAACTACAGCGCCGGGGAAGGACCCCCATGGTCCGGGGCATCTTTCTCCGAGCCCTGTCCGGGCATTTCCCATGGCAGGGGATCCTTGATCCTCCTCCCTGCCATGGTTTCCGGCAAGGTTCCGGCCGGCCTTTCTCTGGTCGTGGCCGCCGACCTTCCTCTGAACCTTGGGCTAGGGACAACGTGTAGCTTCCCTCTTCTCTCTTGGTAGCCCCTCCTTTGGTAGCTTTAACCCTTGTTTTGGAGATCCGACGGAGCTCTGGCGTGAGCTCCGGCGATCTTCTTGAGGAAGAAGATGACCCTGTGAGGTGCATGTTAGCACACACGCACAGTGTCTGCTAACATGCACCAGAGCCTTCGGATGCCCGTAGTTGAGCTCTCGATGCCCATTTTCGATGTTTCTCGCGTCGTTCGACCGGCTTTTCGAGCGCCATCTATTTCTAGTAGTTTCAATTCCTTTTAGGGCCCTGCCTGATCGATCTTGCTTTGTGTGTGCTTTAGACGATCGGTTGAGCAGCTGTCAGGATCAGAGCATGACGTGGATCCCCGGACTTAATGAGCGCATCGACTGTTCTTTTGAGGTAGGAGTTACCTACTATTAGGATTTGTCTGATTGTTGCTATGTTATGCTAATGATGTGTTGTTGTGCATGTTTTTCCCTTGTGATGGTTGTGTGATATGCTATGGCATGATGTTTGGTTGTATTGTGTGAATATATGATAATTGTTATTTAGTTTATTTATGTGATTTGTGCATACATGCTAGGAATGTCAGGTCTGTCTTAGGACATGGATTGTGGTTGGGTCTAGTCAGGTCCTGTAGCTAGACTAGTCAGAGTCTAGGGACTAGTCAGAGTCTAGGGACTATGTTGATGATCTGACTTGAGGATTTGATCTGATTGAGGATATGACTTGAGGATTTGATCTGATTGAGGATAATGACTTGAGGATTTGATCTGATTGATGATCTGACTTGAGGATTTGATCTGATTGAGGATATGACTTGAGGTTGTGTTGCCTATACTAGTATATTGAGGCCTGTATAGAGTCTATAGGGGTCTGGACGAGCGTTGACGGTCGGACACGGCGACTGTGCGTGTAAGACTTACCCAGACTAGCCAGACCATACTAGGATCAGTAAACTAGTATAGGATGTTGTACCTATACTAGTATACTAGGGTTGAGTATAGAGTCTATAGGGGTATGGGCGAGCATTGACGGCCGGACGCGGCGACTGTGCGTGTAAGACTTACCCATACTAGCCAGACCATACTTGGGCAGTATACTAGGATAGGTGGGTGTACACCAGTGTCCTAGAGTGTGTCAGGTGACTCATACTGGGCTTTTTAGCTCATTGTTTGGGTTTTCGGTTTTTGGTGCAGGTAGGCCCGAGACCACTGCATCCTATGGTGATCATGTACTGTGCAGAGGAGTCATTCTGTATTCTACATCTTTATTTATGTATGAAAAGCATGTATATGTTGGAATTTGGAAAAAAAAAGTTGTATATTGTAAATTTGGGTTATCATATCTTATATTTTGATGTTTACAAATCCTATGTACATGAAACATGAATGAATGAAATGAATGAGATGAATGAATGTAGGTGGGCGAATGTGTCCCTAATAGTTGTGATTAGATGTTGTAAATTATGTTTTATTAGTGATTGACATGTTGTAATAGTGATCTCACGTCCCCGTGTCCAAGGGTCATGCCGAAATTTTCAGTAATTTTGGGATAAATTGTATTTAATTGGGGCGGGGCGTGACAATTCATGCTATGCTCTGAAAGTTGGATGCATGAATGGATTAAACCAGCTTCTTTGAAGTGCCAAATTTGGAGGAAGATCGAACCCAACTTGTCCAAATCCAGGTTGCCCATGTAAACTAGGAAAGTATTTGCATGCATAGCCGGAAAGGCCAGATGAACATGCATGCATATCTTGCATGAGAGAGAGTGAGATATGCATATCTTAGGTCATGTTTTCTTGCATGGCCTCATTTAAATGATATCATGCATGCATGCATATATGCTTCAGTTTTTTCTCATGATATTCCCACATATCTTTGGCCTCCTATCCTTCTTCGTTGACTACTAACATGAAAACTACACTCTTAACCTTCTATATATATATATTCCTAAAGCTTTTCCTTGTTATTTCATATATTCTAGTGCTGTTACAACCTTGTGATAAAAAAAGTTCTCTCAAAATTAAGTCATTTGCCAAAATAGATCACCATGGAATCTAAGGATTCTTCACGCAAATCCCCCTCTGATTCATCTCCATCGTCACCTTCACGTCCGATGTACAACTTTCTCCTGCTGCCCGCCGCATCTGATCCGCATCCCATGCAAGAGGTGAAGCATTTTTCCGGACATCCTTGACTCTATTTTTTCTGAACAAGTACTATATATCTTTTTTCTACGAAGCATTATAGTGTAAATACATCATATTATTGTGTGGCTTATATGGAATTTTGATGTCTAGACTTTCTTCTATAGGTGAGTCGACCATCAATACATCCTTGTGTTCAACTGATAGAGATTCAAAGGCAGCATTTGGACTTATTCTGGCAATATCAGAGGTTTGATGTCGCTCGCCCTTCAGGTTCGATAAAATACAAGGTTTTGATTTGTAGAATTTCATGCATGGTTGATTCCATATATGGATGAGCATCTCCAGGAAAAAAAGGTTTCAATAAATCTAAGACAATACATGATATCAAGGACAATAAATTGGCAGAGATCTTTGGAAGTTAATTTGCAATGCTGACTTCTAATGATCAAGTTTTGAATTGATGAAGTTTTTATACTTTGCAGTTCATCGCCAGCATGAGCTTCCCCTTTCAAGGATTAGAAGGTTAATGAAGCTGAATACAAATGTGAAGGTCTACATATATATCTCATCTCTATCTTTCTAGATATAAATTCTAGTCGATCTAATGAACATCTACATGGTTAAGTTTCAATGTACGTGTATATACTAATTAAGGTTAGGTTTCTTTGCAGATGATTGGTGCTCAAACGCCAACTTTGATCTCCAAAGCATGCGAGCTGTTCATATTGGAGCTTACGATACGCTCATGGTTGCATGCTGAAACATGCAACAGCCAAAGCATAAACACAGGCGGTATCACTCATTCAGTGCTCCATGCAACGCATCTCCAGTTCTTAAGAAATGCTGTCATGTTACGTGAACACGAAGAAGAGTGATATTCCTATCTTAGGTGCAATGATGTTTTTGTATCTTTTTTCCCCCTTAATTGTGGGCTTATTTAGGATTTTGATGATATGAACTGTTTCTCAGCGAATAGATGGAAATTGTCGGCTGATAGCTAGCTAGGGAAGATGAGCCAGAATGTTGAATTCAGATGAAGCTAATCAAATGATGTTATACAATTTTTATGTATTTATTAATATGTTTCTCGAAATTAAAACGAGATCCTTGTCTCCTTTTAATATATACAGCTAATTGTTTGTTTAGCTTCAAGAAAGGTTTTCGAAGGTTTATTAATTAACTTCATGAAGAATATGTAGAAGAACTAGCGAACATATATGCAGAACTACTTATTGATGCACGCAAAAAGAAAGCATCATAGTTAAGTTTCAACAAAATGAAATAGTAACACAGTGATAAGTTATTAATCAATAACATATACCATTGAACAATGTATGAAATTTGTCACAATCTAATTACACTTTTTTGGGTTAATCAGGTGTATAACTTTGATGTAGGATTTGAATCATTGTTGGATCCAAACCAGGCATCTATTGGTAGCTCGACCGATTAAGTGATCTAAATAAATGGTTACTAATTCTACTTGTATTAGGACTCCTGGGGCCAGTAGGATTTTTTCCAATGGTTGTGAGACGTCTACGACGGCTCCTTTCTCTCATTCTCCCTCATCTCTCCATGTGTGAGCACACCTGGAGGTCAGGTTCTCTGAATGAAATGTGATGTTCTCATAACATCATTTTACCTCAAGTTTCGACAAGAAGAAGACTGTGGAAGATGAACACAGGATAGAAGCCCTGTCATATCCGACATTCAGATTCAGAATAAGATACGCTCAAAATTGCTTCTGCTGATGCGCGTATGTAATCCAACTTTGGAGTCAGAGGCAGGTTACAGGGCGTTCTTCCCGTTTGTTGTTCCCCATGGTTTTTCCTATGTGGGAGATTGAAGCCAGTGCGGCCTATGCGATGATGGCGTATCAACAGCCAAACTATTGGTTTGTGAATGGCATGCACACACCTGTGAAGGTCGACATCCAGTCCGCATATGACAGCGTCCGATGGTCTTTCCTCCTACAAGTCATGGAAGCAATGGGATTTCCGGTGATCTGGCGACAATGGATTCTCGGCTGTATTACTTCATCCTCTTTCTCCCTAATTGTGAATGGTGTGGTTTCAGACTTCTTCACTGTCTCACGTGGCATCCGTTAGGGAGATCCGATTTCTCCGTATTTATTCCTCCTGGTGCAGGAATTACTAGCGCAGCTATTGAGGGGGCTCTCAGGAGTAAAGTTTCATGGCGGCAGCGTTTCCTTCTCGCACTTACTGTATGCCGACGACTGCTTGCTGGCAACCAGAGCTACAGTGGATGAGGCACACAAAATCAAGGCCATTTTTGAAGACTTCAAGCATTTCTCTGGACTAGCAGTCAACCCAGCCAAATCTCAAATTCGCTTCTCCCCCATTGTGGATTAAATCAGGCGACTTCACATTTGTCAAGTGATGGGGATTGCAGAAGTTAATGATTGCCTAAAGTATTTGGGAGTGCCGGTCGATGGGGGTCGCGTAAAGGCTGCGGCGCTCAATGGCTTGATCGAGAATTTCCAGAGGGACCTCAGCAGCTGGTCCTCCCTCAAGCTCGCGGGGTTTGGCCGGGTGATCCTTATTAAATCTGTCCTCCAAGCCTCTCCGACTCATAATTTCTTTGCATCCCATGTTCCCAAGTTTGTTATCAAGTGTCTCGAATTCCTTGCTAGAAATTTCTTGTGGAATGGAAAGAAGGCCGGCTGGGTTGCTTGGCATCGTGTTTGCTCACCTATCGAAGCTGGCGGTCTAGGTCTCAGGGATTTCTCAACATGGCAGATGACACTCCATCTCAAGCGGGCAGCGAGTCTAGCTTTGGAACCAAATTCCATCTGGGCGTTGTTGACAAGGGAGAAATATAAATGGGAAGGAAACCTACCAATGGGAAGCTGATAAGACGTGAAAAGTGCACAAATCACCATTTCAATTTGGCCTTGTTAGTCTCCGAGCAATGCCCTACTGACTACCATTATCCCATTACAGGTACAAGAGCCCTCAACGAGGATTGGATCAAGTTTGGAGCTAAAACGAACTCATTCGGGCCAGTTCAGTATGAAGAAGATCGATCCTCTATTGAAGAAGATCGATCCTTTAAAGACATCAAGAAGAAATCCAGGCGGAACAACAAAGATCGATCTTCCCATCATGAGAAGATCGATCATCTATGTGCATTTTCAGTGACATAGCATAAGTTTTGAAAGGATCGATCTTTCCCTAGGGCATGATCGATCTTTTACGTGCAAAAGAGATGACAGAGCGCAATAATTCCGAGGATCTCGAAGATCGATCATCTCATGGAGCTGAAGAGCACAAAAAGCGAAGAAGATCGATCTTCATCCATAGGGAGATCGATCTTAATCGGGACGTAGCCACCAGTCAAGAACACAGATCAATCTTCATCTATAGAAAGATCGATCTTCCATGGGACCAACGATCACATGGAAGAGAAAGATCAATCTTCCACCCTATAAAGATCGATCTTTATGTGCCAGCTGAGCAAAATCAACGGCCTAGATCTAATCCTAGTGGGGGATGCTTGTAGTCTATAAATAGACCCCTTTGGGGGATTTTTGGGGGGCTCTCTTAGACTTTTTCCAGCCTTTCCTCTTTTAGACTCCTCTTACCCAACTGAGAATAAGGCATTTTTGGAGGAGATCCATGGACGGAGAGCGTCATCAACCTCCCTCCACGGATCAAACCCCCAAGATGAGTCACTAAACTCTTAGCTTAGGGATTCTTATGATGTAATAAGGGTTTCTTTTAAGGAATCCTAGGATTTAGGGCTTTTGCTACTCTATTGAATGGTTGTATGGATTGGATTTAATTTCTGCATGAATTTGGTGTTGTTTTCATTGATGAATGCTTGGATTGCCCTATTGTGCCCTAGATCTAGGTCTCTTGTATGCTAGGGCTTGGATGGAACCTCTCGTGAGAGGGATTCATGCTAAAACCATGGATTCTCTAACGGCGAAGGATTCTAATCCAAGATTGGACTAGATTATGGTGCTAGAACTACCGCCAATCTATTCCTAACCCTCCACCCATCCTATCATTGTGAGGTGCTAGAACCACCTCGCTATCACACCTAGATCCATACCACGTTATCTCTCGTGTGACGAATCCATCCTAATTAGAGGGTTCGTTAGCGACGATCACAACTCATCATTCGGTCGCCGATCATTAGATGTTTGCTCTTGCCGATGAGGGATCTTAACCTGAGCCTCGTCGAGCGATAGGTGTAACTAGCCATTCGCTTATCGACATTTGGATTTAACCATTCAATTTGAGGAGGCATGCCCTTGTCTTAGAAAGAACTATTAGAACCCTTGTTATTGATTAAGAATCCCTCGGCCTTTCTGCATATCTTATCACCTTTTTGCATTAATTTTGGTCTAGTCTGGTTAAAAACCCAAATCTAAATCTTCTCTTCCAACTTCTTGGTAGAGGACCATGATTAATATTCCGCTTCAATCCTAGTTGCTTCCATATGGATCGACTCGGATTCACCACTAGCTACCCCAAAATGTAGTTAGTTAAGAGTTTGACTATAAATTTATAATTTTGATCGGGCGCGTTAAGCCGCGACACTTTCCATACTTTATCAAAATTTCAATCAAAATTTTGGTGCTATTGCCGGGGAATGATAACTAGTTTTGAATGGCTTACTTAGTGTAGTTTTCTTTCCAATTAGTTGTTTTCCTTTTACCTACGATATAAAAGACCAAAAATAGTTCTAATACTAATATTGCCATATCTTTTTGTGATCGAAAAGAGGGAACGACAAAGCATCCTTCCGAGCGTCGGAGGAGCGATCGTCGACAACACGTCACCGAGAGTGCACTGTTTGTATTTCTCAACCTTGTATGCTCTTCGTGATGTGTGAATGAATGCGCATGAGGATTCTGATTTTGATGTTACATTGCAAGAATTTTTGGATTCTCGTGTTGCATCGCATAAACCATTAGCTCATTCTCATTCATCTATGGATAACCCCGATCCTCATGATCACCCCGACCCTATGGCCAATCTTCACCAACCCGAAAACCAAGGTCGTAGGGCCATGAAGGACTTCTATATCCCTAATTCTTTCATCTCAAATTCTTGCATCCAACCCCCGGTGATTGGGGCGGCCCATTAGGAGATTAAACCACAATTTCTACAATCTTTGCCGGCCTTTCATGGATTATCCCACGAGGACCCTTACAACCATATCGAAGAATTTATTTTAATAAGTTCTACGGTAAGGGTCAATAATTTTACCGAAGAAGCTTGGAGACTTAAATTGATCCCTTTCACACTCAAGGGTAAAGCCAAATATTGGCTTACTTCTTTGGAACCTCGATCTATCTCAACTTGGCCTCAACTACAAGCCCAATTTCTTGCTAAATTCTTTCCAATCACTAAAACTAGTGATCTTCGGCAAGAGATTGCATCTTTTAGACAAGCCGATGATGAAGCGTTCCATGAAGCTTGGGACTGCTATAGAGAACTTCTTAGGAAGTGTCCCCATCATCAGTTTCCGCAATGGGCTATAGTAGAAATTTTTTACAAAGGTCTTAAGGAGAGGTATCAATTGACTAGTGATGCCGCGTGTGGGGTAGTCTTTATCACAAACCCTCTTGATGATTCTTGGAAGCTTTTCAAGAAACTTGCCGAGAACTCCCAACACCATTCCTCTTCCTGTAGAAACAATCGAGAGTCTTCAAGTCAACATTCTCCTAAAAGAATTTTTGAGCTTAATGAGTCAACCCGGCTTGCCCAACAAGTCGACGCTTTGAGTAGGAAACTTGATCAAGTCCTTACCCAAACTATAAATCAAGTTGCTTCCTCTAGTCCTTCGTTGCCCTCATCTTCGGGGGAACTTTGTTTCTTGTGCTCCGCTCCCGATCATGATGTAACCGATTGCCATTTGGCATGTCATTATCCCGAGCATATGATCCGTATTCCAACACTTACAATCCCGGTTTGAGAGACCATCCAAATTTTTCTTGGAGGACACCCAGCCAACAACCACTTTCTTTCAACCCAAGGCCGCCATCCATGGGCACTCAAGCCCCAAATTATCCTCTAAAATTCCAATCGACATATCATTGTAATTCTCAAGGCCGAGGTCCTCCATTCCAACCGTCATGTCGGCCTCCCCAGGTTTATTCTTCCCAATCACCTTATCAAGCTCAACCACCGCAATCTTGGGGGCATCAACCATATACATCTCAACAACCTCAAGTGTTCACAAGCCAACCTTCTCATTCTCAATAACCAAAGGGAAACCAAAACATTGATGAGAGACTTTTGAAGGCCTTGGATTCTTTTGAAGCTAGCACCTAATTACTTCACTCCCATTCTCAATCTATAGCAAAAATGGAGGTGCAGTTGGGCCAATTGGCCAATGCCATCTCAAGAAGGGAAGAAGGGAGATTGCCTAGCCAACCCATTCCCAATCCCAAGGGCCAACATTCTATTGATTCATTCCATGAGCAAGTTCAAGCCGTCACGACCCTTCGGAGTGGTAAAATGTGAGGACCTGTCCCTCTACCCCTGTGGCTCGTTGTAAACCGCAAGGGCAATTTGGTAAATTACGCATTGTTGGTTTGTTTCACACCCGCGTGTGCACACACTGACCTTGTTTGTGTTAGTGCTTGATTAGAATGGTTAGGTCGACCCGGGATCGGAAGATTCCAGCTCAGGCGCGCTGAAGCTTGCTTTTGGGCAGCTTATGGCCCTTGAGCGATCAATCGGAGCGATCGATCGGACTCGTGAGTGAGTCGGTGGGTTTTTGACCCGTTCGGATCGATCCAAGTGTTTTGGATCGATCCAGCCTGCCTCGGATCGATCCGACTTGGTGTGTGGGATCGATTGGGTTGGTGTCTTGGATCGATCCCTCTTGGCTTGGATCGATCCTCTTGGTCTTGGATCGATCCATTTTGGTCTTGGATCGATCCGGGTACTGTAGCAGAGCAGGTTGGGCAGTTGTGCTTGGAGAAGACGGCCGTCGTGGCCGTCGTCCTCCATTGTCAGAGGAGATGACCTCTCCTTCCCTTTTTCCCCACCTTCCCCGACCTTCCCCGACCTTCCTCTTCTCTTCTCCTTCTCTTCTTCCTTCTCTTCTCTTCCTTCTTTCTTTCTTCTTCCCGCAAGCTCTGCTTGCTCTGTTTTCTTCCGGCAGCCCATCTTCTTCTCCTCCGTTCTCCATCCTACGGCCACCGTTTTGGGTGTTCTAAAGCTCGTTGGATCCATGGCGACGAGAGGAAGATCTCTGAAGTGGTTTGGAACCTTGTTGGTGACTGATTAGCAGGGAATCAGCCGAGGATTAGCGCAGTTCGGTAGGTTTTACTACCTACGAGAGTGTTTAATGAGTTTCTCTAAATCTAGCCGGTAGATCTTGTAGTTCTTTGTGTTGTTAGCTTCCTCTTGTTTAGTATAATTTCTGAATTAAGTTTCATGATCTTTGGTTGAGTTTTTAATAGGATTTATGCATGATCTCGACCTAGCCACATAGATTTGGCTGAGGAGTTGAGACCCAGCAAGAGACCCGGTACGAAAGCCCTTCAGAAGGTGCATCGTATCAACTTGGTATCAGAGCTCCGTTCCGCCGACTGTGCCGCCCAACGCCTTCCAGAAGCTGCTTTGATGGCAGGAAGAGTACCCGGCCAAAACCCTAGTTATACATCGGACGACTCAATCCCTACTCAAACTATTGTTCATTCGACCAGATCTACTCAGATACCTGGTCAAAACCCTCTTCCACATCATCATCCCTTACCTCCATCATCATCCCTACAGAACCATAACCCTTACCAACCTCCACCCTATTCAGCCTACAACCCAATTCTTCCACGTCTCTATTGTTACCCACATCACACCCCACCAGCCTATGAGCCGACCCATTATCCCAGCCTTTTGCTCCCTATCCCACCCTACAACCAACCGAAACCTAGAAACACCAACGGGTATTTGAGTACAACTTGGACTCCAAATCCTACTGGAACTAGGATTACAAATCCTACTCCAACTAGGAATCCCAGTCAAACTCAGAGTACGACTTGGACTCAAAATCCTACTGGAACTAGGATTACAAATCCTACTCCAACTGGGAATCCCAGTCAAACTTGGAGTACGGCTTACCCTACAGTTGAAGAATGGAAGAAAGCCGTCCAATGTTGGATCCCTCTACCTTACCCTTCAAACGAACAGTAGGAAGCAATGATCCAACGATATTCTCCTCCAAATCAGTCAAGACCTATGGGAGTTCAGATTTCCAATCAAAATCCCATTCTAGCTGCAACTTGGATTGTAGAACCTAAACCCAGCTCTACTTGGATTAGGACTCCTCATACTCCACCTACCCACGAGCTGCCCCATGACCCAACCCATGAACAACAACCGATGCCCCCTTACCCAACCACACCACATCCCAGCCCAGTCAACATCCTGCCATCATCTCCTTCCTCCTTCCCTTCATCCAAACCCTACCTTCCCACCACCAGCAAGTCTCCCTATTTCTCTTCGACAACTCCCGTCACCAACCATGACCACCCTCTTTCTCCATGCAATACCACAACCCGTCCTTTACCATCCCCATTGTCGATTGTCATCTCCGGCGATCTACCCACCATCCACGAAGCTGCAGCCACCGACCTCACCTTAGTTCAAGCCCTCCCCGCACCATGTAACCTTCCACAAGGTCCTACACACTCCTATCCAAAACCCATCACAACTGTTCCCCCACCATGCCTTCTTCCTCATTGACCCTGGCGGAAGCTCAAAACCCACCGGTGTTCTTGAGGCTCCTCACAACCACCCAACCTCTCCACCCATAACCATTTCATGTATAAACCCACAGGCCCCCAACTCCATCTTTCCCCACTCCGACAAGCATCCATCACCGGCGATTGAGTTCCGGCCTCTTTCAGCTACCAGATCTGTTCCCATTCCCAAGCTTCGTCAAGCACAGACAGATCTCAACCATCATATCAGATTAGCTTAAATCACCACCATCTGAACCTGATCAGACTCTGAGTCAATATTCCACAATTGATCGAGTCAGACTGGAGCCTACAAGACTTGGACATATTCAAGCCAGGCTCAACCAGATTTGGCTACACCAACCAAATCCGATCAAGCCCAGATCCAGACCAGTTCAAGATAAGTCAGGATCAATTGGATTCAACCAAATTCGGCCAAGTCAGATTTGATCCAAGCCCACCACCAAGTCCAATCAAGCTCAGCCAATCCGACTTGATCAAGTTTGATTTCATACTTCCACCAGATCAGATCCAGATGTTCCCTACGCATCTTCAGTTGATCAGGCATCCCCCAACTAATCTGAGCTATCCAATGAGCTACCCTCCTTATTCGGTTGCCATCTTCCAACTGATCAGATCCAAGAGCATCGCCCAACATCCATCCACCACTCAAAGTTTCAGAACGACTTTGTCGACTCTGACCGTGAGGATTGATGTTGAAGCTAGAGCCGTGATGATCCCTTTGGAGCAAAGCAGAGAGAGCCCCAAGTTCAACTGTTCTCCACCGTATCTAGCTGCCATATTAAGTCTACTTTCACATTGGGAGGACTCAATTCGAGTTGATCTAGTCTCCGACCCCGGACGACAGACGATGACTATGCACAACCACATGCACATCCACCGATCTACAACCGTCCTTTACTTCTTGGAGTTCCAGCGACCCCCAGATACCCCGGCCCTTCAACTCCCTTCTTCCAGACCAGCTGCATGGCCTCCTGATTCAGTGGCCCCATTACCACCTGATCCACCATGGGCGCGACCAGGATTTTCACCTTCGAGCCCACAACTACAGTTGTGGTCCAGCCAGGTCACTCGGGTCCGACAGGAGCAGAGCCTTTTCCCTTAGCAAATTCAGGCCTTGAGGACAAGGCCAATTTCGAAGGGAGAGGGGATAATACGAGGACCAACTGAGCCAATCCAAGAAGGGACCCACGTCCTTGCTTGGGCAGGCCAACACCAAGGAGCTGGCTGCAACCAGGTCCTTTGGAGCAGGTTGAGCCAAGCTAGCCTTAGGGCCAAATCAGAGCTGAACTAGTTCCAAGACCAAGCTCAAGCATGGGTGGACCCATGACCCATGAGGTGGCTTAGCCAAGCCGGCCTTACTTGGTTATTTCCTTAGTTGAGTCTTAATTGCTTTCCTAGTTGATTTCCTAGTTTGAGTTCAGTTTGTGCTCAGCCAGTTTCTATTTAATTGAGTCCTAGTTTTGGTTGAGTCAAGTCACTAGCTTACTTAGTTCATTCCTGATATTAGGAGTCAGTTTGAGTTGAATTATTAAGAGTCTTTTACTTGCTGTCAAAGCAAGAAGGTATTCAGGTTGTAGTAGAATTCTCTTGAGGCCTCTATAAAAGGACCTCTATAGCTTGTATTAGGGTTTTTATGCATGGACGAATTTATGAGAGTTATTATTTAGTAGAGATAAATCCTAAGAGTAGCAGTAATATAGGAGTAGTTGTAACCCTAATTTCCACATAAATCCACCAACCACCTTCATCTCTCTCTACTGCTGGATTATCTCTCCACCAGCCGGCCACCATCCATCGCCGTCCGCCGTTGCCATCTACAGTACACGTCCCCATCACCGGCGACCCCCCTTGGCTACTGTGCCTCCCTCCACCACGTTCTCCAAGGATTGGATCTACAAGAGAAGTGAGCCAAGCTAGCCTTAGGGCCAAATCAGAGCTGAACCAGTTCCAAGACCAAGCTCAAGCATGGGTGGACCCATGACCCATGAGGTGGCTTAGCCAAGCCGGCCTTACTTGGTTATTTCCTTAGTTGAGTCTTAATTGCTTTCCTAGTTGATTTCCTAGTTTGAGTTCAGTTTGTGCTTAGCCAGTTTCTATTTAATTGAGTCCTAGTTTTGGTTGAGTCAAGTCACTAGCTTACTTAGTTCATTTCTGATATTAGGAGTCAGTTTGAGTTGAATTACTAAGAGTCTTTTACTTGCTGTCCAAGTAAAAAGGTATTCAGGTTGTAGTAGAACTCTCTTGAGGCCTCTGTAAAAGGACCTCTATGGCTTGTATTAGGGTTTTTATGCATGGACGAATTTATGAGAGTTATTATTTAGTAGGGATAAATCCTAGGAGTAGTAGTAATATAGGAGTAGCTGTAACCCTAATTTCCACAGAAATCCACCAGCCACCTTCATCTCTCTCTACTGCCGGATTATCTCTCCACCAGCCGGCCACCATCCATCGCCGTCCGCCGCTGCCATCTTCAGTACACGTCTCCATCACCGGCGACCCCCCTTGGCTGCTGTGCCTCCCTCCACCACGTTCTCCAAGGATTGGATCTACAAGAGAAGCCAGCCAACCCTAGAGGAGCTGCAAGGTATCCCTCTTCTTATCCGTCTCCTCCTCTAGTCTTCGCCTTCCTCGTCGAATACCTAGGGTCCTTCTCCTAAACCCTAAAGGTATCTCTCGACCTAGCCACATAGATTTGGCTGAGGAGTTGAGACCCAGCAAGAGACCCGGTACGAAAGCCCTTGAGAAGGTGCATCGTATCAGAAGAGCACGTTCCCTTGGTGGAGTTCGCCTACAACAACAGCTACCAGTCCAGTTTTAGAGTAGCACCTTTCGAGGCATTGTACGGTAGGCTGTGTCGTTCCCCAGTGTGCTGGACAGAGGTTGGAGAGGCACCACTCACCGGTCCAGACATCACCAGACGGTCGTCAGAGAGACTAGTGTAGATCAGGTAGAGACTTCTGACGGCTAAGAGCCGGCAGAAGAGTTATGCAGATCAGAGGTGACGACTGTTAGATTTTGCAGTCAATGACAGAGTGTTCTTGTGAGCATCGCCGTACAGAGGGTCCGTCAGGTTTGGCAGGGGTGGTAAGTTGGCGCCGAGGTTTGTCAGGCCGTTCGAGATCCTAGAGAGGATTGGCAAGGTAGCTTACCGCCTGGATCTTTCTCATCACATGTCAGCTGTGCATCGGACTTTCCACGTGTCGATGTTGAGGAAGTATCACATAGACCCGTCTCATGTTATCAGGGTGGATGACATCGAACTTGAGGTAGACGCGAGTTTCGTTGAGCAGCCGGTTCGAGTACTTGACCGGAGGGATCAGATCTTGCAGGGCAAGACAATTCCCTTGGTCAAGGTACTATGGAGGCACAGAGGCACCGAGGAGATGACCTGGGAGCGTGAGGCGCGCATGCGGCATGAGTTTTCGTAGTTGTTTCCTTCTCGATGTTGCTTTTGTCCTGTCTTTTGGTGTAGTTGTTTTGTTGTTTCCGAGTCCTACCTTTATCGAATCTCGGGACGAAATTTCCTTTAAGGGTTTTAGGATGTGAGGACCTGCCCCTCTACTCCTGGGTCGACCGCTTGGGTCGGGCCCGTGACTTGTTGTGGACCGTAAGGACAATTTTCGTAAATTACGCCTTGCCGGTTTGTTTCACACCCGCGTGTGCACACACTGACCGTGTTTGTAATAATGTCTGTTTAGAATGGTTAAGTGGATCCGGGATCAAAAGATCCGGGCTTGGGCTAGCATTCTAGCCCAAGTCTAGCTTTCTGCAACCAGATGATCGATCATCCATTGCTAGGAGGATCAATCATTTGGTGAATGATCGATCATCCCTTGCTGGAAGGATCGATCATTTGATGTCAGAGAGTTGCGATCTTCATGAAGGGTCGATCATTCCTCCTTGAATGATCGATCATTCATAGTCGGTTCATTTGTCTATAAAGCGTATGCGACTTTCTTCTTTCAATCCTTTTGAAATCCGCGTTCTTGAGCTGAGATCTGGCTGGATTTGGAAGAGATTGAAGGAGATCGTTGGCTTGGCAGCTGGGATTGAAGCTGCGCTAGTCTAGGTATGGATCATACCTACTCTCTTTCCGGTTTTTGTGAGGTTTGAGCTTGGTTGTGCTTGGTTTGAGTAGATCTTGTTGTATGCTTGTTGGTTTGTAGCATGTGTATCGGTTTTGGACTCGTGGTCCTTCGTACTACCAGATCCCAAGGTTTTGTGGGATTTGGTAGAGTTTTTTGATGGTATTTCTCGTTGTCCGGTGGTCGGAGAACCCATCAGGATTGATCATTCCTTCATTCTGGAGGAATGATCGATCTTCTTGGGTTGGTCATGCCTAGCCCGAGAAGGATCAATCATCTGGTCGGAGATGATCGATCATGTTCCTTGGCTGGCATGGGCGAGTCCTTGGTCACGAAGGTGATCGATCTTCCTTGGCTTGGTGATCAATCTTCATGGAGGGAGGATCGATCCTTTGTAGCTTGACAGGGGCTGAATCTTCCCATTTATGAGGGTGATCGATCCTTCCTTTGGAGAGGATCGATCGCCTCCAAAGGAAGGATCGATTGCTCGTGTGGCAAGGAAGAGTTTTCAATGGTTTTTGCCCGTGGGGCTTCATTATGCGGTTTTCATACTGCCTTATAAACTGGTACATATTCTTAAGCATGTTAGCCCTATAATGAAGGGTAATGGTGAACTAGGAGAGTGATGACCCATGGGATGTTTAGAATAAGTGGGCGGGTAGTCCTATGATAGGACTTGAAAAGTGTCGCGGCTTAACAAGTCTACTCAAAATTACAAATTTATAATCAAACCACTAACTAACTACTTTAGGGGTAGCTAATAGTGAGTCCGAGTCGATACACAGGGAAATAGGCTTGAGTTGAGATGTTATGTATAGTCTTCTGCTAATGAGTTAAGGAAAAGTTTGGAAGTGAACTAAACTAGCTTGAAACTAAAGGATTTATAGATGCAAGAAAAGGGACCAAGGAATTCTTAATCCGTAACACGGGTTCTACCAGGTCTTTCTAAGATTAAGACACACTAATTACATTGAATGGCTTTCCTAATGGTTGATAGGTAAATGACTAGTCCTCCCTATCACTCAACAAGTTCCGATCAGGATCCATTGTTGGTGAAAGCAATAATCTAAAATTCGGTGATCTAATGGTTAGTTATGATCATCGCTAATGAATCTTCTGATTAGGATGAATTCATCGCAAGAAAATAGTTATAATATGGATTTAGGTGTAAGATCAAGATGATTCTCACACCTTGATGGTCAAATCTAGAAAGATAGGATAAATGGAGGATTAGGAATAGAATTCAGTGGTTCTAGCACTATACAATCCCTAATCACGGAAAAGAGTTCATTTGAGAAACCATGGTTCTAGCATGATCCTCCTATTAGATGAGTCCAATCCAAGCCCTAACATGCAATAGCTCTAGATCTATCATGCATTAGAACAATCCAAGCATCCAACAATAAATAAACACCAAGATTGTAAAAGAATGAAGATTAATCCATATAAGCCATGCAAAAAGGTATACAAGTCCTAAATCTTAAAAATCCCTAGTAGAAACCCTAGTTACATCATAAGAATCCCTTGGCAAGGGGTTTAGTTACTCATCTTTAGGGTTTGATTCGTAGGTGAAGGTTGATGAAACTCTTCCGCCATGGATCTCCTCCAAAAGAATCTCCAAAGAAAAGTCTAAAAGTGGAAAGGAAACTGTCCTTCACGTCCAAGAGAGAAGCCCCCTAAAACCCTAAAATATGCCTATTTATAGCCTAGGAACATCCCTCTCCCGGATTAGATCCGGGCCGTTGATTTTCTTCACTGGCAATCAAAGGATCGATCCTTCATTGGAGGAAGGTCGATCTTTTGTCTTCACTTGCTGGCCACACCCGTAATGGATCGATCTCCCTATAGAAGAAGATCGATCTTCTTCTTGTATCGTTGGTCTCGCCCCGTGGATGATCGATCATTCCATGGAGGAAGATCGATCCTTTCCAATCTAGTTCTCTGTCACTATTGACGTACATAAATGATCGATCCTTTCAAGTGTGATGATCGATCCTTTCAAGTGGCGCTCTCTGTCAGCTTAATGTGCTTTAAATGATCGATCTTCTTATGAGGTGAAGATCGATCCTTTATGCTGGAATTGCCCTAATGTGTTCATTTTAGCTTCAAACTTGATCTAACCCTTGTTGAGGTCTCTTGTACCTGAAATAGGGTAAAGATAGTCAGTGAAGCATTACTCGGAGACTAACAAAGTCAAATTACAAGGGTGATTTGTGCACTTTTCAAGTCTTATCACCCTACAGCTTTCCTTAGCCTTGCATGTCGGCGTGCTCCGAGAGCTTATCTGTGTGGTTTGTTAGCTGTTGTTTGCGGAGCTACTTCCCAATACAGGTTGCTGGTGAATTGGCTAGCAGTTGGTGGTGGTACCACTGCAGCAGTTCTTGACCTTAAATACCTGTTCACCACCCCGGGCCGGTAGGGTGCCGAGCCTAGACCTTGCTTTTTTATCATCACATATGCTGCATGCTTATCTGTCTTATATGCGTATGTTCATTGCATGCATTCTGGTTGTGCATTAGTTCCATAAGGTTAGGGCGTGGGCGATATGTAGGTCGCCGTCCCGAGGCTTGGAAGCTCGGATTTAGCCCTAGGATGGGGGTCGGGCAGCTTGGACCAGATTTGAATGGTGGTGTACAATCGTTTTCGATGATAGGCTTAGATGACTCGTACACGTGTTGTTTGATGATTGTAGAGGCCGACATGTCGGCCTCGAGCCGGGCTCTGAGGTGTAGCCGGTGTCCAGTTGTGACGACTCTTGAGTAGAGGGTGTGCCTACTCAGCGGTGCTATTTTCTGCCAACAGTGTCGGTTCCCTGCTTGTGAGTCAACAATGTTGGTTTTCCTGCTTACTGAGCGTGACCCATTATGTGACCAGTTCTTTCTAGAAGATCATGATTGTGGACCTCAGGGACATGCTATGGGGTTATGGGACCCCTGTATACACCTAGGCCTTGCTCGGGGGCGACGCTGTTGCATTTCCCTCTTCCTTCTGTGTGTCGTAGTGTAGTTTCTCTGCTAAGCTTAGTGCTCATTCCTATCCGGGCTGCGTTTTGCAGGTGCAGGCGTTACCTCCTCTTCGGTGGCCCCTACCGGGCAGTTGGTCGGCGGTGCGGCGGCGCCTGACGGAGTCTGAGGAGCAGTGATTAGTTTTTTGATAACCTGAGTATAGTTAGCCTCCTACGAGAGAGTTAAATGTTTGTACTTGATCTTTCCCTCTTCGAGGTTTTGTATATTTTATTTGGGATTTGTAATCTTCAGTTTGAGGTTTCTATAACTCGTAGTTTTGTTAATTGAGGGTGTTTGATGAATTGCTTAGGGAGACCTTTAGGCTAGAGGGAACCCTCGCAAAAAATTTTCCGTAGTTGTTAGGTTCCGGTTCGCGTCGCCTCGCCCGGTTGGGCTTTCACGGGTCGCGGCGTGACATCGTCGAAGCAGAGGCTTCGTTGGAGTTGGAGTTAAGCTTCGACGGCAATGGAATGAAGAGCCAGTCAACCAAGCCCTCGATCGGCGACGACAAAGGCTGGCGGAGCTTGGCGTTGGCGGATAGCAGCACCGTTGGCGAGAGGGAGGAGAGGAGATCGGAGACGTGGTCGACGAGGCTCCACGAGTCGACGGACAGTGAGGGAAAGAGCTCGGATGGGGTCGACGAGACGCGGGGTGGAGAGGAGAGGCCGGGGTAGCTTCCGCAATGGAGGGATGATGGATCTCGACGATGGGTTAGGAAGGCTCGGATGGTTGGGGGGTGTCGGGATCTGGGGGTTCTGGAGGCAAAGCAGGTCGCAGGCGGTGCTTTAGAGAATGGGTCCGTGGAGGTGTCCTCGGCGCCGAAGATCTGCTCGTGGATATCCTGTAAGGAGTGGCCGGGTCGGAGTCGACATAGATAGCGTCATTCGTCACGAAGACCTTCGGCGACGACGGATTGGAGGCGGCGCACTTCTTGATCGCGGCGGTGGAGTTGCAGGGGAAGAGTAGGGGGGGGGGAGGGGGGGGGGGAGAGGGAGGGGAGAAGGACGTGGACGTGAGGAGGGGGAGAGTGACGGGGAGAGGGAGGGGGGATATGAAGTTGAGGCGCTGTGACGATGAATCGGAGGCGGCACACTTCTTGATTGTGGCAGCAGAGTTGCACGGGGGAGAGGAGGGGGAGGGGAGGGAGAGAGGACCTCGGGGGAGAGGGACGAGGGTGAGAGGAGGGGGACCATGAAATTAGACTTGGGATTAGGATTTGAGTCTTTGAATCATAGGGGTAAAAAAGTTATAAAATAATACATTCCAAACCATAACTGTCCATAACTGCTTTAAAATGGTGTTTATATATTAAAACTACAGAAAATTGGTGTTTAGTCTCTTTTGGAGACTTTATTTGTTGTATAGTCTACTTGAAAGATTTTAAGTCATTTAGTCCCTTTTTGGACAGCTGTACTTTTTTATCTCTAAAATACCCTTTATGTATTTTTTTTAAATGAGAGATGGATGAATAGTTTTGAATTAGGTGATTGGCATTAAATGGAGTGGTTGGGAATATATACACCTATTCCCAATACATGGAAGGCATGCATGCATCCACTTTATGGCTGGATGCATGCATTAATGGGGGCATTAATAGTAAAATTGGGGGAGTAACTAGCAATTTATATGGGAAGTAACTACCAGTTAACTGTGAAGTATCTACCAGTTTAATTGGCAAGTAAATACCAGTTTGAATGGGAAGTAACTACCAGTTGAAGTGTGAAGTAATTACAGTTTTTTTGTAAAGTAATTACCGCTTAAACTGGGAAGTAACTACCAGTTAAATGGGGGAAGTAACTACCAGTTAAATGGGGGAAGTAACTACCAGTTTGGATGGGAAGTAACTACCAGTTTTGGGGGGAGTAACTACCAATTTATATGGGAAGTAACTACCAGTTAACTGTGAAGTAACTACCAGTTTAATTGGCAAGTAAATACCAGTTTGAATGGGAAGTAACTACCAGTTGAAGTGTGAAGTAATTACAGTTTTTTTTGTAAAGTAATTACCGCTTAAACTGGGAAGTAACTACCAGTTAAATGGGAAGTAACTACCAGTTTGGATGGGAAGTAACTACCAGTTAAATGGGAAGTAACTACCAGTTTGGATGGGAAGTAACTACCGCTTAAACTGGGAAGTAGCTACTTCCCTTATCCATGGAAGATAGTAGGTGGTTAGATGGTAGTTACTTCCCAATAAAGTTGGTAGTAACTTCCTAGTTAAATGGTAGTTACTTCCCTTATATTGTAAAGTAACTACAATTATAGGAAGTAACTACAAATATTGGTAGTTACTTCCCAAAAATATTGTAAAGTAATTCCAATATTTAATAAATAGACATTTTATAAATAGTTTGAAGTATTTTTCTATTACAATTTCTGGAAAATAACTACATATATTGTTAGTTATTTCCAATTTTCCTACCCTTTTCCTACCAAATATTAGTAGTTACTTTACAATTTATAGGAAGTAACTACAAATTTTGGTAGTTACTTCCCAAATTATTGAAGTGTGAAGTAACTACAATTTTTTTATAAAGTAATTGACATTTCAAAATGGGGGACGCCGGTGGCGTAGCTAGAGCGGACCCGGGGACGCCGGTGGCGGCTGGAGGCGAAGTAACTACAATTTTTATGCGAAGTAACTACCAATTTTGGTAGTTACTCCCCAGTTTTGGAGCCTGGGAATGTGGCGGGGAACACCGGTGGCGGAGCTGGAGCAGACCTGGGGACGCTGGTAGTGGCTGGAGGTGACTGGAGGTGGCTGGAGTCGGGATCCGCCGTTGGGAGGTGGCTGGAGGCGACTGGAGGTGGTTGGAGGCAGCGTCTGGCGAAGCTTGGAGGTGGCTGGAGGCGTTGGGAGGTGGCTGGAGGATGCCGGACAGAGCTGGGAGGTGCCTGGGGACGCCGGACGGAGCTAGGAGGTGGCTGGAGGCGACGTCGGGTGAAGCTAGGAGGTGGCTGGAGGCGGTGGGAGGTGGCTGGGGATGAAATCCTCTTCTCCTTGACCTCCTTGCACAACTTGAGGTAGCCTCTCAAGAAGGCCTCAAGATGGGGATGAAATCGCCATAGTTATACTCGAAGCTCTGGGCCAATCTGCTCCTCTCTCCATTCAGCGCCTTCAGCTTGATGAACAGGGGGTCGTCCACGCTCTCGAACCTCGAATTGAACATTATCCTATACATATTGTTGTACATCATCAGCTGCAGCCGCTGCCTGAGCACGATCCCCTCGGTGGCCGCCTTGGGGTTCTTCTTGACGTCCTCGACCACGAGCCGGGCCTCCTCCTCCCAACCG
>OY986973.1:16111809-16159610 GCA_963920575.1 Narthecium ossifragum
AATAAAACTTGGACCTAGCTTTACTAAAATTTAATGATTAGCTCAATCGGGAGATCAGCTCAGAGCAATGATTTTGGCACTCAAAGAGCCCAAAAAGGAGGCACGCACTGAGGCATCTAATAGAAGGAGACCATTCATATTATACAATATGATTATCATTAAAAAAAAAAGTTTCAATCACTTGTTACTTAGATTGAGTCGGATCTTAGTCATGTGGCTGCAAATATCCCTTCATTAATTATCTTGCACAAGGATCCAGTCCATCTTTCCTGATTAATTACCATAGCCGAGGATAACCTACCGGCAATGTCGATCTAAATTAGAAGATGCTTATATCCTATAGCCCACCAACAATAAAGTCAAAAATCTCGCAGCAACACTCTAAAGAGATTAGTGGATTAATCTGCATGCAAACCTTTGAGACAATTAAACTAGCTAGCTAGCTAGGATAACAACAGTTTAGGAATTAAACATATGTTCGATCATGCTCACCTTATCTGCTAGCTATATATATATATATATATATATATATATATATATGAGTTGGACTACACACTACCTAGGTATTCCTTGGTGAAAAAATACCTCATTTTTTAACCGTCGATTTGTCTCAGGATCATGTTGGAGGAGATCAAACCCAAAACCAGTAAACTGCATGGTTTTAGATTTTCAACACTTAAAATAGAAAACATAATTAAAAACCGTATGCGTGGAGATCAAACCCTTGTTCTCTCTCCGTCCGGCTCCGACGACGGACTCCATCGCCTTCGACGCTCACGTTCGCGGAACTCAACCCTCGTTCTCTCTCCGGCTCCCCCGACGGACTCCATCGCCCTCCACGCATACGTTCGTGGAACCCTGCGTGACCCTAGTTCCCTCTTCGGCGCTCCATCGTCCTCCACGCCAACCTATCTCCATGTGAGCCCAATTCATGCTTTTGGGGCCTTGATTCTTTCCCCTTCTAGTTGTGAGTCCATTCCATTTCATGCTCCATCGTCCTCCACGCCCATCTTTTGTTTGATCTGAAAGCTTATCTCTGTTTTTTAGTACCTTTTGATAGAAGATTCATGGGTTTCTTATATTAGGAATGTGGGGGTTCATGCATGCAAGAGATGGGTTTTGTTTGTTTACCTTGATGATGCAAGAGATATAGATATTTGCATTCTTCGTATTTATCTTTGCATGTGTTATGGTTGTATTTACTTATTCAAAAAAAGTGCTATCATTCAGAGGATGCAAGGGTCACATATGGAAACTATATCAGAAAATAGTATCAACACATCAGAAGACTCTCATAATCATGTCACAACAAATAATCATGTGGATGATGAAGGATTCATTGATGAAGTAATTGAAGAGTTAGAAGATTATGAGCCACAAAATAATGTGAGACAAATTGATTTACCTTATGTGGGTAAGGAATTTAATACAGAAGAAGATGCCAGAGTTTTCTATAATAACTATGGAAAGGATATGGGGTTTGGTGCATTCAAAGGCCAGCCATACACGTCCGTCAAGAAAACAATTGTGACATCACGTTCATTTTATTGTTCCCAAGGAGGAAATCCAAGGCCAGTCAAAGAAAAGAATATAGATGCATCAATTAATGATGAACAAGGCTTCAACACTCCAAGAAAGTCAAGACCAACCATGAAGACTAATTGTAAAGCACATATGAGAGTGAAGTTGGACAAAAGTGAAAAATGGATTGTAACTAGCTTTGAAGAAAATCACAACCATGAACTTGTCAGTCCAACAAAGGTGGGTTATTTTCGATCACACAGATATTGTCGCGCCCCGGCCCAGAAAACCCATCCCAGACCGGGACACGAGAGGGAGAACCTACATCTACTGACAACCAACAGGCGAAAGACAGATAAAAAAATAAACAGAGGGCGGAAGTAAAGTTAACAACTACTAGAACAAAACGTTATATATACATCAGAGTTATACACAAATTTACAACATTTACAATTATCAAAAAGGGATATACATCTTCAGGGGTCTCCGCAAAAGCACAGACAAAGCCGTCCTGGCCCTCATACATGGTCGACTGGAGACGCGTTGCCGCAGGACGAACACTGGGGGCCCACAGGAGAAGCGCTGGTACCTGCACCTGCAAACAACACGGTCTAGGTAGGAATGAGCCAACGCTCAGAATGGTTCTACTCTACGACACTTACAAGGGAAGGCGACACCAACCGTACTACTCTGTGTCAAGTACTGAGGCCTGCCAAGGACCCCATAAATCCCGTCAATAACCCGAAGGGTACATGTCCAAAGTACGTCCTCCGATGGCCACTGCTCAAGGGTGGTCCGCCTCCGTCAGTCCCTGACACAGGGTGGACATGACGCTACTCGTAGGACACCCCTCTCCAAGCGGAACCTCCACACTTGGCGGAACGACCGAGGTTACGACAACCATCTCTCAGCACTCAAAGCACAGAGTCAATACAACCCCTAAACTCCAGATCAAAGGTTAAGTCCAACCGGGAGCTCACCCGCCCCATCGTTACCCCCTCAGGGTCCCTACCCAAGCAGACCTCTCCCAGCTCAACAGGGAGAAACCCAGCCCATGTAGGACACCCGACCCCACTGGATACCAAGCAAGACAACCCATAACGGGGTAACGCTATCCACAACTTAGCATTTGACCCTGGAGTACTAGGGACAAACCCCAACCCACGACAAGCCTATCATGCCTATAATGCACAAGGAAACAGACAAATGATAAAGAAAGCAGTATAAGCAAGCATCAAGCAGGGACACACCTTCGGCCCATTTATTCCAAACACTCCCGAAGGTCATGACTCCCTCGGTTCACCACAAAGCGATAAGGAGGCATGCAGATAATCCTAAGCAGTAAGATACAAGGTATCATAATTAAACTACATAATCCCGGGAGTCACCACTCTCCCGGTTCAGCCACAAAGCGATAAACAAACAACAGTTTATACTATACTACTAAACATATCTGAAAGCCGTACACAAAACCAACATAGCAAGCCCCGCGGGCAAAACCGCTAAAACCGCGTGCATACGAAGCCCCGCGGGCAAAACAACCTTAAACAGGCGATCTGGCATAGGTTGGATCGATCCGACTTGCCCTCGAATCGATCCGACTTGCCCTCGGATCGATCCGACTTGCCCTCGGATCGTTCCGACTTGCCCTCGGATCGATCCGACTTGCCCTCGGATCGATCCGACTTGCCCTCGGATCGATCCGACTTGCCCTCGGATCGATCCGACTTGCCCTCGGATCGATCCGACTTGCCCTCGGATCGATCCAACTTGCCCTTGGATCGATCCGGCCTGGAAAACCGAGAAAACATCCACAGCCGATCGATCCAACAAGCTCTTGGATCGATCCGACTAGCCTTGGGATCGATCCAAGTCACCCTTGGATCGATCCGGCTAGGAAAACCACGTAAAGCCATTCCCTCAGGCACTGTTCCACTAAGGGATAGGTTGGATCGATCCAACTATCACCTTGGATCGATCCGACTTCCACTAAGGAACAGTCACCTTGAGTGGAACTTGGATCGATCCGACATCCTTGGATCGATCCCAACCGACCCTCCGGCCAGATTTCGACGGCGATCACGACCGGAAAGCTGAGCCAAACTTCACCAAACTTGGTGAGTTGGTAGAGCCGATGCTCACGAAGCTACTCATGGCTTCAAAACCGGGAAACATCGCATATGCATGGAGATCTACACAAAACCCCATCTAAATCCGGCGGAAACAACGAAGAACACGATGAAAACCCGATAATGCTGTAGGTAGGAACCCTACCTCAACAAGAGCTGCTTCAATCCATGAAGCAGAGCCTTGGATCTTCCTATTTCCTTCCAAGAGTTCGCCGGACTCGAGCTCGGTCACGGCGAGATCGGAGAAAGAAAAGAGAAGAAGCCCGGCGTCCGTTCTTATACGGACGCCTCAGTGCGATTCGGATCGATTCGAACTCCACCTCGGATCGATCCGAACTCCACTGGCGGCAACTCTTCCCTAGTGCATGTCGGATCGATCCAACCTGCGCTGGGAAGAGAAATTAGGCCCGGTTCAAGCCCAATTTCGGATCTCTCAATCCCGGGGTCCACCTAACCATCCTATTCAAACACATACACCAAACCAAGGCCTGTGTGTGCACCAGCGGGTGTGAAACAAACCAACAAGGCATAATTTTACCAAATTGCCCTTGCGGTCAACAACGAGCCACAGGAATAGAGGAGCGGGTCCTCACAGATATCTTCCTAAAGAAGTAAAGGAGATGATCATTGCTTTACGCAAGGAAAGTGCACCTATGAGACAAATAATTTCTTTGGTAATTGGCGCCCTTGGTGGGAGAAAAAATGCTCCTTTTATTCCAAAAGGATGTGAGCAATTTTGCAGGGGAAGCAATAAGAACATTTTTTGGAAATGACATATCTACTACACTGGAGTATTTTGTCCATTTGCAGACCACAGATCCATCATTTTTTATGCAATTGAAGCTGATGAGTTGGGACGTGTGCGCCATAGTTTTTGGGTCGATGGAAGATCGAGAGTTGCATATCAACACTTTGGGGACGTTATTACATTTGATATAACTTATATGACAAATCGATATAGTATGCCGTTTGCGCCATTTGTTGGTGTCAATTGATGAATAAATTTTATATCTCGCAAGTATACGAATCGGTGCAATCAGTATAGTAGTAAGACGAGTATCGTACCCACAGAGATTTGTAAAGATTATTAGAGTGAAACGCTAAAGAACAGAAAAGAAAGAAAATAAGGAAGGAAAATTCAGAAATATGAAGTATCAAAAATAGAAGATCTAATAACGAAATAAGAAAACGATGGAAATATGATGGATGAATACTAAGGTTCCGATTTCACCATAACATCCTCATTCTATGCATTGAATCAATCAAGATCTCAGTTTAATTCCAAGGGCTCGTTCTTCCGGTATGATGATTCGTTCGATCGCGGTCTTCACCAAGTACCTAGTTAATGAACCCATAGCTAAGTGTTAACCAAGAATTCATTAAGCTCTGAATAACAATCATGAACTAAGAAGTGTCTTAGCTTGAACCCGGCTTCGACTAAATCTCATTCATTCATAGATCCTGCAAGATTAGAGAATGAACCCTCGCCCAATCTCACATAACACAATCTATAATACTTCTATTGGCCAGATAAAGGTATTTAAGATCTCAGTTATAATAATGAATGAACAAGAAATATAAACTGATTAAATAAATATGATCCAATAACATAGAATGATTCAGTTAGGCTACATCGGTTCCTTAGGAAAGGGATTAACCACTCATGTTCATAAAAACAACCAAGATATTCATAAGAAAGATAAGAAAGAAAAACCCTAGATGTTCGTGCGATCTTCTCCCCTCTTTCCGGCCTTCAAAACTCCTCCAATAGTGCTGGCTAACCTCCCCCATAAGTCTTGGATGACTTCCTTAAATATGGGTAAGAAACCCTAATTTTGCTTCAGCCTTTGGGTTAAATCTGGTCCGTTCATTTTCAGGTCGTCCGACAAGAGATCGATCTTCTTTAGGATAAAGATCGATCTTCTTTCTTTTCTCAATTTTCGTAACCTGGTTCACCCCAACTAAGATCGATCTCTTTAAGGAAAGGATCGATCTTCTTTCTCCGTAGACTAGGCTCCTTCCAACACGCTCCGGTTCAGATCGATCTTTTCAAGGAAGAGATCGATCTCTTTCATCAATTGTTGACGACGCCCACAAAGGATCGATCTTTCTAGTAAAGAAGATCGATATTTTATTTCATGCATCTTTCTTCTGCTATTCTACCATGCGCACTGGTACGAAAAACACTATAACTTCCTCTATGCAGCTCCAAATAACGAACCGTAAAATTCTCCAGAAACTAGACTTCAAGAGCTTTCCAACCATATATGGCCCATCATCTGGTTCTTCATGAGCAGGTACAATTTAATTTTTCAATTTGATTCATGTAATCTTTTCAGCTTCTTTGCTCCTTTTTCCTGCATTTTCCAAACAACTATGTGAAGCAACATATAGATATAAAAATAGTAATAAAGATATTGATTAAGGATAATAATCTAACAATTGAGATGGTTATAAGGCTATTCAGAGTGCACTTTCATGCACTCATCACACCCCCCAACCAGCTTATTGCTAGTCTCTAGCAATTCAAAGCGCATAAATTTATAATTAAGCACAACAATGGTCCAAGGGTGTAGACATGCATAATAAGAGTTCTACTTTGTCAAGTCAATAGTGTTCTATATAGTACAGAGCATGAAAACATCCTATACTCATACACATGCTAGCAACATATGAAATCAACTTCTACACATCAAACATGCTAATCACCATTCAGAAGAACACATGTGATGTGACAAATAAATGTTACGTACAGAAGCAACTTCTACCCACCATTAGTTCAAACACACCACTATCTTCCGGACCAATCATCCAACCCTCGCATTTAAACAACAGCATGCTTTTTTTTTTCTTTTTGAACTATCAGACACTTTGCCTTTTTACGTGAGCACTCTCCGCTTCCTGAGGCGCAGAGACCCGGTTACTTAGCAAAAGACATAATAGTTTTTTTTTATTTAGCTATCAGTAGTTCTACCTTTTTACGCGAGCTCCCCGCTTCCTGAGGCAAGAACACCCGGTTACTCACTAGATCACCTAATAGTCATTTAGGCACAGCTTATTAAAGCTCCAGAACTTTTTCTGCATGCTTTCTCAACATACTAGCTAAAGTTGAAATCATGGTCCAGATTAACAATAGCAGGCTCATTCCTCTGGTGAATATAATTGCCACTGCACATAAAGTGTTCGTGTGTGAATCATATGTTATTCTACCTTCAGGCTAACGCGCATGCAATCAATGTATAGGCCAATCCATATGAAAGCAGCATGTATAATAAGCATAAAAATTTCAGCTCATGCACAATTTAACACTACTATACCCACAAGGTAGCATGAATACAGTGATGAATGTCTACACCCCCCAACCTGAAATTAACATTGTCCTCAATGTGTGCATCGTAAACAATAACATACGTAGGAGGTGGCTATCCAAATTTCCATAGAAAGAAGAGACAACATAATGTAAATAGGAAAGAGACCACATGATAGAGTAAGCGAACATCTCCTCAAGGATCTTCAAGGTGGTTGAAATCCTAAAAGAAAAACAAAAGAGAAAACATAAAACTAAAAATTGAAACTTAAAAAAAAACCGGTTACCTTGGTGGGTTGCCTCCCACCCAGCGCTTTATTTAACGTCTAGGCAAGACGTACTGCAAAGCCTTAAGGTTCAGCCAGGTTTGTATGGTTGTAATGCTTCAAGCGGTGCAAGTCATCCTTCCCCATCGTCGAATCCACTTCCAGTGTAGTCTTCACTTGCTCCTGCCTGAAATTAGAGAACACCAATGAATCTACAACATCTATTGAGAAGCAATCAAAAGAGTTTGAAGGATAGGACATAGACTCAAACACTTTAAATTCAATAGTTTCACCTAAAACTGTCATGCTGAGCTTACCATCCTTCACATTAATCATAGTCTCAGCTGTAGCCATAAATGGACGACCCAACAAAATAGGTAAATTTCTATCATACAACGGTGCCTCATCCATATCCAATATCACAAAATCAGCAGGGATAATTAACTTATCAACTTGTACTAAGATGTCTTCTACAATGCCTAATGGATATTTAATTGAACGATCTGCAAGTTGTAGAGACATAGTAGTAGGTTTTAATTTACCAACACCTAGCTGAAGGAAAACAGAATGAGACATCAAATTAACACTGGCTCCTAAATCAAGCATTGCCTCTCCTATATTTGTATCACCAACAGTAATATTAATGTTAAAACTCCCTGGATCCTTAAGCTTGGGTGGAAGCTTCCGTTGTAGAACCGCGCTTGCCGTCTCTGAAACCTTCACCTTTTCATGAGGTTCATACTTACGTTTAGAAGTACGTAGTTCCTTGAAGAATATTGGAAAGGCTGGCATTTTCCTAATCACATCAAGCAATGGTAAGTTCACATTAACCTTAGATAGAATATCATAAATTTCAGAATAAGACTTATCCATTGCTCTCTTTCCATGCTCAGAAGAAGATGTGGCCGATGATGGCCTTTTCTAGCGTTCCTTCTTTTCAACTTCCTCACTTCATCATCATGACACTCATCAATAACTTTAGCATTAATATTATTATCAATTATCTTACCTGAACGAAGAACAGTAACTGCGTTGGCTTGCTCAGGTTGGCTTGGAAATCTGCCTAGAACATGGGCTCGTACAACATCTGCAAGCTGCCCCACTTGAACTTCCAACTTCCCAATGGATGCTGCAACATTCTTCAATGCAGTATCATGTCTAGCAATGGCCGAATCTTGTTGTTCCATCCTTGACTCTACTTTTTGCATAAAAGCTAACATGGTCGCTTCCAAAAACGACTTAACAGGTGGGTTAGAATGATTAGCAGTAGGCATACTAGTATTAGCATTATTTTTCCATGAAAAGTTCGGATGCTCCCTCCAACCAGGATTGTAAGTATTTGCATAAGGATCAAATCTAGGTCTCGGGTTATAAGCATTCATCAAATTAGCTTGTTCTTGCACATATTCAAGAAATTCACTATCAGAAGGACATGAATCAAACCTATGACCAACAATATTGCAAATTGAACAAACCTTGACCGGTTTTGCTTGTGTGGACATCATCGCGTCCATCTTCTTGTTAAGGGCTGCGATTTTCCTTGCCAAATCATCGTTCTGGTTCAGCTCATAGATGCCTCTCGCCTTATTCCTTGTATCCCTCTGCTGCGAGTTGGATCCTAGCATCTCATAAATTTCGTATGCCTCTGGTGGTGTCCTTTTGAACATCGCTCCACCTGCAGCATTATCTGTCATAGTCTGGCAAGAAAGATTTAGTCCATCATAAAAATATTGCATCTGATTTTCTAAAGATTAATTATGATGAGGACATTGCATCAAAAGCATCTTAAATCTATCCCATGCTTCATGGAATGGTTCTCCATCAGATTGCTGAAAATTTAGAATTTGCCTTTTTAAGTTAGTAGTCATGGCATGAGAATAAAATTTACTAACAAACTTGTTATAAATTGCATTTCAAGTAGTGAGTGATCCATGAGGCAACGACATCAACCACCTCTTTGCATTATCTTTAAGAGTATAGGGAAAACATCGCATCCTCAATTGATCTTCAGTAATGCCACCTAGAGGAAAAGTCTGAATAGTAGTATAATAATCTTTCACAAACGTTAGTGCATCTTTAGAAAAAAAACTTGATGATCCCTAAACTCTACCACAAGTGCATGGGTCGTGACAAGTAGAATATGGCAAAAAGAGTATCGTTTCCACAAGGAGGATGATTCAAGTATCAATGTATCCAATTTCTTATATTATCTAAGCAATCCAAACGAGATATAACACTGACAAATTTGAACTGAAAGCAAATAAATATTAAATAGAAGAGTATGAAAGGTTTCTAGGATTTGGATTTCATCGATTGAATCTCTTTAATGAATTTTAATCTGGTTGTTGAAAATAGAACTTTGTTAATTATCATGACTGAATTCCCTTTTTTTTTTATGCGAAATCCTCTTTCAAGATATAACTCAAATACCTAAATTAATTCTATGTCTACTTTCGTGATCACAGAAATTAATTTAGATTCATTGGGCTCTTAGGAATCCTTGAACAAAAGTCACCTTGTCAATTGTTTATTTCTAACCTATACTACCAAGGTTTGATGAAACCACGAACTAATGTTAAACTTCAACTTTCGTTACTTCGTTCAACATCTGAAACATACAAGTCATGGCCAGTAACTTGCAAGAAAAAGAAACGATTTCATCAAATTGCAACTAACAAGAATATTCTAAACAACCCAACTCAATTCAAATCAGAAACTCAATGACTTCATCCAAACCCTAGAATAAGAAAACTAGGTATTCATGGTTGATAGAAAGAAAACCAATATTTCATAAATACACATCGTCAATCAAAACTAGGATGAAGAGAAGAGAATGAAAACTCTGATGCCGTTGCTAAAATCTGCCCTCTCACGAGATCCAATCCTCCTCCTTCCTCGTCTTCCCCCTTTCTTCTGGTCATATCTTTTTTTTTTCTTCCTTTTCTTCTATTCAATCCCCCTTCTCAATCAAAAAACTGTCTTTCCATATTTGCTGAATATTCTGCTGATTTCGTGACCTAACTTCCGGTCAGATTTATGCTATCTTAACAACCAGATTTGAAGTTAAGTCCTTCATGAGAGTTTTAGGTCTTGATCTTATCTGTCTAACCGATCCTGTCTTGTATTTTTCTGAATTATATAGCTCCAGATATAGGCCAAACACCGAGACAGGTTCTGGGCTACAGCAAGTTCTGGACAGATCCGGATTTCTGTCTTTCTGCTGTGATTTGGACCTCGATACGGTAGAATTGGTTTTCAGGCTCTTCACCAAAGTTTTAGATCACATTCTTAGCTTTCCAACGAGCCAAAGAACACTGAAAACTGAGGTCTGTAGTTCTATTTAGACCCCAAAGACCAAACAGCGTTCTGTTTTGACTAGACCAGCCCAGATAAGATATGTTCTTCAGGCCTAGCCCGAATTCTGCTTCTTCCCATCAGCCAAAGTTCAAATGATTCAATATCTAAATACCTGCAAATATCCAAAAATTCCCAAGAATTAAGTAAATGCAGAAGTCACCTAAAATTCTTGATAAAAGAGTAAGGAATGATGCAAAACACTTGAATCTGACAATCAATCTTAAGAAGATGTGTGAAAATAATTCCCGCATTAGGAAAACCATGAAATTCAAGAAGCATAGAAAAATAGAGATTTTTAAGTTCATAATTCCTAACCTCTGCAGGTAACGCAATGCACGAAGGTGAGGTAGAAATAGTAGGCCTCGCGTACTCCTCCAAAGGACGTAAATTGTTATTAAGCTCCATCTCCTCTTGTACTCCTAGATCTGATGTGGACGTGTCTTTGTTAGCTCTCTTCTTCCAACCAATTTGATCTACTTTATCGTTCAAGGGAAACAACTTTCCTTTCCGTGATCGGCGACCTTGCATTCACTACTAATAAACTCTAATCAAATCCCCGGCAACGGCGCCAAAAACTTGATGAATAAATTTTATATCTCGCAAGTATACGAATCGGTGCAATAAGTATAGTAGCAAGACGAGTATCGTACCCACAGAGATTTGTAAAGATTATTAGAGTGAAACGTTAAAGAACAGAAAAGAAAGAAAATATGGAAGGGAAATTCAGAAATATGAAGTATCAAAAATAGAAGATCTAATAACGAAATAAGAAAACGATGGAAATATGATGGATAATACTAAGGTTCTGATTTCACCATAACATCCTCATTCTATGCATTGAATCAATCAAGATCTCAGTTTAATTCCAAGGGCTCGTTCTTCCGGTATGATGATCCGTTCGATCGCGGTATTCACCAAGTACCCCCAATTAACCCTAGTTAATGAACCCATAGCTGAGTGTTAACCAAGAATCCATTAAGCTCTGTAGAACAATCATGAACCAAGAAGTGTCTTAGCTTGAACCCGGTTTCGACTAAATCTCATTCATTCATAGATCCTGCAAGATTAGAGAATGAACCCTCGCCCAATCTCACATAACACAATCTATAATACTTCTATTGGCCCGATAAAGGTATTTAAGATCTCAATTATAATAATGAATGAAACAAGAAATATAAACTGATTAAATAAATATGATCCAATAACATAGAATGATTCAGTTAGGCTACATCGGTTCCTTAGCAAAGGGATTAACCACTCATGTTCATAAAAACAACCAAGATATTCATAAGAAAGATAAGAAAGAAAAACCCTAGATGTTCGTGCGGTCTTCTCCCCTCTTTCCGGCCTTCAAAACTCCTCCAATCGTGCTGGCTAACCTCCCCCATAAGTCTTGGACGACTTCCTTAAATATGGGTAAGAAACCCTAATTTTGCTTCAGCCTTTGGATTAAATCTGGTCCGTTCATTTTCAGGTCGTCCGACAAGAGATCGATCTTCTTTAGGATAAAGATCGATCTTCTTTCTTTTCTTAATTTTTGTAACCTGATTCACCCCAACTAAGATCGATCTCTTTAAGGAAAGGATCGATCTTCTTTCTCCGTAGACTAGGCTCCTTCCAACACGCCCAGGTTCAGATCGATCTTTTCAAGGAAGAGATCGATCTCTTTCATCAATTGTTGACGACACCCACAAAGGATCGATCTTTCTAGTAAAGAAGATCGATATTTTATTTCCTGCATCTTTCTTCTGCTATGTTGCCCTGCGCACTGGTACGAAAAACACTGTAACTTCCTCTATGCAGCTCCAAATCACGAACCGTAAAATTCTCCAGAAACTAGACTTCAAGAGCTTTCCAACCATATATGGCCTATCATCTGATTCTTCATGAGTAAGTACAGTTTAATATTTCAAGTTGATTCATGTAATCTTTTCAGCTTCTTTGCTCCTTTTTCTTTTGTTTTCCAAACAACTATGTGAAGCAACATATAGATATAAAAATAGTAATAAAGATGTTGATTATGGATAATAATCTAACAATTGAGATGGTTATAAGGCTATTCAGAGTGCACTTTCATGCACTCATTATCAATCACCATTGACAATCTATTCTCTTTGGGTGTGCATTGATTCGAGATGAACAATCCTCCTCATTTACATGGATTTTTAAGACATGGCTTCGAGCAATGGGAGGACACCACCCTAAAGCAATTATAACAGATCAAGATCCAGCAATGAAGAACGCAATATCAGAGGTCTTTCCAACATCAAGACATCGTTTTTGTGAATGGCATATTTTAAGGAAGGCTAGAGAAAAAATGAGTTATGTGTATAGAACACATGCTCGGTTCAGTAAAGAACTAGAAGAATGTGTGAATAATGCACTAACAATCGAGGAATTTGATGCGGATTGAAAGTCTTTAGTAAGCAAATGTGGTTTACAAGATCAGAAGCATATGCATCATCTTTTTTACATTCATGGTGAATGGGTTCTAGCTTATTTCAGAGATACTTTTTTTGCTCACATGTCCACTATTCAGCGGAGTGAGTCTATTAATGCTCTATTTAGTGGTTATGTTAACTCGCATAGCTCAATTTTTTTATTTGTGAAACAATTTGAAAAAGCTTTAGAGAGTCGATATGAAAAAGAAGATCAATAAGATTTCAGAAACTTGCAAGTTCTGCCTTCCTTATGGTCAAACCATCCTATTGAGAAACATATATCCATACTTTATACTAGAAGATTGTTTGAGAAGTTTCAAATGAACCTGAAGGATTCTCTTAGCTATGATATAGAGGAACACAATGCTGGAGAGTATACATTTATGAAAATAAACAATCAGAAAAATGTGTATATAGTTAAGTTGGATGCTTCAGAAGAAAGAGGTTTTTGTAATTGCAAATTATTTGAGTCCTCGGGAATTCTTTGCACACATCTCCTTGAAGTTTTCAGAAAATGTAAGATCCATAGCATTCCGCCTCATTATATTTTGAAAAGATGGAAGAAGAAGGCTAAGGAAGGAGTACAAGTTTTAACTTGTGGTGGTGAGCAAGATGTTCAAGATATGTCGTCATCCAAAACTTTACGCTACAATAGTCTATGCCAAAACATCATCAAATTGGCTGGAGAAGGCTCTAAATTTAAAGAATCGTATGACTTTGTTTCCCAAATCCTGCACAAGAGTTGTACAGATGTGTTTGCAAAAAGTTTTTAGTGAAGTATCTTCTAGCAGCACAAAAAGTTTGGACTTTATTCAAGTTGGTGAAATTCAAAGTGGCAACAGTGATTTGAATGTTCTCAATCCTCCAAGTTCAAATTGCAAGGGACGCCCAAGAAATAGATTCAAGTCTCCCATAGAGGGAAATAATGGAAAGAGAAAACACCATGAAGAGAAGGATGCTAATGATGATGATATCACATTAGAGAAGGCCAAGAAGAGGACTAGAACTTTCAATAGATGCGGGATCCCAGGTCATGATATATGGACATGCAAGTCATAGAAATGGTAATTTTCTCAAGTCATAAAGCTTTAATTTTTTTCAAAATTAACTTTGAACTCTAACGTTAATGATGTCTTTGTTCTTATATAGATTGTGGTCTTTTTCTTTGGTGCACACTTGTATGATAATCTATTAACTTTCTTGATATGGCCTTGGCGCTACTACTGTTGGCTTAGGGTTGCTCAGAAGATGGACAACTAGGAGGCTGCTTGCTACCTCTTCCTTTAAAAGTTTTTGGGTTTATGTAAGTATTATGATTAGGATGTTAACAAGGAGTTGTATATTTAGTACTGCTACTTAAAATTACTTAGTTTGAACTTTATGATTAGTAGAGTTTAATGAGAACATGCTGATTGCATGGAACATGTTAAGTTGAACAAGATTTATGTTTCATGGATTTAATATCTATGAACTCTGCTCATATTCACAGATATTAAACGTCAAGAATGCTAGTCTATTTTATTTTTTTTTTAACTTGCGCCCATGCATGATCCTGATTTAATGTACATCACCTCCATTTCAAAACAAATGAGGTCACATATTCCTTAGAAGCTCGCTAGTGTAGGACTGATTTCCATACTCTTTTGTATTTTTTATGTGTCGGGAAAATATTTGAAGAGAAACAGAATTATAGGAGTTTTTGACACCTGAATTCCGGCCAAAAAGAGGTTACATATATGATAGTATACTTAAGGTGGTCTATGGAGTTGTACTTATAAATTGAAACGAAGCAGAATAGAACTAGATATCATTCTTGGTGCATTTGTGCTCGAGTTATACTTCATTGTCATAACAGCAAACACCTATCCTTCATATACACTTCGATTTGATGAGCAGACTACACCTCTTCTGATAATATACTTCAATTTTTACAACATTGTTTCTATGTCCGGCTCTTGCATGACTACCGTTCAAACCCATATGATATATAGTACAATCCAAACTATAGAACAAGCCTGCATTCAAGCAATATCTCTTACCAACTCTAATGTAGACAACCTTACAGGATGTCTTGACTTGCAATATTGGTACATGACCAATAGAAAGATTATGGTGCTAATTAGTAACCACACTTTTATGTCACTAATCAAACTTTACTATCCGCGACCGATCCACTGCAAGAGACATCTTACCATCAACACACACACTCCATTCGCGAGGCCGACGACGAAACGCTAGTCTCAGAACAAGTTGAGTTTACTGCAGCTTTTGTAGTTGACCAATACATCATTCATGTAGGTTTTCCAACTTTAATCAAGACAAGCAGCCCCATAAAAGAAAGAAAAGAAACTTTCAGGTTTTTCCATCCTCCTCGATCTCTAATGTTGTACGTCCTTTGCCATCCTTTACAGTCTCAGAAGGCTTATTTGGCTTGATGCACATCTTGGAGCATTTGTCAAGACAAGGATCCACATCCTTCCAGGATCTACATCCTTCCAATCTGATATATATAAGTCAAAAACATCCAGAAATAATCAGGAAAATTAATAAGGTGCTTAATTAAGGGACAGGTACATCTCATTCATAGATGGATCCATGCAAGAGAATTAGGCATCATCAAGGTAAACAAACAAAACCCATCTCTTGCATGCATGACCCCCCATCTTCCTAATATAAGAAAACCCATGAGTCTTCTATCAAAAGATACTAGAAAACAGAGATAAGCTTCCAGATCAAACAAAAGATGGGCGTGGAGGACGATGGAGCGCCGGAGAGGGAACTAGGGTCACGCAGGGTTCCACGAATGTATGCGTGGAGGGCGATGGAGTCCGTCGGGGGAGCCGGAGAGAGAACGAGGGTTGAGTTCCGCGAACGTGAGCGTCGAAGGCGATGGAGTCTGTCGTCGGAGCCGGCCAGAGAGAGAACAAGGGTTTGATCTCCATGCATATGGTTTTTAATTATGTTTTCTATTTTAAGTGTTGGAAATCTAAAACCAGGCGGCTTACTGGTTTTGGGTTTGATCTCCTCCAACACGATCCCGAGACAGATCGACGGTTAAAAAATGAGGTATTTTTTCACCAAGGAATACCTAGGTAGTGTGTAGTCCAACTCTCTCTCTCTCTCTCTCTCTCTCTCTCTATATATATATATATAGTACGAGTTCATTCTTCTATATATGTCGTTACGGTTCAACAATTAATGACGTCTATGTTGGGTTTTTTCCTCCACATAAGAGTTGGTGGCGGCGCGAGGAAGCGGAGACAATCATGGTGCGATGTGGAGAATTCGCCAAGATGGAATTCTGGCGTTTTTGGGCTTTGCTTGCATCTTGGATCGATCCATGATCATAGTGGATCGATCCAACCTGAAGCTGGATCGATCCAAGCTTGTTTGGATCGATCCAGAATACTAGAACAGAGACGAGTTTGTAGTCTTCGTACTTTGGATCAATCCAAACCTACAGTGGATCTATCCATACCTTGTTTCCAGAGATGTGTTTTCTTGTCTTTCGAATTGGATCGATTCAAGCCTAGTCTGGATCGATCTAAGACACTGTAGACGGGAAAATTGGACGGTTTAGATCTAATCTGATCCTAAACTGTTTGGTGCCTATAAATAGGGTTTTCTAGGTTTTCTTGTGAGCTTCTAGGGTTTTCTTTGTTTTTTGAGAGGTGTGAGAGTAGGCAACCCCAGAGAAAGATCTCTTTGTCTCTGTTAGGGTTTGGGGTTTTGTAATCTCTCCCTCATAGTGAAAATTTCCTCTGCTGCCCGTGGTTTTCCTTCTAATTGTTGCTGGTAGGTTTTCTACGTAAATCCTTGTCTCCACTATTTTTTCCTTTTGTTTGTGGTTTGGTTGTTGTTATCTCTTCCTGTGAGGACCGTTCCTCTAACCTGGCTCGATCGCGTGGGTTGAGGGTCGTTCTCTGTTGGTTTGGTTTCGCGTCGGGTGCGATCAGGTTGATCGTGTTGGTCTTGTGACCCCAGGGGCAATTTGGTAAATTGCGCCTGGTGGACGATTTCACACCCGCGTAACACACACACGGTCTTGGATTGATGTATGTGAATGATTAGGACCTTAAGGGTGCCTACGATCGGAAGATTGGAGTTCAATCGGAAAAGATCGAATCGGACGGCAGAGATCAGATCCTAGTCTCTATAAATGCCCTGACTTTCTCTCTCTTTCCTTTCTCTTTCTTTCTTCTCCTGTCGTTGTCTCTCTCTCTCTCTCCTATCGAATGTGCTTGGGCTTCGGGTTGCGATCTTCGAGGAGAGGATCTTGGCGATCGAGCTTGGGGGATTCGTGGAGGAGCTGCACTGCTTGTTCAAGTAGGTGTTTTTACCCCGATCGTGTGGTCAGGTTTACCTAGGATAGGTTTATTGTGATTTTGATGTAGTTGTGCATGGTAGAATATTGTGTAACTTAATACGTTAGTGTTATGGCTTGCTTAGAGTGTTTCTACCAGTTAGTTATGTATTTTATCGGACGATTCTCGTTTTGTCGCCGGTTTGTCGGTTTTTGACCGTTTAGACCTAGGTTTGGGTTTTAACCTTCAAAATCCCGTTTTCTTCATACCAATAGTTTCCCCTTTATCTTTTACGTGTACCTACAAAGTTTCATCGAATTCCGATAAGCATTGATAGATCAAATCCAAGAGATTGGATTTCTGGTACTGTTCTTATGAACTGTGCACCTGGCCCGAAAGTAGACCGTCGGATCCACCGTCAGGTATTGGCACGCTTAATCCTGGCCTCACGATCGACCGTCACATCGACCGTGAGGCTCTGTCTCGTTTTGGGCCTCCCTGGGTCGATGTTCCGATTGACCGTCGCATCGACCGTGAGGCTTTGTCTCGTTTTTGGCTTCCCAAGGTCAATGTCTCGATTGACCATGGCCCTTATGTTTTTCCCAATTTTTGGTCTCACGATTGACCGTCGGATCGACCGTCGGATCGACCGTGGCCTCACGGTCGACCGTCGGATAGACCGTCGCATCGACTGTGAGCCCCTGAACAGTGTTTTCTGGCTTCCTTTGATTAGTTTTCGTTCATGTTAGATCCCCAATCATGTTAGGAAGCATGTATGTTGTTATCACAGGGTTTTCGAAGGATTTCGATTGAGATTAGGAATTTGATCATGGGTTTACCCTGTTTGGTGAATCTTTAGTTTGTCTTGCATTTAAATACCTAGTTGGATGTTAAATTTAAATGCTTCTTGCTTGCTTAGCCGTTTGCTAGCTATGAGTGCTAGCTTACGTTGTATTGTGGAACCTTAGCCCGTTGCCGGCGTGTGTCGAGGGCTATTGTATAACTGTTGAACTCTTAAATGTTGTTGTGATATATAAAGACATCTAGGTTAGATGTTTGCATAGGTTCATGCACTATCTGCATTAGAGGCATTTCAGGTTAGACGGGGCGATGGGTTGATCACCGATCTGATACTCTCGGTTAGCTCGGATCTAGCCCTAGGACCGTGGCTGGGTAGCAAGGTCTAGAACGTGATTGTACCATTGGAATCTTCATGTTATCGAGGATATGATTTAGTTGGCTATAATCATATTGTCATTGAGATTTAGAGGTCATGTTGTTTCTCCAATGCCGAGTGCTAAGGATGGATGTCGATGAATTCCCGATGTGGGTCCCCAAGGCATGGAAATCCTGCTTGGGTAAGGGTGATCCTGCATATTACTGTTCCGTGGCCTCCTGGTAACATGTTCATGAGAGTGGTTTCATGACAGGAGCCCTTGGGACATCGATAGGGTTATGGGACCCTTGTCATTCCTTAGATTTAGGCGGAGAGACATCACAGTTGTTGTTTTCCTCCCTTTAGTGTGTCGTATAGTAGAACTCTACTGAGCTTGTCGCTCACTCCTACCCCGGCTGCGTTTTGCAGGTGCAGACACCATATCTTCTTCAGTAGAGCCGGCTGGATCAGCTTTTGGCGGCGCGACGACTTCCAGAGGTGCTTGAGATTGCTGTGGGAGAACAGTTGTACTTTTGATAGATTATGTATATATATAGACATCCTTCGAGGATTTTTCGGTTAAATGTATAATCTTTCCCCCTGGAGGAGTTTTTTTATAAGAATTTGTGTCGGATGTCTAAATAGTACAACTTGATGTTATTTTAATTAAATCATGTTTCTGCTAGTCTTGAGTTGTTGGACACTTGAATTATAGCTTTATCCATGGAAGTCAAACTGTTCAAATTATCTATGGTTTCCGCACTGTATCACGCCAGATTGGATGTGAATAGTAATAGGAACCCTCACACCTCGGCCTAGAGGGGTTTTCTGGGTCAGGGTGTGACACTTCCGCTGCGACATCAACATTCCGTCATTATCTGGCACATCTCTGGCATCGTCGGGACCACCGTGAAAACCCCAACAAGTGGTATCAGAGCCCCAGGTTCTGAGATTAGGGGATTCGAATCTCTGATCAAGATTCTAAGTCCCTGATCAAGATATGAAGCATATGGGTTGGATTCTGACAGAAGCGAGATGGACGCCAACGTTGGACGAATGATTTTACTGAACGGGAACAACTGGAACCTATGGAAGACAAAGTTTGAGGATCTTTTATTATGCAGGGATCTCTGTGATCCTATGCATGGAATAGAAAAGAAGTCTAAAGAGATGGAAGAAGGAGAATGGAACAAGCTTGACAAGAAAGCCTTGGCAACTATCCGACATTGTTTGGAAGATTGCGTCTACCACCACGTGTCGACGACGATGACAGCCAAAGATCCTTGGGAGAAGCTTCACGAGCTTTACGAGAGGAAGTCTGTTGGAAACAGAACTTTCTTGATCCGACGGCTCGTGAATCTGAAGTACCAGGATGGAGGGTCGATAGTCGAGCACTTCAATGAGTTCCAGAACATTGTCAATGAACTTGCTACCATGAAGATGGTTTTGGATGATGACCTGAAGGCATCTCTCATGCTTAGTTCTTTGCCAGATTTTTGGGAGAGTCTGGTAGTCTCGCTCAGCAACTCAACGCTTGATGTAGCAGTATCCCTGAGCCAAGTTACAGGCTGTTTGCTGAACGAAGAGACCAGACGGAAGGCTGCTGGAGCAAGACAGATAGATTCAGAGTCTGCAATATTAATGAACCAAGGGAAAAGGAAAAACATCACTTGCTATTACTCTGGCAAAGTAGGCCATGTCAAGAAGCAGTGCAGGAAATACAACCAGGACGTCATAGACGGCAAGGTTGATAACGGTGAAGATAAGGGCACCACGAATGTCACACTAGACACAGATGTCATGTGACGGGGGAGCATCCGTGCTAGGAGAATTGGGAGGTGTATCCGGCCAATCGAAGCGATCGAGGATATCTGAGTCACAAGCCCGGGATGTACTGTGACTTGAAGGCAAGAAACCAACCGAGAGGATCGAGACTTGATGACATTATCCAAGTTTGGTGGATAGTTCTCGATGATGGTAGTTTGAATCCGATGGGGGATCTGGAGTTCGATGGCAGATCCGAGGTTGATGGTGTTATCCAATTTCGACTGCGACATAATAGTAGCCAGTTGGTAGCACTAGATGTGGCATGGTAGCGGCACAATTCAAATTCGATGGCGTATCCGAGTTTCCGAGCTTGATGGAGTATTCAAGTTCGACGGCTTATCCTCATGTGTTAGAAGGGGGAGTTTGTTGGGTTTTTTCCTCCACATGAGAGTTGGCGGCGGCGCGAGAAAGCACAGACAATCATGGTGCGATGTGGAGAATTCGCCAAGATGGAATTCTGGCGTTTTTTGGGCATTGTTTGCATCTTATCTTGGATAGATCCAAGATCACACCTGAAACTGGATCGATCCAAGCTTGTCTAGACTGATCCAGAAAGCCAGAACAGAGACGAGTTTGTAGTCTTTGCACTTTGGATCAATCCAAACCTACAAAGGATCGATCCATACCTTGTTTCCAGAGACGTGTTTTCTTGTCTTTCGAAGTGGATCGATCCATGTCACGCCTCGCCCCAATTAAATACAAAATATCCCAAAATTTCTAAAAACTTTCGGCATGACCCTTGGACACGGGCACGTGAGATCACAATTACAACCTGTCAACAGATACAAACCACACCTCCTAATACATTTTATCTGATATTTACAACATTCATCACAATTCAGGGGACACCATCACCCCATCTCATTCAATTACACATTTCACAATAGATAAGAGTGAATAATTTTCCAATTATAGAATAACAAGGCCACGAGACTACAATATACAATTTCTCCAAAATTTTCAACATACACGAGCGTCAAATACACAAATTGAGAGTTAAGGTAGAGTACAAAATGAAATTGGGATACAACCCTCAACCCTCAACCTACTACAAAGCTAACTCTCAATCAACAAGTACAAAACTGACGCCTCGTCACCGCTGATCACCTCCATGTGGTGTACAGGTCTCGGGCCTACCTCCTGCACAACAAAAACCCAAGGAAAAATGAGCTCGAAAGCACAGTAGGAGTCACCTGACGACAAAATAGGACACTGGTGTACACTAACCTATCCTAATATACTGATCCTAGTATGGTCTGGCTAGTCTAGGCAGTCTTACATGCACATCACCGCGTCCGGCCGCCAACACTCACCCAGACCCCTATAGACTCTATACAAGCCTCAGTATACTAGTATATGTTAAATATCCTCAGTCAGATCAAATCCTCAATCAGATCAGAACCTCAAGTCAAGTCAAAGTCCTTGATCGACATACGGAGATCAAAATCCATTCGTCAAGTCGTCGACATATCCCCTAGACTCTGACTAGTCTAGCTACAGGACCTGACTAGACCCAACCACAATCTCTGTCCTAAGACAGCCTGGCATTCCTAGCATGTAAGCATAAACCAACTACATAATAATAATCAAATCTAATAATTCATAAGTTCTCATCAATGCATACAATAAAGGTTTAGCATAGTATAATATTTCATAACACAATTAAGCAATAGAGGGCTCAGCTAGCCCAACAGATCATAACATAGCATGCAACCATCATCACAAAGGTATAGCTATACAACATGCCATACAATCACAACATTGCCTCACATAAACATAACATATAACAAACGATCATACAATTCCTAGTATGAGGTAACTCCTACCTCAAAAGGCGATTGACGTGAAATCCCTAAGCCCTGGGGTCCACGTCACGCTCCGAATTTTGATGGCCACCCACCCGATCGCCTAAAGCACAAGAACAAGGGAAGCGGTCAGGTAGGGCTCCAAACGTGGTTAAATCTACAAAAATTAGATAGAGTTCAGAAAACCGGTCGAAAAGACCCGACAAAGACCGAAATCAGATGTCGGCGCTCCGCACGCCGGAGTGCGCGACGACTCCGCCCACAGTGGACCAGCCGCCCCGCGTTCCCAACATGGCGTCGACGCTCGACCGCATCAAGGGTACAAATTGCCACGCCTACGACGGAATCCACCGCGCCAGCGACGGAATCTGCCGCGTCTATGATGCGTCTGCGACGACCCAGCCCCGGTGACGCGCACCCTTCCGCCAAGAAGGGCCGCCGGAGCTCCGTTGATGCTCCACCGAAGCTCTATTGATCTCGGTCTTAACTGCCGGATAGCCACCATGAAGACGAGGGGAGCTTGCTCACTGCCCCAAGCTCCGGGTCCCCAAGGGAGATCAACGGCCACCGCTAGAGGAGAACCGGCCGGACCTTCGCCGGAATCCATGGCAGGGAGGAGGATCAAGGATCCCCCGCCATGGAAACACTCGGACAGGGCTCGGAGAGAGATGCCCCGGACCACGAGGGGTCCTTCGCCGGCGCTGCAGTCGCCGAGGGAGGTCCCCGACGTCGTCCATGGCATCTTCTTCGGCGGTCCATCATCGGAAAAACCACGAAGCCCCACCAAAAACCCACCGGAAAACCCAGATAAAGGAAGAGATCGGAGGGGAAAGAAGAGAGGAGCTCACCTGAGCCAAGGAGGACACGAAATCCGACGGAGACCTTACCGGATCTACCCTTTTTCTCGGCGAGTTCCACCTTTCCTCCCGGTTTCTTTCTCCTTTCTTCTCTTCCTTCTCCGGCACCGGCGATCTATACCTCCACCCACTCCCTCTCCCTTCCCCTCCCTTCTCTCTCCCTTGATCTCTCTCTGGATCACTCTCTGGATCTCTCTCTCTCTCTCTCTCTCTCTCTCTCTCCTGAGCCTGGTTCAAATGAGGTGAGGGTGAAGAGAGAGAGAAAAAGATCGGGGAGAAGAAGAAGAGAAGTGGGGGTAGGTGGGGAATTTTGCGGAAAACCCCCCGCAAGACTCCAAATTATGCGAAAGCCCTCCAATTTTACAGAAAAGCCCCAACAATCTTACAATTAGGCTCTTACAACCTCCCCTCTTAAAAGAATTTCGTCCTCGAAATTCGACTCGAGTAGGAAAACAAAGATCAATTCATACCTTACTCCTGGAAGAGTTGGGGGTAAGTGGCGCGCATCGTCTGTTGTCGCTCCCACGTAGCCTCCTCGATCTCTGTGTCTCCACAGGAACTTGACCAAAGAAATAGTCTTGCCTCGCAAGACTCACTCTTGTCTGTCAAGGATCTGGACGGGCCTCTCCTCAAATGTCAAACCAGCATCAACCTCGATCTGGCTCCAATCTATCACGTGAGAGGGATCCGGCAGATACTTCCTCAGAAGAGACACATGAAAGGTGGGGTGAACTGACGCCATCTACGGGGGGAGTGCTAAGTGATACGCCACCTCACCAATCCGCTCCAAGATCTGAAATGGTCCGATGAATCTGGGGGTCAACTTTCCTTTCTTACCAAACCGCACCTGACCTCTGTGGGGCATCACATTTAGGAAAACATGTTCGCCCTCAACGAACTCCAACGGTCGTCGTCTTCGATCAACATAACTTTTCTGCCTACTTTGAGCAGTGAGAAGCCTCTGTCTAATCTGCACGACCTGATCTGACATCTGTTGGATGAGGTCTGGTCCAAGACGGGCAGCTCCACCTTCTTCTGTCCAACAAAGTGGAGATCGGCACGGTCTCCCATACAGGGCCTCATAGGGTGCCGTGCCAATGCTGGATTAATAGCTGTTGTTATACACAAACTCTAGCAGGGGCAAATGTTCTTCCCAGCTACCCTTCAAGTCCAACACACATGCTCGCAACATATCTTCCAGGATCTGGATAATCCTCTCTGATTGTCCATCTGTCTGAGTGTGGAAGGCGGTACTAAAGGTCAACATCGTGCCCAAAGCCTTCTGGAAGCCACTCCAGAATCTGCCTGTCAACCGTGGATCCCTGTCTGACACTATCAACACAGGTGTCCCATGGAGCAGGACTATCTGATCTACAAAAAGCCTGCTCAGACGGTCCGAAGAGTCTGACAATCGCATACCCAGAAAGTGAGCCGACTTCGTAAATCTGTCCACAATCACCCAGATAGCATCATGCACCTTGGTTGATCTTGGTAAGCTCCTCACAAAGTCCATGGAGATGTGTTCCCACTTCCACTCAGCTACTAGGAGAGGCTGCAGCAGGCTCGCAGGCTTCTGGTGCTCTACCTTCACCTGCTGACAGGTAAGACAACTGGCCACAAACTGCGCTACATCATCCTTCATCTTGCGCCACCAGTACTGGCGACGAAGATCATGATACATCTTCGTCCCTCCTGGATGGACCACAAAATGAGACGAATGAAACTTTGACAAGATGTCTCCGCGCAACTGTTGATTAGCTGGTACCACTACCCTGCCTCTGAAGCGAAGGCTACCATCAGTGTGCACTGTCCAGCCGTCAGTGGCCTCTCCCACCTGAATTCAGGGACGAATAGCTACTAACCTCTGATCCTCGGCATGTGCTGCTATGACCTTCTATAACAAGGTCGGTGTCACTACTAGTGCACAGAAAACGCCGTCCCTAGTTTGTTCCTCCAAGTGGAGTCCAAACCGACCTACGACCTCAAACATCAAATGTCCGTGCACTGCGATTCCTGCGACCACCTCCCTCTGCTGACGGCTAAGAGCATCGGCGACCACGTTTGCCTTACCTGGGTGGTAAAGCAACTCGAAGTCGTAATCCACCAAAAATTCCATCCAACGTCTCTGCCGCAAATTGAGATCTCGCTGCGTGAAGATGTACTTCAAGCTCTTGTGGTCAGAGAACACCTGAAATCGCTCACCGAACAGATAGTGGCGAAATGTCTTTAAAGCAAAGACCACACCCGCCAACTCCAGGTCATGGGTAGGGTAATTTTTTTCATGATCCTTCAGCTGGCGTGATCCATAGGAAACAGGATGGCCCTCTTGCATGAGTACGCAGCCTAAACCCTCGATGCAGGCATCACAGTAAACGTTGTTGTTCGACAATAAAATCGCTATCTCGGGGTGAGATGTTTGCCCGTTTTATTGTGATCAAAAAATCAATTTACATGTGATGGGAGATTGTGAGAACAACACTCCTGAGTTCCCTGTATCATCACGAGCTGCATATCTCTTTCTCTTTGGACATGCATACTCATGATGAGACTGGCAACTCATCATTTACATCGCTGTAGGGAAGACCCATGATTAAGGATCCGAGACTTAAAATCCTATTATATCATCTAAAAAGGAAAAGGAAGAAGTAGAGGGGTATTGGGCGGAGGCGAAGCCTCCAACCCTCACCCTTGTTGGTGTTGATCTACCTTGGTCTTCCTTCTTAATCTCCTGGGAGTTGCTGCAGGTCTTCAAAATTGATAGAGGCTCGGTTGGGGGAACCCCAAGAGCTGAAGAATTTGCTGTAGGACCTCGTCGATTTGATGAAAGACTTGCTCTAGGAGTTGGTAGTGGGCTTGCTGTGGATCCTTCAGGAGCTGCTGGAGGACTTGGTGTCGGATCCATGGGAGTTGATGAAGGAGTTGCTTTAAGATCTCCAAAAGTTGGTGAAGGATTTCCATAGTTGAAAAAACTTCAAGAATTAGTAGCTAACTTCTGAGAGTGGATTTGGATCCACCCGGGTCTCGCTATTTCTTGAAGAACTTAAAGAATCAATAGCCACTCCCAACGGGTGGATTGAAGTCCACGTAGATTTTGCTATCTCTTGAAGAACTTTCAAGAACACGAAGAACGCGAAGAACAAATTTTAGATTTTCAGAGCTCAGCCTCCTCTCTTTCAGAGCGTGGCTTTGCTCTCAAATGCCTCTCGTGTCTCCTTTGGCTTCACCCCCTCCCCCTCTATTTATAGGTGTTTGGAGAGGTTTAGGCGGAACGGTCGAATTTTGAAAGGTTGTTGGCGTGAGAAGCATCTCACGGCTGAGATTCACGGTTTGAGATATGAGATCACAACTTCTCATCTGTTTGGAAGACACGTGTGTGTAAGAGGGATGAGGGAAGATCAAATTCGTTGGAGGTATGGATGTTGTTCCTTCGGAAGTTTTTGTTAACTTACACCCTACTTTATCTTGCTCCCTCGGAACTTTTTCTTAAGCTAAACCCTACTCCAAGTCTCCAATTATATGATGCCATATCACATCTTATAATGCTGATGGAAGGCTTGGACGTCGGTATGCACACTTTTATTTGGATTAATTGGTGATATACCCAACTTAGTGACCTTTTTCACCCCAAAACCCTATTAAAAATCTATTTGATAAAAAAACCCATCTAATTAGCAAAAGCTTGTTGAATACACTCGGGCTTCATGGCTGCATGTATGCTGTCTTTTTGTTTTGTTTAACCCTGCAGGGATCTGAGTGGTCCATGGGCTTGTTTTTAGGTCTATTAAAATTTGGTCCAGAATAAAAAATGGAAGTATCTCAGTGTTGGCTATACGAGGCCCAATCTTGACTTGGAGCTCAGCTAGGGTCGGGCCTAGTGTTGGTCTGAGAGGTCGGAAACTATGGATCGGGCTTGAGCTCTGGGCTGTACTTGCGATGGACAAGCTTATTCATGACTTGAAACTTGTTGCTGTCTAATCCACTCCACCTGGATTTCCAGATCTTCTTTGGAAGGAGTCAGGAGAGGAACGAGGTATTGGAAGGGCTTGCTTCGCAGCAACCTAGGACTTAGTCCGGTGCTCCGACCCATCCCCATGGACACCATTCGTGGTGTTCAAGCTCTGATCGGTTTTGATTTTGAGCCAACATTCCGAGCTTGATTCCAGGTCATCACACAAAACATCAAACTGACCAAGCTAGATTTTGAGTGAAGTTTCAGTTGGCTGCTACCCTGCTTGCTGTCTCTATATAAGACGATGGATCTACCAATTGAATCTTTTTGATTGCAATTAATTGGACAACTGTATCAACAGCTGGAAACAACACAAGAGCGCACTACTAAGTCTGTGACACCATTGAGCCATGCTTTTATCGATGAGCTGGAAAATATTGGGCATCGAGGCAATACTAACGTGAGAATGGGATTCTCATTTTTATCAATGATAAAAATGGGAATCAAAAAGTCATGCATCCCATTTTTATCATTGATAAAAATGAGAATGCCATTTTCATCATTGATAAAAATGAGAATAAAAGTCATTCATCCCATTTTTATCATTCCGAGAATGATGAAAATGGATTTTTATCATTCCGAGAATTTCATTTTTATCATTCCGAGGATGATAAAAATTCATTTTTATCATTCCAAGCATTTCATTTTTATTATTCCTAGAATGATAAAAATAAAAATGATTTTTGATCATTCCGAGACATTCCTAGAATTTCATTTTTATCATTCCGAGAATGATAAAAAATAATTTTTTTCATTCCAAGAATTTGATTTTTATTATTCCGAGAATGATAAAAATTCATTTTTATCATTCCGAGAATTTTATTTTTATCATTCCGAGACATTTCGAGAATTTCATTTTTATCATTCCGAGAATGATAAAAATGAATTTTTATCATTCTCTCATGCCGCTGTGGACTATCCATGGATAGGAAGGTGCACCTGCCGACGCCGAGCCAAGCTGTCACTGGTGCCGAGAAGGGTGTGTTTGTGAAGGATATGACGAGTACTTTTATGGACATTGATTCTCTGGTGGTTGCTCCGTCTTCAATGACACTTGTCTTGGCTATGCTTGGAAAGCATGCAGTTGATGATAGTGGCAGTCTGGAGAAGAAAGTGGTCCACGTTACTCCGGACGATGTAAGCAATTACTTGCCATATATTAATCCTAACGTAGTGGTTTGCTTGTTTCAATATTCAAAGTGGTCCAAGTAAGCAATTACTTGGAAAGCATGCAGTTGATGAAAGTGGCAGTCTGGAGAAGAAAGTGGTCCATGTTACTCATAACGCGCGGTTTGGGTTTTTTATCCCGAAACAGTGCGCAAGGGTATTTAGTTAAACGGTCTTTTGCATGTGGGGCTCTGGACCCTTCCCCCCTTTTATTTTAGGTTGGCTGATTTTAGATTTGAATTTTGGTCGGGGAGTTCGAGATTTGGGTGGTTAAGAGGGTAGGATTTAGGTAGTTTAGATTTAGGGTTGGACATATCAAATCTATTTGAATTCGAATTCGAATCATGAATTTGACTTTCAAATTTGTTCAAATTTTGAATATTTTATTGAATTTTCAAATATTTGAATATGTCGTAGATAATTTACCCTAATGCCCTTGGGCAATGGTAAATTACTAGAATACTCTTTTTATCGGTCGTATATATTTTTGGACCGAAATACCTCCAAAGCAGGTAGAGGTGCCTTTACATATATTTTCGGACCATTATACCCATGGAGGTTTAAAATGACCAAAATACCCTCGCCCCCCCATGGCTTGTGTAGGATGCCATCAAAGCTTTACAAAGGCTGATATGAGGGTGAAAGTACCAAAATTTGTTTTGGTGCTTTGGTTGGTGTAGAGTCTATATATGTTTTGGACAATAATACCCCTAAAGTAGATGATACTTTAAAGGGTGGAGGACATATTTGTCCTGTGTATGTGGAAAATGTGCATTTAGAGTAAATGACCAAAATACCCCCGAGGGGCTTAAATGACCAAAAATACCCTTTTTCATGTTTTGGCTTATATAGGATGCCTTCAAAACCATCATGAACTATTTTGGAATGTTGTAGTTGGGTCAAGCCTATATTTGGCTAGAATGACCAAGATATCTCTAGAAGGTAAAACTTACCGAAATGTCTTTTATGCTTTCGGTTTAATAAGATGTTATAAAAACCATACAGGGCTATTTCTTAGATATTGTAGAAATCCTGAACATGTATTTTAGTCATAATTCCCAAAATACCCCTGGTGGGCAAAATTACCAAAATGCCCCCGAGTCTACTTAGCTTTTGTAGGATGCCGTAAAAACTATATAGGGTTATGATAGGATGTTTTAGAGAATCCATGTATGTATTTTACCTTGAATTCTTAAAATACCATTGGGCGGGTAAAATTACCAAAACGCCCTTTGTTCTCTCGATTTGTGTAGGATACCATCAAAACCATGGAGAATCCCATATAGAGCAGTGTATGTGTGCTCTATGAGCATTCAGGTTTGTATGCTTGGTGATGTGTCTTTGAGGAGTGTCTAAGGCGAGTAGAGGCAATTTTGTGAATACTCCAAAATTTGACCGTCTAAGCTGGTGGCGTCGACCGTCTAAGCTGGTGGCGTCGACCGTCGATGCTGGTGGCGTCGATCGTCGAAGCTGGTGTATGACCTCCATTGCCATGGCAGCTGGACTCGATGAAGCCGGCTGGACCTAGAGAAGCGCAAGCTGGAACAGGGGAAGCCGCTATCTGGAACAGGGGAAGCTGCCATGCGTGCTCAGAAGCTCAGCGTCGGGGGAGATGAGGACGTCGCTGAAGAAGATCTCAGCGGGCCATTGATGCCGCGAGCTTGAAGCCTCGGATGGCGACGGACGCTCCCCTCTTGGATCGGACCACGAACGGCGACGGAGCTCCGCAGTGAGGGTGCGCCGGAGGTCTTCTTCTTAGTTGATCCCCCGCTCCTCTCCGAAGCTCGGTGAGTCGCGTGGGTTGCTTGAGGCTGTCATTGGAATGGGTTTCGCCGACTATGGGGTTGTTGGGACGAGCTCGCGGCTGTGCGCGGCGGTGAGGGACGGCCTCCCTTGGGCTGGATCCAATGTCTCGCCAGGCGTCTCTGGGACTCCGCGATGAAGATGCGCCAGGGGTTCTCTCCTCGAGCTGGAGGAAGGCTGGCGACGGCGACGGAGGTCCTCGGGCTTGAGCAAGGTGGGCGACGGCGTAGTAGACCGGCGATCCCTCTTTAGTAGCTTCTTCATAGGGCTTTATCAGTGAAGGAGAAAGTGTTCGGCCGAGGTGGAACTCGCTGCGGATCTCGGCGGAAGGCAAAACCATCGGAGGGCGGCACCAAGTCCCACGTCGCTCGGCGTCGGGACTAGGAGCTTGGTGACGATCTCGGCGGAAGTCACGGGGGAGCGCGAGCTCGGGTGGCACCGTGATGGCGGATCGGGCGACGGAAGCAGAGAGGAGATGAAGGAAGAAGATAAGGAAGAGGGGTGGAAGCATGAGGCCCTTGGGTCGCGTGTTGCCCCCTGCTGGTTTTTCTTTTCTTTTTTTTTTTTTTTCGGTTTTGTCTTTATGTGGATTTCTCCTTCCTTTGCCCTTTCCTTTCCAATTTTGGAGCTTCGTGATTTCATATCCCGCCTATCTTTGCTTTATGATGGGGATTGCCATCGGTGAAGTTTCTGGGGTAGATTTCGTCGAAGATGGGGGTTGATGCAGTGAGCTTGAGCTTGTCTTCAAGCATGTCGATAGCTCTTTTTTTTTTTTTTTTACATAAATGCTTTTGTACTTGCTTTTCATTTAAGACTTGAAATACACATGTGCTTATCTGTTTAGGCCCGTGAAGCTTGGGGCATACGTGTTGAAATTTATGTTTTACCGACAGTTTATACTCGTATGGTTTGGAGTTTCATTGCTTGCAGTTTAGGCTCGTGAAGCTTGGAGCATGTGTTTGGAACTTGGGTTTATGGAGCTTTCTGGCATTTTGCTTTTAGTTTATACTCGTAAAGCTTGGAGTGTCGTTACTTACAGTTTAAGCTCATGAAGTTTGGAGCATACATGTGTTCAAATTTATGTTTTACCGACAGTTTATACTCATATGGCTTGGAGTATGATTGCTTGCAATTTAGGCTCGTAAAGCTTGGAGCATACATGTTTAAATTTGTGTTTTGGCAACAGTTTATACTCGTATGGCTTGGAGTATGATTGCTTACAGTTTAGGCTCGTGAAGCTTAGAGCGTGCAAAATATTTTATTTGTGCTATCAGTTTAGGCTCTTGAAGCTCGGAGCATATTACAATTAAGAATAATAACGCTTTAAGAATTTACCGTTCACTGGTGGTGGGGTATATTCACCATCTGGAGAAACGATCTTGTAAGCCCCGCTGGTATAAACCCCTTGTACTATGAATGGCCCTTCCCACTTGGGTTCGAACTTCCCCTTGGTCCTTCTTGTAACAATCATCGGTCGGACTACGGCGAGGACAAGGTCTCCTACTTTGAAGGAACGACGCTTCACTTTTTTGTCAAAAGCTCTGGAGATCCTTGCTTGATACATTTCCAGCCTCTGCTGGGCCTCTAGTCGCTTTTCTTCCAAGCTATCGAGCTCTTCAAGTCTTAACTTGGCCATTTGGTCTTCTGTCAGTTGTCCTTGCAAAGCTACTATGAGAGAAGGGATCTGCACTTCGAGGGGAAGGACGGCTTCACCTCCGAAGACAAGAGAATAAGGGGTTGATCCCGTTGGAGGTCTTACTGTGGTGCGATATGCCCACAGGTTCTCCAGCAGTTTTTCGTGCCACTCTTTCTTGTTTTTGTGAACTGCTTTCTTTAGGAGTTTGCAGAGAACCTTATTGAAAGCTTCTGCTTGTCCATTAGCTGCGGCGTTATATGTACATTTCTATTCTTAAATGGTGTGCCGTTGTCTGAGATGAGTCTTGCCGGGACTCCGAATCGGTACACAATCTGTGTTTTGATGAAAAGTACCACTGTTTCAGCCTTTACATCTTTGAAGGGGATTGCTTCTGCCCATTTGGAGAAGTAATCTGTTGCTGCCAGGATATAGCAATGCCCCCTTGACGACGAAGGTTGAATAGGGCCGACTACATCCAATCCCCATGCCTCGAAAGGCCAGGATATATTTGTAGGATGAAGTGGCTCTGGAGGCATATGGATAAAGTCAGCGTGAATTTGGCACACATGAGATTTCCTATCATGTTCAATGGAATCTCGCACCATGGAAGGCCAATAATATCCCAAGTGTTTCAGCTGGTGGTATAACTTGGGGCCAGATTGTTGTGCTCCACATACACCCGAATGGACTTCTTCGAGAGCTGACGCTGCTTCTTCGCTAGAGAGACACTGCAGCAAGAGCATGTAGAAGGATCTTCTGTAAAGTGTGTTGTCAATATATGTGTACCTTGTCGCTCTTCTTCTTAGCTTTTGTCTTTCTTGGGCATTAGAAGGGAGCGCTCCAGACATGAGATAATCCGAAAGCGGGGTTCTCCAATCTTCTATATTAACTTCAGATGTGGAGATGGCATTAGTGAGCACCGGTAGTTGTTTAGTTGGAATTTCTTCGAGAAGAGGGGGAAGGACTCGTCTTTCCTCTACTCTGATTTCTAGTACTTCTGTAGGTGAGAGGGACATAGCTGCAGCAAGACTAGTCAATGCATCTGCCTTTTGGTTTTGTGACCTTGGGACATGCTGGATCTTCACCTCCCTGAAAGAGCTAATGAGTCCTTTGGCTTTTTGATAGTATGGGACTAATTCTTCATTTTTGACGGCATACACGCCGAGAAGTTGATTCACAATGAGCTGGGAGTCTCCATAGGCTATAAGCGGATCCATCCCCATTTCTGAGGCTATCTCCAAGCCTAAAATGAGAGCTTCATATTCTGCCATATTGTTGGATGAAGCAGATGTTAATGTAAAAGAGTAGGGGATGAGAGCTTGTTCTGGAGTAACAAAGATCAATCCCGCCTCTGCTCCTGACCGCCTGCAGGCTCCGTCGAAGTACATTTCCCAAGAGGACTGAATATCAGTCATGAAGACTTCTTCGTATGGAAGATCATCATTTAGTACTTCATCATCTGGGATTGGATAAGCGGCGAGGAAGTCAGCCAAAGCTTGTCCCTTGACTGCCTTCTGTGGAACATATGTTATATCAAATTGGGATAATAACATAGCCCATTTTGCCAGTCGCCCAGAAAAGGTCAATTTCTTTAATATATATAGCAAAGGGTCAGCTCTAGAAATGAGTTGTAAAGGGTGCTCCAAAAGATAGTGACGGAGCTTCTGGGTGGCAAATACTAAGAAAAGGCAAATTTTTTCCATTTCTGAATAGTTATGCTCGGGTCCAACCAGAGTCCTACTCAGGTAATAGAGAGCTCTTTTTTTACCTTCGTTGTCTTGTTGCGCCAGTAGGGCACCAAGTGATCCAGGAGAGGCTGCCGTATATAGAATCAAAGGCTTTCCTTTGATAGGAGAGGCAAGCACTGGTGGATTGATTAAGTACTCTTTAATGCTTTGGAATGCATTTTGGCATATTTCATCCCACTCAAAGGGTGTCCCTTTCTTCATTAGGTGAGAAAAGGGTTTGCAGCGTCCCGCCAAGTTTGAGATGAATCTTCGAATATAGGCTAGCCGACCTTGAAGACTCTTGAGTTCATGAAGATTCCGAGGTGGTGACATTTCTAGAATGGCCTTGACTTTAGAAGGGTCGACCTCGATTCCTCGTCTGCGTACTACAAAGCCAAGGAGCTTCCCTGATGTGACACCGAACGCACACTTCATGGGGTTCATTTTCAAATTGTACCGCCTTAGTCCGTGGAAGACTTCGGTTAGGTGCTTGAAATGATCTTGTCGATGTTTCGTTTTTACCACAAGGTCATCGACGTAGCATTCTACGATGTCATGTAGAAGGTCACTAAAAATAAATGTCATAGCTCTCTGATAGGTAGCTCCGGTATTCTTCAACCCAAATGGCATCACTGTGTAACAAAATATTCCTTTGGTTGTACGGAATGCCGTGATTTCCTCATCTTCAGACGCCATTTTTATCTGGTTGTAGCCTGAGTATCCATCCATGAAAGAAAGGATTTCATGACCAGTTGTCGCATCCACTATAAGTTCGAATATGGGCAGCGGGAAATCATCCTTTGGACATGCTTTGTTTAGATCTCTGAAATCTATACAGAGTCTAAGCTGGCCATTTTTCTTCTTTACAGGTACGATATTTGCTAGCCACTTCGGATATTGGACCTCTCGAATGAAGTTTGCTTTAATGAGTTTGTCTACTTCTGCGATGATCTTGGGGATCAACTCTGGTTGGAAGCGCCTTTGAGACTGCTTGATTGGATGGATCTCTTCCTTTATGGAGAGGCGATGAACAACAACACCGGTATCCAATCCTGGCATTTCTTTGTAGTTCCATGCGAACACATCTTTATTTTGACGAAGGAAGGTCATATATTGTTCCCTTTTGCTTGGCGTCATGTGAGCGCGGATGAAAGTGGGGCCAGGATCATCATCTATCCCTAGGTTGATTTCTTCGAGCTCATCAACAGTTGCTTGACCACCATCTTCAAGTTGAGGAGGCGCTTCTTGGAGATCAATGAGCTCTGTGGAAGTCATGCAGACTTGGAATTGATATCCAAGCCCTGCCTTGTGGAAGGATAGTTTTTCACCATATCAGATAGCCTTTATTTGTTCATCTGAAAGGATATCCTCAAAAGATTGCTTTTGACCACGACCTCCGCATAAGCCTTCACCAGAATTGATATCATACCCCATTTGAGTCATCATGTGAAGTAGTTTCTCGTCATAGAACGGTATAGGTAGAAATGATCTTTTGGCGGCAGATTGGACCATAGATGCTTGGACGAAGTTACTGGGCTGATTATATTTTGTTTCCCTATTGTCTTCACTTGACTGACCTTTTTCTTTAATTGGTGGAGGCTTCACATGTGATGGTACCATTTTGGGGAGAGGTATGGGGAAATCTTGAAGAATAGCTTTGGAGAGCTTCTCTTCAATGACTTTGAATATAGGGTCCCCTGCTTTTCTCTGGCTACTTGGAATGTAACAATATACCTTCCTTTTTGGAGGAGGCTTCTTTCCTTATTGAACCTCTGCTGTGAACCTCTCTGTGAAACCCATTTCCGTAGGAGGTGTGGCGATAGGTGTCTTCAGCTTCAAGGGTGGCTCCAAGTAGAACTTGGCATCTGCAAAGAACGCCTCCCTTGGTGTGAAGGGCTTCGTATCGGCAAACACCCTCTTGACATCACCTTCGGGGGTTTGATACTTGAAACATTGGTGAAGTGTTGAAGGGACGACCTTGTACTCATGGAGCCAAGGTCTCCCTAGTAATGCATTATAAGAGGTACGAGCATCAATGATATGAAAGACAACACTCGTGGCCAAGTCTTGGAATTTCAGGACTAGGCGTATTGAGCCGAGAACTTGTTGACCAGCTTGGTTGAAGCCTTGCACTACAATATTACTGGCCGTTAAGTCTAGGGTGTCATACCCTAGTTTATGAAGTATTTTGAGTGGCAAGAGGTTAATTGCTGACCCACAATCTAGCATTATACGTGATGTGGGTATATCATCGATGTCCCCTGTTACTAACAGTGGCCTATTATGTGGTTTTGAGCCAAGTAGCAAATCATCATCGGTAAACTCTATGTTCATAGTTTCGACTATAGGGGCATCATTTTGGGGGATTTCTTCCCGGTAATCGTCGGGAAAAGATAGAGCGATAATAAGAGATTTGCGGAGATCAGAGAAAAGACACAGGGCATCATACACGCTAAGCAGTGATGGTACTTTCTTTAAATGAGAAATTACATTGTACTTTACTAACTCCTTAGAGTTTACATTATTTTGGGTTGTAGCTTGCACTGCTTGCGGTACTGGGTTTCTCTCCCTTGGTGGCTGAGAATCCAGAAGTCGTCGTCCAGAGCGTGTGATGATCTCGTGGACTTCGACATTTTCTTCTTCTGGGAAGCAGAGAGATTGGTCGTCATCTTGGAAGACCCCTATCGGGAGGCATGGATAGTGGTCCCAAGAGTCATCAGTTTCCGGGATATATGGTGTCCTGGTCTGGAGATCCGTTGAAACTCGGTGTATGAAGTCGTTTATCTCTTCATATGGCATCACCTTTCTCAAGATCTTATACTTTGGGGCTCTGTATCTTTTCGGCCCTGGTTGCCAGTCTTGAGGGAGTGAGGATCTTGGGGGTTGAGCCTGGCTGCTCTAACCCTCTCCTTGAATGCCTTTTTCTTCATCTGCTTCTTGCTGATGTAGGGTCTCCCATACCGATCATAACATGGCTCTTCATCAGACATGGATTCTTCATCATCGGTGTTGGGAGGATGTAAGTCTTCCAATGCTGGCCAAGGACACCCTTCAACAAGTTCGAGGATGGGGGCCATGTGCACTTCTGTGGGAATGTAGGGAGAGACAGGTGCATTTCATCTTCACAAGAAGGCAGGGAGAGAGGATGCCCCAATTTCTCGATCAGTATTGCTGGAGGAGTTTACAAATCATCAGGTTCTGAGGAGGGAAATTTGGTGGTAATCATGTGTGCTGATTCCACCTTCTTCCCCTTTTGAAGTTTCTTCAGAAGTCCGGCATCCATGACTCCGTCATCAATCAGCTTTTGAATTTTATCTTTGAGGATGAAGCAATCTTGTATGGTGTGACCCAAGATCCTGTGATAGTGGCAATACAGAGGATCATTAACTTTATCTACTTCTTGAGGACGCCTTGGCTCGGGAAGCTTAATAAGTCCAAGGTCCTTCAAGCCTCTGAAGATATCCGCGACTTCTTCTCTAGAAAAAGAGTATTCTTTCTCTATTCTGTCCTTGAGAGTCTTTATTCTTCTTGGAGTAGGTTCCGAAGGCGTATCCCTAGGTCGGGGTTGGCCTTTTGAAGTGTAGACTTCTCTGAGCCTATGATCTTGTGTTGTGGATGTTTGTAATACTGCCTTTCCCTTAGGAGGAGCTTTGTCTTTCTTGACAAACATCTTATCTACTACGCCTGTCTTCCGGGCCACGTGTTGGAGATAATTTTCAATATCAGTGGCCTTGGAAGCCAATTCTTCAAAGGTGAGCGGACGAACGCCTTGCAAGTAGACTGCCATTTCTGGGCGCAAGTTGTTCATACACATACGTACAGCTTCCGCCTCTGTAATGGGCTGTGGGCAATGGATGCTCAGGTTTCTCCACCTGTTGATGAAGTCTGCAGCTTTCTCATGAGTGTATTGCTCCGTTTGTGTGAGTTCTGTGATTCCCACGTTCCTTTGGGTGCTATAAAACCTTTGGAGGAATGCTTCTTGCATCTGCTCCCAAGAGGTGACGGAGCCTGGTGGTAACTTGCTATACCAGGTGAAAGCTGGGCCAGTGTGGGTCTGCACAAATTGGCAGAGTAATAGGGCACCATTGTGAGCTGTATCTTGGCAAGCTACGAGAAAATGGGCAATGTGCTCATGTGGTGATCCACTCCCATTAAACTTGGCAAATTGAGGTTGCCTATAGTTTAATGGAAATGGAACTAAGTCAATTTCGGCTGGATATGGCTTCATGTATCTGGCCTTGTAGCATACTGAGTTTGCATTTGAAAAGCCCGTATGCTTTCAGTGATCATTCGCTGCACAGTCTCCAGTGGTACCATGTTTGGTGATGGATTACCATGAGGATGCGTCTGATGATTACCATGTAGAGGCTGTTGTTGGGGATTGTTTGGAGGGGGTTGTTGATGACCATGAGGGGGTGAAGAAGTGTTCTCCACATACGAATCATGTTCATGAGGGATTTGAGCCTTCAAGTTGACAAGCTCTGCCTCTTTTAGTTGTAGAGCGTTCCTTAGCTGCTCAAGTTCTTCTTCCATCGAGGTGGTAAGAACTTGATAACGTTCTGGTGAATCTCCCTCGGGGACTCGGGAGAAGGATGGAACTCTTGCTCAATTGAGGGTTCGGAAACCACATCCTTACTACTTAGAGAGCGGGCGATGCTTCTAGTGTGGGGACAGTTTAGACGTGGGTTGACGACGATAAGATCCTGTGGTTCTTCAACAACAGCCTTCTTTTTCCTTCTCTTAGCAGGGAGGTTTGAAGAGTTGTCACTTGAAGCAAATGGATCCTCGTCTTGGATCCCGATAGGCATTGCTGCAAAGACATCGAAAGAGTTCTTTTGAGGAACTCCTTTCAGGATGCCAGATCTTCTTAGGGCGCGTTTGGCACGCCCCGGATCCCGCGAATCTGCGGGATCCGGGGACGCGCGGATTCCGCGAATCGAGATCCGCGCGTTTGGCGCCGTCGCGGATCCCGGTCGGATCCCGTGAAATTGGAATCCGCTTGAGGCGGATTCCAATTTCGGCGTCCCGAAATTTTATCGGGACGCCGATCGCGGAATCCGCTCCGGCGGATTCCGCGGATTCCATTCCGCAGATTTCGCGGATCCGCCGGAGCCAAACGCACCCTTAGTGAAGGAATTTGAGCAGCACGGCTACTCTGGGTAGTGTGCTGACTTGTTGATGAAGGGATCTGAGCTGGATGAGCTCTTTGGGTGATTTGTTGATTTCTATGAATGACCCCAGAAGTCACTCCATAGCAAGGACGTCCCAAGCCCCCAGCATAAAATGGCGGGCAATGGACAACTTTTTTTTGCTTCTCAGCGTGCCCCCTGACCCAAGCAGGAAGACGCTTAGATTCATAAGCATTGATGTTTTGTTGATTTCTATGAATGACCCGGGAAGTCACTCCATAGCAAGGACGTCCCAAGCCCCCAGCATGAAATGGCAGGCGATGGACAATATCCTTTTGCTTCTTCCCAGCGTGCCCCCTGACCCTAGCAGGAAGATGCTTAGATTCATAAGCATTGATGTTTTGCTTAGGACGAGAAGTGTTGGTGTCGTTTTTCTCGACCCCCTTCTCGATTTGGAGAGCATTTGTCTCACGGTTGATGTAGTTTATGTAGGCTGTTTCCATATCTTGCAGATAAATGTAGTAGCTAGGGAGTCTGGACTCCCAGTATTTCTGTCGGTGCTTGTACTCGGAGTACAAGAACTCGCCCTGATCTCTGGCTGTATAGAGACCGGTCCGAGGCTCACTGGCGCAAGTCCTGTGTGACTTGTTGATCGCTTTGAGTTGTGCAGCAGAGGGTTGAAAGGTTTGAGGATGATTTCTTCCTTTAGGATCTTCAGTATGTGCTGTGAAGATCTTATGGATGAATGGGGCCTTGGCAGCCAGCTTCCTTTTTCTCCTCGGGACAACTGCAGTCCAACCTTCCTCGTCTGTTGTGATGACTTCATGGGGGGCTGGTTGCTGATCTCTTCGAAGGGGGGTGGATCTCAGCTGGTGATCACTTCTGCCTCCTTTGATGACTTTCTTCGACAGGTGAGTAGTTTTCTCCCGATATTCTTGACGAACACGGGCTCCACTTGAAGAAGCTTTGATATCAGTTTGCAGTTGGACGTTTGATTTGACTGACGGAAGTCTTGTTGTCCCTCGTCGCTTGCGGCGGGATTTGACAGCAGAGGACTCCAAGGGTGGAAGTATTGTTGAAAGCGTTGTTGGAGATGTTGACAGAGATGTCGTCAGAGGTGTGAGGGACACCGTTGATGACGATGAGGACACCGGCATGCCGTCGATCCCTACGGGGATGTTGAACCAGAGATCGCCAAAGCATATGTTGAACGAAGCACTGTTGAGCGCCATATCCCTTGGTCTTAGTTAAGAAATATGTTAGTATGTAAAGATAGTTTGTCATATCCTTCGTTTGAGAAGGAAAACATGTTACTATGTGAGAATTTTAAGATTCAGATCCAAAGATGAGGGGTAGAGTGTTGTCCCACCGGGCGTGCCAGATTTTGTTCAACAATAAAATCGCTATCTCGGGGTGAGATGTTTGCCCATTTTATTGTGATAAAAAAAATCAATTTACATGTGGTGGGAGATTGTGAGAACAACACTCCTGAGTTCCCTGTATCATCACGAGCTGCAAATCTCTTTCTCTTTGGACATGCATACTCATGATGAGACTGGCAACTCATCATTTACATCGCTGTAGGGAAGACCCATGATTAAGGATCCGAGACTTAAAATCCTATTACATCATCTAAAAAGGAAAAGGAAGAAGTAGAGGGGTATTGGGCGGAGGCGAAGCCTCCAACCCTCACCCTTGTTGGTGTTGATCTACCTTGGTCTTCCTTCTTAATCTCCTGGGAGTTGCTGCAGGTCTTCAAAATTGATAGAGGCTCGGTTGGGGGAACCCCAAGAGCTGAAGAATTTGCTGTAGGACCTCGTCGATTTGATGAAAGACTTGCTCTAGGAGTTGGTAGTGGGCTTGCTGTGGATCCTTCAGGAGCTGCTGGAGGACTTGGTGTCGGATCCATGGGAGTTGATGAAGGAGTTGCTTTAAGATCTCCAAAAGTTGGTGAAGGATTTCCATAGTTGAAAAAACTTCAAGAATTAGTAGCTAACTTCTGCGAGTGGATTTGGATCCACCCGGGTCTCGCTATTTCTTGAAGAACTTCAAAAATCAATAGCCACTCCCAACGGGTGGATTGAAGTCCACGTAGATTTTGCTATCTCTTGAAGAACTTTCAAGAACACGAAGAACGCGAAGAACAAATTTTAGATTTTCAGAGCTCAGCCTCCTCTCTTTCAGAGCGTGGCTTTGCTCTCAAATGCCTCTCGTGTCTCCTTTGCCTTCACCCCCTCCCCCTCTATTTATAGGTGTTTGGAGAGGTTTAGGCGGAACGGTCGAATTTTGAAAGGTTGTTGGCGTGAGAAGCATCTCCCGGCTGAGATTCACGGTTTGAGATATGAGATCACAACTTCTCATCTGTTTGGAAGACACGTGTGTGTAAGAGGGATGAGGGGAGATCAAATTCGTTGGAGGTATGGATGTTGTTCCTTCGGAAGTTTTTGTTAACTTACACCCTACGTTATCTTGCTCCCTCGGAACTTTTTCTTAAGCTAAACCCTACTCCAAGTCTCCAATTATATGATGCCATGTCACATCTTATAATGCTGATCGAAGGCTTGGACGTAGGTATGCACACTTTTATTTTAGGTTGGCTGATTTAAGTTTTGAATTTTGATCGGGAGTTCGAGATTTGGGTGATTAAGAGGGTAGGATTTAGGTAGTTTAGATTTAGGGCTGGACATATCAAATCTATTTGAATTCGAATTCGAATCATGAATTTGACTTTCAAATTTGTTCAAATTTTGAATGTTTTATTGAATTTTCAAATATTTGAATATGTCATAGATAATTTACCCTAATGCCCTTGGGCAATGGTAAATTACTAGAATACCCTTTTTATCGGTCGTATATATTTTTGGACCGAAATACCTCCAAAGCAGGTAGAGGTGCCTTTATATATATTTTCGGGCCATTATACCCCTGGAGGTTTAAAATGACCAAAATACCCTCGACCCCCCATGGCTTGTGTAGGATGCCATCAAAGCTTTAGAAAGGCTGATATGAGGGTGAAAGTACCAAAATTTGTTTTGGTGATTTGGTTGGTGTAGAGTCCATATATGTTTTGGACAATAATACCCCTAAAGTAGATGATACTTTAAAGGGTGGAGGACATATTTGTCCTGTGTATGTGGAAAATGTGCAATTAGAGTAAATGACCAAAATACCCCCGAGGGGCTTAAATGACCAAAATACCCTTTTTCATGTTTTGGCTTATATAGGATGCCTTCAAAACCATCATGAACTATTTTGGAATGTTGTAGTTGGGTCAAGCCTATATTTGGCTAGAATGACCAAAATACCCCTAGAAGGTAAAACTTACCGAAATGTCTTTTATGCTTTCGGTTTATATAAGATGTTATAAAAACCATACAGGGCTATTTCTTAGATATTGTAGGAATCCTGAACATGTATTTTAGTCAAAATTCCCAAAATATCCATGGTGGGCAAAATTACCAAAATGTCCCCGAGTCTACTTAGCTTTTGTAGGATGCCGTAAAAACTATATAGGGTTATGATAGGATGTTTTAGAGAATCCATGTATGTATTTTACCTTGAATTCTTAAAATACCCTTGGGCGGGTAAAATTACCAAAACGCCCTTTGTTCTCCCGATTTGTGTAGGATACCATCAAAACCATGGAGAATCGCATATAGAGCAGTGTATGTGTGCTCTATGAGCATTCAGGTTTGTATGCTTGGTGATGTGTCTTTGAGGAGTGTCTAAGGCGAGTAGAGGCAATTTTGTGAATACTTCAAAATTTGACTTTAGTCAAAATTGGTGTCTACAGCTGTATCCGACATCTCTCTTCGGGATAGTCAAGACGGGAGCCTCTGTCGACCGTCTCTTCAATTGCTCAAATGTTGCCTCACAGGAGTCGGTCCAAAGAAAAGGAATCCCTTTCCTAGTGAGTTGCATCATCGGAGCTGCAATTCTGGAGAAATTCTGGATAAACCGTCTGTAGTATCCTGCCAACCCGAGGAAACTGCGGACTTCAAATACAGACTTCAGTCTCTGCCACTGCAATACTGCCTGGACTTTTGATGGATCAACTGCCACTCCAGCTGCAGACACCACATAACCCAGAAATCCCACTTCAGCTAGCTAGAACTCACACTTTGACGTCTTAGCATACAACTGATGATCTCTGAGCAACTGTAACACCAACCTCAAGTGCTCTGCATGCTCCTCATCACTGTGCGAATAGATCAAGATGTCATCAATGAAGACAATGACAAACTGATCTAGGAAGGGTCTGAACACCCTCTGCATCAAATCCGTAAAGGTCGCGGGCGCATTCAACAGACCAAAAGGCATCACCACAAACTCATAGTGGCCATATCGAGTCCGTAAGGCCATCTTCGGAATATCACTCTCCCGAATCCTCAGCTGGTAGTAGCCATATCTCAGATCAATTTTTGAGAACACCTTGGCACCTCTCAGCTGATGAAAGAGATCATCGATTCGAGGCCGGGGATATTTGTTCTTCACAGTCACCCTGTTCAGCTTCTGGTAATCAATACACATCCCGAGGGATCCGTCCTTCTTCTTTAGAAAAAGTGCAGGCGCTCCCCAGGGTGACACACTTGGCCGAATGAATCCTCTCCCCAACAAATCATCCAGCTGAGCCCTAAGTTCTCGCAGCTCTGCTGGTGCCATCCTGAATGGCGGTAGAGAGATAGTTGCAGTGCTCGGCAGAAGCTCTATCTCGAAATCTATCTCTCTACGAGGCGGCAATCCCGGCAACTCATCAGGGAAAACATCGGGAAACTCACACACAACTCCGGGCAAGCTGATATCTTGAGTCCCATCAGACTCGGACAAACTGAGGCTCGCCAACAAAGCAGTCAGCTGGCACCCACGCCTCAGCTCAGCAAAATCTGTGGGCTTAGCTATCTGCCTATCCCCAAGGAAACTGAAGCAATTGCCCTCAGGAGTACAAGCTGTGACTCTACGCCGATAGCAGTCGATCAGCGCTCGGTAGGATCCGAGCCAATCCATATCAAGGATGACATCAAATCCCGTCATCTCAAGGACACACAGGTCCACCTCCAATCAAATATCCCCAAGCTCTAACTCACATCCCCGACATACTAAATCCACTCGAGCCCCACTCCCGACAGGTGACCCCACAAGAATCACCGTCTCCAAGGCTACTGGCTCTAACCCTAAAATTCATACACAAGAGGCTGAAATGAAAGAATGCGACGCGCCCGAATCGAAAAGAACTGATACAGGAGCACCAAAAAGCAAAAAGGTACCTCGAACAACCGATGGCTCTGCCGGGGTCGCAGTCTCTGGCAACACAAACACTCTGCCCTGTCGAACTCCATGACCACCGTTGCCTTGCGCACTAGAGCCTGCTCCCCTGTGTGGTCCCTTGGTCGATGCAACCGCTGTCTGAGCAGAAGACCCCCTTCAGCAAAAGGACAAAACCTCTTGATGTGTCTGGGCTGCTAACACCCAAAACACACAGGAGGTCCCCTATCCGCTCTTCTCTTCTGACCTCTGCCGATCTGGGACTGCTGACTGTCGTCTCCCAACTGGAATTGCTGCTGATGTTGATGTGACTGTGACTGCGATTGTTGGTACTGCTACGTCTGCCGCTGTCCTGGGTGTGACGGTCTCTGCCTCTTCACAAATCTCTTCCTGAAAGGCCCCTTGGATGGCCCTGCACTAGACTCTACCACCACTGGCGCTGCTGCTCCTTGAACTCTACTACGGCGGCAGTCCTCTAGGGTCTTCTCAGTGGCGTGTGCACTGTCTAGAACCGCAACATAGGTGGTCAGACAGCGCGAGGCCACCTACATTCGGATATCCTCCCGAAGACCCTACTCGAAACGGCTCGCCCTATCCGCCTCGAATGCCACCATCGCTGAAGCATACTTGGACAAATGAGTAAACCGACTGGCATACTCTGACACACTGCTACTGCCTTGAACTAGAGCCACAAACTCCTGCACTCGAGCCATCCTCTCAGTCCTCGGAAAGTACTCTCCAAGAAAGAGAGTACAAAACTAATCCCATGAGAGGGTCCTCTCATCTCTATTGAGACGCTCCATGTTCCACCAGTCCGCCGCTCGCCCAGTCAACAGATATGACAATAGGCGGACTCTAGTGGTGTTAGCAACATAGTCAAGAACTATGAAGTTCTTGACGACTTCCGCCAACCAGTCCTCAACTGCCACTGCTCCCTCAACGCCAGCAAACCTCGGGGGGTTGAGCTTCAAGAACTCGGTGAGCTCCTGAGCTACCCTCGACACTGAGTCACCTACTGGAGCCACAACCTCTGGTGCCCTCGGCAACGGTTGCTGTCGAGGCGGAACTCTAGCAACCGACTTGGCCATCTCTAGCTCACTCGCGTCAGGGGACACATCAGGGGACTTGTTTGAGGCCTCAACAGTATGGCCCTCCTCCGTCTCTCGTAAAATATCCTCTAGTCCTCGGGTGCGGGGCCCACCTCTACCCGAGCCGCTAGAGGCGCAAGAACCACCTCCACGAAGTCTGGGAGGCATCTGCGTAGAGAGATTTGTTATACCTAGAGTTATCCAAAAACAGAACAAACAAATATAACACAAGTCAACGACCAAAAAAATGCAAGAATGCATCTAAGGACTCAATCTAGCCCACCTATACATCTATGCTCTCAACCACCCTATCTCACCCTAGGACCTACAACCTAGGCTCTGATACCAACCTGTCACGCCCCGCCCCAATTAAATCCAAAATATTCCAGAATTTCTAAAAAATTTTGGCATGACCCTTGGGCACGGGCACGTGGGATCACAATTACAACCTGTCAACAGATACAAACCACACATCCTATGATATTTTATCTGATATTTATAACATTCATCACAATTCAGGGGACACCATCACCCCATCTCATTCAATTACACATTTCACAATACATAAGAGTGAATAATTTTCCAATTACAGAATAACAAGGCCACGAGACTACAATATACAATTTCTTCAAAATTTTCAACATACACGAGCGTCAAATACACAAATTGAGAGTTAAGGTAGAGTACAAAATGAAATTGGGATACAACCGACAACCCTCTACCTACTACAAAGCTAACTCTCAATGAACAAGTACAAAATTGACGTCTCGTCACCGCTGATCACCTCCATGTGGTGTACAGGTGTCGGGCCTACCTCCTGCACAACAAAAACCCAAGGAAAAATGAGCTCGAAAGCCAGTAGGAGTCACCTGACGACAAATTAGGACACTGGTGTACACCAACCTATCCTAATATACTGATCCTAGTGTGAAGACCTGTCCCTCTATTCATGTGGCTCGTTGTTGACCACAAGGGCAATTTGGTAAATTGCGCATTGTCGGTTTATTTAACACCCGCGTGTGCACACACCAGCCTTGTTTTGGTGTATGTGTTTGAATAGAAAAGTTAGGTGGACCCGGGATCGGAATATCCCAGTTCGGGCGCGCAGAAGCCTGTTTTTGGGCGGCTGACGCCCCGTGAGCGACCGATCGCTCCTTGGAGCGATCGATCGCTATCGAGTCAGTGGCTTTTCTTCTTTGAGAGGACGGCCGCCGTTGGCCGTCGCTCTCCTCTGTCAGAGGGAGAGGAGACTTTCTGTCCTGTCCTCCCCCTTTTCCCCTCCTTTCCCGGCTTTCCCCTGCCTTTTCTTCCTCTTTTCTTCCTCTCCTTCTCATTCTTCTTCTTCCTTCTTCTTTCTTCTTCCCGCGAGCTCTGTTTCTTCCCCTGTTTTCCAACAGCTCCTTCTTCTCCACCGTTCTCCCTCCTCCGGCCACCGTTTTGAGCGTTTGAAGGCTCGTTAGAACCGTGGCGGAGTGAGGAAGATCCCTGGTGTGGTTTGGAAACTTGTTGGTGACTGATTAGCGGGGAATCAGCCGAGGATTAGCGTTTCCAGTAGGTTTTCTACCTATGAGAGTTGTTTAATGGGTTTCTCTTAATCTAGCTGGTAGATCTTGTAGTTCTTTATGTTGTTGGATGCCTCATGCCTAGTAGAATTTTTGTTACAAGTTTCATAAGCTTTGGTTGAGATTTTAGTAGGATTTAGGCATGTTTAATCTCGAATTTTTCGGTTTCTGCTGTTCTTGAAGAACAGCCGGTTTGCGGCGAGTTCTACGATCAGTACATGCATGTTCTTGGGTTGTGATGAACATAAGAGTTGTAGATCTTTGAATCGACTCTCAAACCCAATTGATTTCATAATTTTCAAAGTTTTCTACGATTTGTTATGAATTTATGACTGGAGGGCTGCGTTGCAGCAAGTAATTGGTAAGTTAGTTTGATTAGCGGTTTTGATTAGTGTGGTCCCGTTAATCTAGCCGTTGGATGTCTCTGGATTTTGGATATGTTGATCCCTGCATGTTGGTCTAGTGGAGTATAAGTTGGATTTCGAATCCGACATCGTTTGGATGTCGGATCGACGGGGTCAATTAGCTCTAGGTAGAGAATGTTTTGGTGTTTTAAATAATATTATATGTTCAAAAGATATAATATTATATTTTACTGTTCATCAGCGTTTTCTGGGTTGCTTCCCGTTGCAAGAGTCCACGGTTGACGGTCGTGGTACCGTCGTAATGCCGGGACCCGCTGCGGATTGGTTGGCAGCGGTTGGTAGTACTGCTGTAGCGATCCGGTTGACTTGCATGCCTTTCTTTTGTATATGTATGTTCATAACATGCATTGTTGATTGTGCATTAGTTGCATGGTTAGGGCGTGGGCGATCTGTGGGTCGCCGTCCCGAGGCTGGGTAGCGAGGTCTAAGGTTTGACTGTAACACTGATAATCTGATGATTGAGGTTTGTCCCTAGTACTCCAGTATCAATTGCTAAGAGGTGGATGTCGTTACCCCGACATGTGTCGTCATGCTTGGTATCCAGCATGGGAAAGGGTGTTCTACATGTGCTGAGGTTCTCCTTGTTTGTGGCGGGAGAGGGTTATATGGACAGGAACCCTTGGGGTATCGATGGGATTTATGGGCTCCCTGGCAGGACTTAGCTTTTGATTTGAAGTTTAGAGGTTGTGTTGGCTCTGTTGCTTTGAGTATTGAGAGATGGTTGTCATAACCACGGTTGTTCCGCCAAGTGTGGAGATCCCGCTTAGAGAGGGGTGTCCTACTGGTATCGTCATGTCCACCATGTGTCAGGGATTGTCGGAGGTGGTCCGTCCTTGAACAATGGCTGTCGGAGGGACGTATTTTTGGACAGGTACCCTTCGGGTTATTTACGGGATTTATGGGGTCCTTGGCAGGCCTTAGTACTTGGCACAGAGTTAGTACAGTTGTTGTTGCCTTCATTGTGTGTGTCATAGAGTAGAACCCTGTTGAGCTTTTACTGATTCCTACCTGGGCTGCGGTATT
>OY986973.1:16159810-16381863 GCA_963920575.1 Narthecium ossifragum
ACAAACTAGAGAATTCCAAGTCCCACAAAAACTGAAAAAAAGAAAAGAACAACAAAGAAGAAAATTAAAGAGATCTAATTGGCTCTAAGAGTACTGCACACCAACCACCCTTCTGATTGTTGAAAATAAAACAATTAGAATTATTGCTTTTACTAAGATAGTAAGTAAACTTTTACAATCGGTTTTAACAAAACAAGCAAAATTCACATACCGTTAATCCGAAAAAGAAATGAAAGAGAAGGAAGACGAATCCGATGGAAAAACTCCGCTTGATGGAGGCCATATTTGCCCACCACCTCTTGCTTCTGGTTCTTCAGACAAAAAGCTATAAACTAGAGAAATGTTCTTGTCCCAAGCAATGTGGGACTAAACATTTACACACACTCATATGGGCTTCATATGGCTCTTTTCTTAACTGGGCTTTAGCAAGCCCATTTGATTCAACATCTATATTAAGGCTTAGCCCACTCCTTCACCCTAGAAGTTTTGGGCCTTTAAATAAACCTTAAATCCAACACTGAAGTGATTATCAGCATCACATGGTATTCTCAGGACCCCCTCCTTCTGGTACCCTTGCTCATCTTCAGCCATCTTGAGCAGCGTCACGATACCCGGCTGATCGAAGAGCCTCACATGCACTAAAACCCTCTCCGACGACGCCGGCTCCTCCCCTACGAGCCGACCAGCACCGGGAATACCCCTTCGGCACTTGGCGGCGGCCTGCCAATCGTCGCCCCAGTACCCCACAAAGATCATCAGTTTCTCTCCACATCCTCCCCCCTCCCACGCATACTGATCCATTCAACGTCTGGTAGCCACCTCCCATTAATATAGCTCAGCCCTCATCCCTATTGATACTAAACATTCATGGTCAATTGGTCATATGAAAACCTTGGTCATATAGAGACCTTAAGTCACGAAAGCAATACAAAAGTAAAAAGCCGATGGGCATGGCTGCTCGTAATTAAGCTAATGAACCTGCGGAACAGCTCTAGCTAAGCTAGCACAGCTGACGTGTAGGCATCGGATTGGTAAGTCGCCATGCAGATGCAGGAAACCATGGAGGCTATAGAGAGTGTACGTCACGTAGAGAGGGTGAACACCGCGGCCATTGATTCCAGACTGCGGCGATTTATATATTAATGTAGGGTGGCTTTCCAAAAGGGTAGGGTTGAGCCAGATCCGCACGCATGGAGGTTTTCCTTATCTAGCTCTTACGTGAGTTTGGCCAATTCCACTTAGTTTTAGCTTAGAGGGTCAACATCATGCAGTGCACGAATCTTGTAGGTGAATCCTAACACATATTGGCTGCTTGGCATGCCGCAAAAGAGTGACTAGAATTGAGTTCAATAGAGTTTAGCTTATATGTATCTATATACATGTGTCGTAATTAATGCATGAAGTAATATATTGAGATTGTGATAAGCTAAGAGTTCTCTTGCAAACCTTAGTTTGAATATTTGGATTCATGGCGGCCAGCCGGCCAGGATATATATATAACTGATGTGTGCTTAGCTCCAGTAGAACAGCAGATTAGGCCGTGGCAGTCGGCGTCGCAGAATATTTTTCGGGTGTGAGATTTAGACTGTGAGGAAATTTTCTCTTTGAAGGTGTCAAGTGGTCTTTGTTGCATGAGGAAATAAATCTTGTGCTACAGAGTTTAGTATGATGTTAGCATAGTTTCTGATTAGATATATGGTTGAAAATTATTCAGCTTTCAATTGGATATTTATACATAGACCTGTTTGGTATTTGTGTTGAGACTATAAAACATTGATATTTACTGCATAATGTCATCCTCGTGCAAAGATCAAATGAAGTAGCTGGAATGAAGGATATGAAGACTTTTTTTTTACCATTTGAAGTTTAATTTGTTTGATTAGATATAACTTTTGGCTAAGATATATAGAAATATGAGGGAAGGAGCGTCAGCGTCATAAACTGATCTTATCATATTAAAAAAATACTAAGTATTAAATTTGGGGCCTTAACACCATTTTACACTACAAAAGACACATATACCATCATCTTCACAAACTACATCTAAAGAACGCGAACAAGGATCGCATTTCCGTCATCGTCGCCCATCACCGTCGCTGTCGTTAGGGCGACACCGTTTTCCTCTTCCTCGGAACCTCCCGGATTTATAAACAGGCACCGTCACCTCCAGCCCTCAAAACCCTAAGCAAATCCAAATCTGGCATCCTCATCACCTCACGATCCCCTCCACTCCATTTTCCAGCGAGATCCGGACCGATCCAACGACATCTTCCTCTAAGCACCGCCACCGCCGACCTTGCCAGATCTGCCATCTCCGCGACCTATCGCCTCTATCTGACTCGGTGGATGGACTCCCCAACCACCCACGACCTCTTCTCCACTTATACAACCTTCGATGAGGCCTAATCGCCGGCGATCTATCTCCGCAAACCTCGTCGGATTTCCCTAGCAATTTTATCTTTTATCTTTTCTCGTTTCTCTTTACTTTTTTTCTCTTTCGATCCCCCGTCTCCGCCACCATTCTCGTCAATCAGCCACCAGAATCATTTCCTAATGTCCCTACTATCCCTCCTATAGTGGTCTTAACCAATGACAAGCTCCCAACTTCACTTTTCTCCTTTTCATTTTTTTCTTTTCTCTTTCCTACTCTTTACACCCCTGGATACAACATCACAAAGGCTGAGGACGGCAGAGGACCACTAGATCTCGCTGGGAATATGTTGAGGAAGAGTCATGGGGTGACTGATGAGTGCAAGAAATTGCACTCTGAACATGACTAAGAGCAGCTTAATTGCTAAGTTTTCATGATTTATATAGATGATTTCGTCCGTATATGTTGCTTCACAAAGTTATTTGTATTATGCAAGAAATTGAAGCAAATATGGGTCTTCAACGCCAAAACTGTACCTTCTCAGAACGAACCAGATGATGTGCCATATATGGTTGGAAAGCTCTGAAAGTCTAGTTTCTGAGACTTTTTACGGTTCATGATTTATAGTTTCCTAGAGGAAGATATGCCATTGTTAGTACGAGAGGTGCAGGAGCAAGCAGCTACGGAAGAAGAAGATCGATCTGATGCCAAAGAAGATCGATCCTCTTTTTGCCGCTCAGACGCTAACAGAGAGTTGATAGAGGACCAATTATAAAATGATCAATCTGAACTTGGGCGATTTGGAAGTGACCCAGTTTACGGAGAAAGAAGATCAATCCTTTCCCAAAGAAGATCAATCTTAGTCAGGGCGATCCAGGTTACGGAAATTGAGAAAAGGAAGAATATCGATCTTTATCCTTAAGAAGATCGATCTCTTGTCGGACGACTTGAAAACGAACGGACCAGATTTGATCCAATAGTTAAAATAAAATCTAGGGTTTCATGCCTATATATAAGGAGGACGTCCAGGGGTTCTGGAGAGGAGTTTTGGAGGCGAGAAAAACAAGGAAGAAGATGAAGAAATCTCCATTCATGGTTGAGTAATCCGCGGGCATGGTGGGTGGATGACCTAGCGAGGATTAGGGTTTCTTCTTCATCATGGTTCATAGTTTTAATCTTTATTGTTAAACTCTTTTCTATGTATTGAATCTTCAAGGATTATTTACAAATTATGGATTTCTATGTGGATGAATGATATTATGAATCTAGTCATACTTCTTTCATGATCTTGTAATCCCATGGTTATATCTATTGTTTACCTACTTTATCTCATGAATTCTTTTCTATGCATTGCCGATTGTGAGAGTTGGTATTGTGTATTTTTAGAGATATGGTAAGATAGGATTAGGGCTTTCACCCGAGGAACTTTTGCTATACGTTGCATGTAGTGACAGCCGGTATCGTATATTCTTAGATTTTGATAGGATAAAGTTAGAGCTATAAAAGGAAGAATCAATCGTAGGAAGAGACATTTATATATTTTGTTAGTTTTATAGTTCCATATTTTCCGGTTAAGGTGATTGGGATGTGAATCCATTGACTGAATAGTATTGTATGAACCATTGAGAAGAGAAGAACCTAAATCCGAGTGAAGTGATTCCCGATGCATAGCCTTATTAAAATCTTGATATCTCTAGTTAATCTTACATTATCATTAATCTTTTGATCTAATTTAGTTTAGTTAATTAAGTTCTTGTTTGTCTTCAATTCATTGTTATTTACATTTTGGATGTTTTCTATTTGTCTCTCTGTGGGTTCGACCTCTCTTATGTTATGCTGCACTGCACCGTTGTGTTGTGACACATTTGAGTGATATTAGTGACGAGGAGGTCAAATATGAGGATTTAGGAGATCGAGGTGGATGGAGATCTGGCAACCTCTTCCTCCAAGCACACCGTCCCCGGCTTCGCCAAATCCGCCGTTTCCGTCATCCATCACCTCGATTCGAACAGGTGGGTGGACTCCCCAGCCACCCACAACCCCTCCTCCACTGGCGTTGAAGACTGCCGGAACCTTCTCACCGTTAACCTCTTACTCCTAGGCCTCTTCTCCCTCTCCGTCGTGCCCAACATCACCGTCTCTTCTCATCCTCTGAGCTCCATAGCTCTTGAACTCGCCTAGTTGAATCTCCAAACGTGTAGCATCCATACCCCCCAGATCCACTCCTCTCTTCGTTATGCACAGGAATGTGCGGTGGGCGTGAGATCCTGAGAAGGAGAGAAGAGACCGCTCAACCTCCTCCTCATCTGCCTCCTCTCCCTTGTCGCCCTCGCCGGACTGATTTCGTGGAGATCCCGTCTTCCAAAGCTCGAGCCGACAGCATTCCTCTGTGTTGTGGGAGCCGACGGCGTTCGTCGAGAGAGGGAAGAAGCCATCCAGTAATTAACATGTGGAAATAATAAGGGTATTTTAGTCATCAAAAAATCATAACGAACCATAATTGCCTTAAAATGGTATAAACACCTTAAATAAGATGAAGGTGGTGTACAGGTTAATAAGTTTCATGAAATTGGTGAAAACACCAATTACCTATAGAAATATCCATTATCCAATATATCCTTCCCCCCAAGGGAAGATCGATCCTTCTAATGGCAGAGAACAATCTCTCTCTATCGTGCCGAGTAGGATCGATCCGTCTATGCCAGAGAGAGAAATTCGTTTGGTTTTGCCTACGGCGCTTTGCATGTATAGTTTTCCTTACTGTCTTATACATGGTACATATGTTTAAGCATGTTAGCCCTATAATAGGGGTAGTGGTGAACCGGGGGAGTGATGTCTCCCGGGATGTTTAGAATAAATGGACGGGTTGCCCTACAACTTTCCTTATCCTTGCATGCCGGTGTGCGCCGAGGGCTTTATCTGTGATATCTGTGAGCTGTTGTTTGCGGGGTTGCTTCCCGGTGCAGGTGTTGTGGTGGACTGCTGACAGTTGGTGGTGGTACCACTGTAGCAGCTCCTAGACCTTATTTACATGTTCACCACCCCGGGCCAGCAGGGTGCCGTGCCCAGACCTTGTTTGATATACATCACATACTGTTGCATGTTTATATGTATATTCCTACGTGTGCTCATAACATGCATTGCTTGTGCATTAGTTGCATCTGTGTAGGGCGCTGGCGATGGGTTGATCGCCTATCCTGGGCTTTCGGGTAGTCCGGATCTAGCTCTAGGACCGTTGCGGGTAGCTTGGTCCAGGACTCGATTTGTAGTATTCAGTCGATTTCGATGATAGTGTTAGATGACCTGAATACATGTGGTTTGATGATTAGAGGTCGTGTCGACTCCAAGTTGTATCTGAGGTGTAGCTTGAGTTCAGTTTTACCCTTTTGTTATAGATAGTCTCCTATGGGAGTGTTAAATGTATAATTTCCCTGTTTTGAGGATTTGTATTATATTCAGCTTCAGTCTTTGAGGTTTGTGAATGTTTGTATAATACAGGATGATTATGAATTGCTAGGGAGACCACTACGATGAGAGGGAAACCTCGCCAAAATTTTCCTCAGTATGTTAGGTTCCAGTTCGCGTCGCCCGACCCGGTTGGGGCTACGTGGGTCGGGGCGAGACACTGATGGACCCTCATCCGATGGCCCTCCAATTACTGTTGTCATGCTAGTGAAAGCCATGCCCAACCCAGCATGGCCAAAGGCCCAGGTAAGCTAGAAAACGGGCGGACCTGTTAGAGCCCATGAGCCCATGGTGGCATGGCCTAGGGACATTTCGTGACAGAATGAGCCACTCATGATGATCACGACTGTATCATCCATCTTGATGAGTCACCGACCACTGATCGAGCTTCATGACGCTGCCAAAGCAACATCGATGTTGCGGGGGCATGCAATGCAAGTGCTTTCAGCTTGGAATAGGTGCGGCGAAGGTGATATCTGTGAGACTCGGGGTACCTAGGTGTCGGTGTTCGCATGGAGGGCTTGTGGCCGAACCAGGTAACCAACTAAGCAAATCCACGTAGATAATAAGTATATTAGTAACCCTTATAAGATACAACGTGTTTTAAAGCCGTGATGGCGGTGATCCGTCAAAAAACTCCAAGGTTAACCGTGCTTGCCTTGGAGCGGTTCCGGGATGGGTGACCCATTAGGAAGTTTTTCCAGATTTTTAGGGTGAGCCAAAGGCGGACAATATTGGGCGGCCCCGGATGGCGGGGGCCGTTACAGATGGTATCAGAGCAGGATGTAGATATGTTAGCCAGATTGTGCCAGTGAGAACACTGGGCCTCTAAGGGGTAGGAATGGCAATGGGGCGGGCTTCGCCCTCCCTGCCCCAAAAACATTTTTCCCACCCCATCCCCGCCCCATGCCCCGCTGCGGGGTAAGAAGTTCGTCCCATCCCCGCCACATCTACATTTTCCTAGTCCCTGCCCCGCCCCGTTTAAGATTCTCTCATTTTCTTTCAAAAAAATTAATAACGCCAATAATTTTAAGCCCAAGTATCATATAGACTAATATAATATTGTGAACTTTCAAGCACCACATAGCTTCAAAAAAAGAAGAAAAAAGAACAAAATTTCAACTTCCAAGTGTTCCCACTAAATAAAATCATATCAATTACAAAATGTAAAAGTGAACCCCAAATAAAAAAAAAATTAACTCTAGATATGCTCAAATTAAAATCTATCAGTTCCAATGTCCATAAATGCATCCTGCGAAACAAAAAAAAAAACAAATATAAGTGCATGAAGAATATTTGCTAATCTAACAATCAAAGAATTAAAACATCAACAGGAACATCTTATTGATAGTTGTAAGATCCTGGAAACAGTATCGAATGCTCAACACCTAAAGGTGGACATCCATGAAATACTTTGCAAGTATCTTATGTATGAAATTTACATCATATTTTTATTGGAAAACCTAAAATATACTTGCTGCAATGGATGAAGCAGCACTAACCAAATGCTAAACCACATCATGCTTGCTGCCATGGATGAAAAATTAATAATAATAAAAAAGCAAAAGCCAAACACACAAACACTTCCTGCATGTGGCAAAAGACCATATACAAATTGCAAAGAAATCTCAAGATTCAATCTTAAATACAAAAATATAGAGATAATATAGGAACATAAAACAAGTAAGCGAAAAATATAGGAACAAAACCTGTTTTTGTTGGAACCATTAACCATACAGTTAATCACTCAGTCTTGCTCCTAATAACAATGAATTAAAAACAGTCATAAACAACAAAAGTTATAATTAAAACAAGAAATTTAGAAACACAATTGCAATGTATTATATATACCTCATCAACATCCATCTCCTCACAAATAGCTTGGATATGTCCCAAGTGTGCTTGTGAAGAACCTTTATTCGAAAGAAAAATGTCAGAGCTCGTCAAATAAATGTAATTATATATAAAGAAGATTATAATATAGTAGATTTGGTCAGTTAGCTTGAATATCACCTGGCATGTCAGCCCACAACCAATTCTGACTGCACATCAATGCCTCCAAGGTCCTTGAATGAAGTCGACTGCGATGTGGGCTCACTAATCTGCCTCAAGTACTAAAGGCAGATTCAGAAGCAACTGTAGATATAGGGATAGCATAGATATCCTTAGCAATCATTTGTAATGTTGGATACCTCAAACCATTCATCTTTCACCATGCTAATATATCAAAATCTGAACAAACTGAACTCCTTGGTAGCACACTCTCATCTAAGTAGTGATCCAACTCTGATTTCAAATTCGTAGAGGAAAGCTCATATTAACAAACAAATCATAATTGGAAATTGATCTTCAACTTCACCGTTTATTGTCATAGGTTGTTGGCTTGAGGAAGATAAAGATGCATCTTCAACAAATCCGTTGCACCCTTTGATTGGTATGTGGATACCAAATTATAGCAAATTGTACGAACTCTGTCCATATGTATCATAGCATCACTTCCATATATGAGAGGAAAATAAAACTCCAACAATTTCAGTTTGTATCTAGGATCCAAGACAACAGCCACACCCAATATACCATGAATAACACTCCAATACTTGTCATATTTTGCCACCATCTTTGCTGCCGATGTTTTGATGATACTATCTGAACAAATGAGCCACTTAGATAAAACTATTCTAATCTCACAAACTTTGGGAAAATACATATTGGCAGTTGGATATTTATTTCCAGAGAATAATTCAGTCACATTGAAGAAAAGCTTCAACCTTCCATATATATCTTTCGCTACCTCCCACTCATTTTCAGTTCGCAAGCAACTATATAATGGCTCCGATTGTTTCAATCGAGAAAAAACATCTTTGTACATCAAGGCAACATTAAGCATCATGTAGGTAGAATTCCAACTTGTTTTACAATCAAGAGACAACTTTTTACTACATGCAATTGTTAATTGTTTAGTTGTACTTTCAAATTTCTCAAGCCTTTTTGGTGTTGCTGTCCAAAAAGCAACACTTTCTCGAATTTTACTAATTCCCGGACCAATTATCTCCAAACCATCTTGAACAATCAAATTTAATATATGTGCACAACACCTCATATGAAAAAATGTCCATTTAGCATAAGCGTACTCTCATCAAGCCTCTCCAACAAATAACCAATCACGACATCATTTGTTGAGCAATTATCCACCGTGACTGTAGATAATTTTCTATCAATATTCCAATCGAAGAAGCAATCCATCAAACATTCGGAAATAACCTCGCTTGTATGTGGACAAGGTACATACACAAACCTAAAAAAATTGCGATAAAAATCACGTGAGTCTCAAATTTATGGCCAAAACAATAATTAAGACTTCAAATTTGATAAATACAATAAAGTGATTTTCTTGCTAATAGCTAACATGAACAATATATTATTGAAAAACTCAAGCTTATGAATTAAAATGCCATAAAAGTAAAGTTAAGAGTGTCAAGCTTAATATCTTAGAACTCGGCTTTGCATATTCCATGATTCATTCACAAAATGAGATGTAATTGCCATGTATCCCTTCTTTTGGTTGCTAGCTGTCCACATATCCATCGTAATAGCAATCCTGCTCTTGCAATCCTCCAATAACTTCATTGTTTTTGATTTCTCCATATCATATATTTTCAAAATATCACCCTTGATAGTGTTTGTAGTGACCGTTTTGAACAAAGGCTGAATAGTTTGCACAAAAGTTCTAAAGCCGATGTGGTCAACTATTCTAAGAGGATATTCATGCAAGATTATCATCTTAGCAAGCTCTTTTCTTGCTCTATTTTGGTCAAACACATAGTTAGACACACTAACTTTCCCATCAACTGTACTTTTAGAGCTACTGAGAGCATATTGTCTCATGTCTACTGTTCCCTTGCTAAAACACCTCTTATGATGATCGATTAAGTGTCTTGTCCCGTCAGTCGATCTCGCCACAAAGCTTTTTTTGCAATACTTACATATCGCTTTAGCCTCCTCATTGATAATTTTGTCATCATAGTGATCCCATATGATACGATGCACCTTCTCTAGGGCTTTCGTATCTGGTCTCTTGCCTTGTCTCAAATCCTCTTTAGCCAAATCTATGGCTAGGTCGAGAGATACCTTTAGGGTTTTAGGAGAAGGACCCTAGGTATTCGATGAGGAAGGCAAAGACTAGAGGAGGAGACAGATGAGAAGAGGGATACCTTGCAGCTCCTCTAGGGTTGGCTGGCTTCTCTTGGAGATCCAAGCCTTGGAGAACGTGGTGGAGGGAAGCACGGCAGCCAAGGGGACGCCGGGGACTTGGGGTTGGACGGCGGAGGTGGTTGGTAGCGGCGGTGATGATGGTGGCGAAGGAGTGGACGGCAGCGGAGAAGGAGACCGGTGATGGAGGAGGACCGGCTGTAGAGAGAGATGAAGGTGGCTGGTGGATTGTGAGGAAACTAAGTTACAACTACTCCTATATTACTTCTACTCCTAGGATTTATCTCTACTAAATAATAACTCTCATAAATTCGTCCATGCATAATTACAAGCTATGGAGGTCCTTTTATAGAGGCCTCAAGAGAGTTCTACTACAACCTGAATACTACCTTGCTTTAATCAGCAAGTAACCAGACTTTCCTAATAAGACTCAATCTTATCTCAACTTCCTAATAACAAGGACTCATAATAGGAACTGATTTAAGAAAATCATAAACTGAACTCAATCTAGGAAACTGACTCAATCAAGATAACTACTAACTAGGAAATCAACTAAGTAAGCAAACCAGCTAGGGAATAAGAATCCTTTTGGCTGGTTGGGCTTAGGATGCCCAAAGTGACCTGGTTGCAGCCAACTCCTTGGCGTGGGCCCATCCAAGCAAGGACGTGGGTCCCTTCTTGGAATGGCTCGGTTCGACCTCGTATCATCCCTCCTCCCTTCGAAATTGGCCTTGTCCTCAAGGCCTGAATGTGATGAGGAAAGAGGGCTCTTCTCTTCTCGAACCGGAGTGATGTGGCTGGACCGCAACTGTTGCTCTGTACTCGGCGGTGAGAATCCTGGTCTGGCCCATGGTGGATCTAATGGTATCCGAAGCGGCGAGTCAGGGGACCATGCTGCCGGTCTGGAAGGAGGAGGCTGAAACTTAGGTGGATTTGGCGGCCTCTGGAACTCCAAGAAGTAGAGGGCGGCTGTAGATTGACGATGGGGCCACCTCAAGTGCTGGTGTCCTAGGTCAAAAACTCGGTCAACTTGAATCAAATCCTTCCAAGATGGAAGAAGACCCAAGACAGCGGCTGGATACAGTCGTGTGCAGTTGAGCTTGGATATTTCTCTGCTTTTCTCGAAGGGGATCATCAGGGCTCTGGCTTCAACATCAATCCTCACGGTCAGAGTCGACAAAGTCGTTCTGAAACTTCGAGTGGTGGATGGATGCTGGGCGATGCTCTTGGATCTGATCAGTTGGAAGATGGCAACCGAATAAGGAGGGTAGCTCCTTGGATAGCTCAGATCAGTTGGGGGATGCCTGATCAACTGAAGATGCGTAGGAAACATCTGGATCTGATCTGGTGGAAGTCTGAAATCAAGCTTGATCAAGTCGGATTGGCTGAGCTTGTTTGAACTTGGTGGGCTTGGATCAGATCTGACTTGGTCGAATTTGACTGAATCCAATTGATCCAGACTTCGCTTGAACTGGTCTGGATCTGGGCTTGATCGGATTTGGTTGGTGTAGCCAAATCTGGTTGTGCCTGGAATGAATCTGTCCAAGTATTGTAAGCTAGAGTCTGACTCGATCGAGTGTGGAAGATGGAGTCGGACGATCAGGTTCAAACAGTGGTGATCTGATCTGATGGTTGAGATCTGTCCAGTGCTTGAAGAAGCTTGGGATTGGATTGAGATCTGGCAGCTGGAGGTGGCCGGAACTCAATTGCTTGTGAGGGAAGCTCGTCGGAGTTTACATCCCATGGGGAAGAGGTAGTGAGAGGATGGGGGTTTGATACGGTTGGCGGATCTGGAGGGGGTTTGGGGTCGGCCTCGGTAAGGATACCGGAAGGGTCAGGGGGTTTAGGGGACGGTCTTTGGTGGCTTGAGAGATCCTTCAGTGGGCCATGGAAGGAGGTTATGGTAGGATCAAGGGTAGGTAGGCAGCGATTACCTTGGGGGTTGCTGCCGGAATTGAAGGAGATGGATTTGGGAGCCGGCTGATTTGGGGATGGAACGGGGTAGTAATGAGGAGGGCCTTGGTGGGGGTTAGATGGTACGTGGAGGGCATGAACTGAGGTAAGGTCGGTGGCTGCAGTTTTGTGGACTTTGGGTAGATTGCCGGAGATGACAATCGGCTGTAGGACTGGAGAACGGGGGGCCGTGGGTTGGTAGGGGGAAAGAGGGTGGCCTTGATTAGTGGTGGGGGCTGCCGGGGAGGAGTAGGGAGAGTTGCTGGTCGTGGGATGTGGTGTGGTTGGGTGAGGGGGCAGCGGGTGTTGTTCATGGTTTTGGTCATGGGGCAGCTCATGGGTAGGTGGAGTATGAGGAGTCCTAATCCCGGTAGAGCTGGGTTTATGTTTTGCAATCCAAGTTGCAGCTAGAATGGGATTTTCTTTGGAAATCTAAACTCTGGTAGGGCTTGACTGATTTGTAGGAGAATGTCGTTGGATCATTGCTTCCCATTGTTCTACTGAAGGGTAAGGCAAAGGGATCCAACTCTGGACAGCTTCCTTCCATTGTTCAGCCGTAGGGTAAGTCGTACTCCGAGTTTGACTAGGATTCCTAGTTGGAGTAGGATTTGCAATCCTAGTTTCAGTAGGATCTTGAGTCCAAGTTGTACTCAAATAGCCATTGGTGTTTGTAGCTTTGGGTTGGTTGTAGGAAGTAGGTAATTGTCGCGCCCCGACCCGCGTAGACCCAACCGGGCCGGGCGACGCGAACCGGAACCTAACCTACTGCGGAAAATTTTGGCGAGGTTTCCCTCTAATCATAGTGGTTACCCTATCAAGCATAATCATCCTGTTTTATACAACAATATAAAGCTCAACACACAAAGCTGGAATATAGTACAAATCCTCAAACAGGGAAAGTTATACAAAATCGCTCCCGTAGGAGACTATCTAACCAAAGTGTACACGGACAGATCACAGCTCCTCAAGCTCCGCCAGACGCCACCACGTCACCGAACACCTGCCCGGTAGGGGCGACCGAAGAAGAGCTAGCGCCAGCACCTGCAAAACGCAGCCCGGGTAGGAGTGAGCACTAAGCTCAGCAGGGACACTACACTACGACACTCACAAAGGAAGGGAACACAACAGTGTCGCCCCCAAGCAAAGCCTAGGTGTATCACAGGGGTCCCATAACCCCACCGGATACCCCTGAGTGCCCCAGTCGTGGTCTTCCAGCGAACTGGTCACACACTGGGTCACACTCAGTCTGACAGGAAACGGCACTGCCAACTCACGACAGGATCCTGGGCACTGTCGGCGGGTAGCACCGCTGGGTAGTCACACCTGCCACCCAAGAGTTCTAGAATGATTGGGTACCGGCTACACCACGACTTGGCTCAAGGCCGACACGACCTCTACACATCAAGTACAACAGTATTCATGTCCAACTAACCCTATCATCGAAGAGACTGAATACTACAAATCGAGTCCTGGACCAAGCTACCCGCACGGTCCTAAGAGAAAGATCCGGGCTACCCGGAAGCCCCGGATCGGCAACGCCCTAAACAAATGCAACTAGTGCACAACACAATGCATGCTATGAACAGGCGCAGAATTAAACATGTAAGCATGCAACAAGATGTGATGATATTAATACAAGGTCTGGGCACGACACCCTGCCGGCCCGAAGTGGTGTACAAGTATTTAAGGTCTAGGGGCTGCAGTAGTGGTACCCCCACCAACTGCCAGCAGTCCACCACAACACCTGCACCGGGAGACAACCCCGCAAACAACAGCTTACAGATATAGCAGATAAGGCCCTCGGCGCACGCCGGCATGCAAGGCTATGGAAAGCTGTAGGGCTACCCGCCCGTTTATTCTAAACATCCCGGGAGTCATCACTCTCCCGGTTCACCACTGCCCTATTATAGGGCTAACATGCTTAGTCATATGTACCAAGTATGAAGGCAGTAAAGAAAACCATCATACAAAGCCCCGCGGGCAAAAATCCACTTAAAACACCCTTCAGTCACTAAGGGATCGATCTCCCTTCTCAAGGAGATCGATCTCTTAACACTTAGGGAACTCGCCCTGTCAGCCAAAGGAGATCGATCTCCTCCTCCAGAGATCGATCTTCCTCGTGACCAGGGACTCACCGCCACCAACCACTAAGAGATCGACCTTCCTTCACAAGGAGATCGATCTCGCTCGGGCTGGGCGCGACGCACCAGAAGAGATCGATCTTCCTCTCAAGAAGATCGATCCTAATGGGTTCTCCGGCGTACTTCCGGCGAGGAATACCGCCGGAAAACACACCCAAACTTAACCAAACTCTGGGATCTGATAGATCAAGATCCCACGAGTCCAAAACCGGTGAAAACACGAAGAATAACCATGTATATAGATGGATCTAAGCAAAACAACACAATCAAACCGGAAAACTCAAAACCCCGAATTAAAAGTAGGTAGGAATCCCTACCGGAGTAATAGCGGCTTAATCCAAGCAGCTAGGCCTTAGATCTTCCTCAAACGAGCTCAGATCCAGCAAGAACACGGCTGAAATCTCGAAAATCCAACAAAAATCAAAGAAAACGATCTCGTTTGCTTTATAGGCAAACGAACCGACATAAGAGAGATCGATCTCCCTTGAGGAGAGATCGATCTTCTTTGTCAGAACGGGTTGACTTCTTGGCAAGGGAGATCGATCTCTTAGCTAGAGAAGATCGATCTCACTTGTCCAGAAAGTTAGACTTGGGCCCAAAACTCAAGCCCAAGCCCGGATCTTTCGATCCCGGGTCCCACTAACCATTCTAAGCAAACATTACCACAAACATGGTCAGTGTGTGTACAAGCGCGAGTGTGGAACTAGCCGACAAGGTGCAATTTACCAAATTGCCCTTGCGGTCCACAGCGAGCCACAGGAGGGGAGGGACGGGTCCTCACATCCTATTACCCTTAAAAGAAATCTCGTCCCGAGATTCGATAAAGGTAGGGCTCGGAACAAAGGAAAACTACACTAGCAGACAGGACAAAAGGTACCTTGAGAAGAAAACAGATGCGGATACTCCTGCCGCATGCGCGTCTCGCGCTCCCAAGTCATCTCCTCGACGCCTCTGTGCCTCCACAGTACCTTGACCAAGGGAATCGTCTTGCCCCGCAAGACCTGATCCCTCTGGTCAAGTACGCAAACTGGCTGCTCAACAAAAGTCGCGTCTGCCTCAAGCTCAATGTCATCCACTCTGACGACATGAGACGGGTCTGGGTGATACTTCCTCAGCATCGACACGTGGAAAGTCGGGTGCACAGCTGACATGTGCTGAGGAAGATCAAGGCGGTAAGCTACCTCGCCGACCCTCTCTAGGATCTCGAACGGTCCGACGAACCTCGGAGCCAACTTGCCCCCGCTGCCAAACCTAACAGACCCTCTGTACGGTGCTGCCTCAGGAACACACTGTCGCCAACTGCGAACTCAAGCGGTCGTCGCCTCCGATCTGCATAGCTCTTCTGCCGACTCTGAGCCATCAGAAGCCTCTGCCTGATCTGTACTAACCTCTCTGACGACCTCCTGACGATGTCTGGACCCGTGAGTGAAGCCTCTCCAACCTCTGTCCAGCAAACTGGGGAACGACACGGCCTACCGTACAATGCCTCGAAAGGTGCTACTCCAAGACTGGACTGGTAGCTGTTGTTGTAGGCGAACTCCACCAAGGGAACGTGCTCCTCCCAGCTGCCTCCTGCGTCGAGGACACATGCTTGCAGCATGTCCTCCAAGATCTGGATTGTCCGCTCTGACTGCCCGTCGGTCTGCGGATGGAACGCTGTACTGAACGTCAGGAGTGTGCCGACAGCCTCCTGAAAGCCTCGCCAGATCCTGCTAGTGAACCTGGGGTCTCGGTCTGACACGATAGATACTGGCACTCCGTGTAGTCTGACTACCTCTCTGACGTACAAACCGGCCAACCTGTCAGACGTGTCTGTCACCCGCATAGGCAGGAAGTGCGCTGATTTGGTCAATCGATCAACGATGACCCAAATCGCGTCATTCCCCCTAGGAGACCTCGGTAGTCCGGTCACGAAGTCCATCGTGATGTGCTCCCACTTCCACTCAGCTAGTGGAAGCGGCTGTAGTAACCCCGGAGTTCGCTGGTGCTCTGCCTTGACCTTCTGACAGGTAAGGCAGCGCGATACGAACTCCGTCACTGCCCTCTTCATCCCGCGCCACCAGAACTGTCGCCGAAGATCCTGGTACATCTTGGTGCCGCCGGGATGAACTGCAAAGCGAGAGTGATGGAACTCTCGCCTGGACGTCGTCACGAAGAACTGGGTCTGCTGGAACCGCTACTCTGCCTCGGAACCGTAGCCCTCCGTCTGGAGATACTGCCCAGTCTCCGTCTGTGCCCTCTGTGCCCGCTGAGGTGCGTAACTCCTCGAGCTCTGCGTCGCTGCGCTGCGCCTCTACCACCCTGGTCAGTACCGCTGGCATGCTCTGCACTGCATAGAGGAACCTGCTGGATCCCTGATCCTCGAACTCTAGCCCCAACTGGCCTGCTGTCTCGAGTCCCAGCCACTGCCGCGCTGACAACCCTGCAACTGCTGCTCTGGTGTCTCTCACCTGCTTGCTCAGCGCGTCTGCGACAACGTTTGCCTTACCAGGATGGTAATGCAACTCGAAGTCGTAGTCCTCTAGTAGCTCCATCCAGCGTCGCTGCCTCAGGTTGAGGTCACGTTGGGTGAAAACGTGCCTCAAACTCTTATGGTCCGAGAAGACTGAGAACTTCTCGCCATAGAGGTAGTGCCGCCAGGTCTTCAGGGCGAAGACCACTGCTGCTAGCTCCAAGTCGTGCGTCGGGTAGTTCCTCTCATGGTTCTTCAGCTGACGAGAACCATAGGAAACCACGTGCCCCACCTGCATGAGGACACACCCCAAACCCTCACCACTAGCGTCGCAGTAGACACTGTAACCAACGCCTCGCTCGGGGACGATCAGTACCGGTGCACTGGTCAACCTGGTCCTCAGTTGCACGAAAGCCTGCTCACAAGCATCATCCCACACGAACGGGACGGTCTTCTGTGTCAGTCTGGTCAACGGTCCGGCGACTCTGGAGAAGTCCCGCACGAACCGCCTGTAGTAGCCCACCAAGCCCAGGAAGCTACGGACCTCGAACACTGTCCTCGGTCTCTGCCACTGTACCACTGCCTCGACCTTGGCGGGGTCGACTGAGATCCCTGCTGCCGACACCACGTGCCCAAGGAATCCCACCTGTGTAAGCCAGAACTCGCACTTGGAGGCCTTGGCGAAAAGCCGATGCCTCCGAAGTAGCTGCAACACTGTCGCCAAGTGTCGCTCGTGCTCAGCCTCTGACTGGGAGTAGATAAGGATGTCGTCGACGAAAACCACCACGAACTCGTCTAGGAAGGGCCGGAAGATCCTCTGCATGAGATCCATGAACGCTGCTGGTGCGTTCGTCAGCCCAAACGGCATCACCACGAACTCGTACAGGCCGTACCGAGTCCGGAATGCCGTCTTCGGGATGTCGCAATCCCGAACCCTCAACTGGTGGTAGCCGGTACGGAGGTCGATCTTCGAGAACACTGAAGATCCTCGAAGCTGGTCAAAAAGGTCGTCGATCCGCGGCATCGGATACCTGTTCTTCACCGTCACCCTGTTGAGCCGCCTGTAGTCTATGCAAAGTCGAAGGGTACCATCCTTCTTCTTTGCGAACAACACTGGCGCCCCCCAGGGAGACATGCTGGGACGGATGAAGCCTCTGCTGGTCAGCTCATCTAACTGGGTCCTCATCTCGCTCTGCTCTGCTGGTGCCATCCTGAAAGCCGGAAGAGAGATCGGTGCGGTACCTGGTACTAGGTCGATCTCGAAGTCGACCTCTTTGGACGGTGGAAGCCCTGGCAACACCTCGGGGAACACGTCCGCAAAGTCGCACACGATCCTCGAAAAACTGCACTGCTGCTGCACTCCATCAGAACCGGACGGGGACAGGCTGGCCAACAAGGTTGAAAGCTCGCTGCCACGCCTTCCCACACCGCAAGTAAAGGAATCGGTGGAGAACCGATCCCCCAACAGCACAAACCGTGTCCCGTCGGGTGTCCAAGCAACCACCCTCCGGCGACCACAGTCGATGACGGCCCGGTATGCTGCCAACCAGTCCATACCGAGTATCACGTCAAAGCCGGTCATGTCTACCACCCGCAGGTCTAGACAGACCCGGAGGCCTCCAACCTCCAAGGAACAAGATCGGCAGACCCAGTCCACCCTGACCGTCCCGCCGATCGGTGAGTCTACAGACTGTGCCACCTCTAGCCGACTCGTCTCTAATCCTAACGATGCCACGCACAAGCTAGCAATGTAGGAATGAGACGCCCCAGAGTCTATCAGCACATCTACCAAAGAACTAGAAAGCTGAAAGATACCTCTGAGGACGGACGGCTCTGCTGCGGTCTGCTGGTACTGCTGAGGCTGGTGGTACTGCAACTGCTGCTGACACTGCAACGGCTGCTGGAACTGCAACGGCTGCTGGTACTGCAACGGCTGCTGGTACTGCAACAGCTGCTGGTACTGCGGTGGCGGCTGGTACAACTGCACGGTGTCCTGCTGCTCACGCACTGGGAGGGCAAACACCTGCCCCCGTCTGCCGCCTCCGCCCCTGGGACGCCCCGGTCCCGCCCCTGATCCGCGCCCGCCACTGCTCCCCTGCCAAGCACCGGACCCTCCGCCTCTACTGCCCTGCGGCACTGCGCCTCGCGCTCCTCGCTGGGGACAGTCTCTACGGAAGTGCCCTAGCTGCCCGCAGAGAAAACACGGGCCTGACGCGCCATCAGGCGACTGACCCTGGCTCTCCCCTGACGAAGCCTGCCCATATGGCCCGGCTGCCAGTAAGTACAGGGCTGGTGGACTCGGTAGTGCCTGCTGGTACTGCTGCACGCGCGGCGGTTGCTGAAAGGGCCGCGGACGCCGCTGCTGTCCCCTGCTGAACCCACCCCTGCCCTGGGGTCGCTGCTGTGCGCTGGTGGGAGGTACCGGTGGAACTGCCCGGTACCTGTCATCCCGCAACTGCGCCTCCACTGACAAGGCGCAGTTCAGGATCGCCGGGTACGCCTGGAAGCAGTGTGAGCTGGTCTGCCGCCGGATCTCTGGCCTGAGTCCCCACTCGAACTGCCGCACCCTGGCTACGGGGTCTGCTGCAACTGCCCCCGCAAAACGGACAAGCTGGGTAAACCTGGAGGCGTACTGCTGAACTGTGCGAGTACCCTGCAGAAGGGACTGGTACTCGCGGGTCAGGGCGTCATGCGCACTAGCTGGAAAGTGCATGTCTAGGAACATCGCCCTGAACTCCTCCCACAGCGGCAACTCTCCGCCACTGGTGTGCCGGACAGTGCGCCACCAGTCGCGAGCCTCGCCGTCAAGCTGGAACGCTGCAAGGGTGACCCGAACCCGGTCATCCTCGACGAAGAGAGCCTCAAGGACGCACGTGACTCCGTCAAGCCACTCGTCCGCTGCAGTCGGGTCTCCAGACCTACTACTGAACCTGGGAGGGTTCAGCCGCTGGAAAGCCATCGAGATAGCCACCGAGGCCTGTCCGCCGACAGGAACGGGGGCCTCCTCCTCGGCGAGGAAGACCTCCGCCTGCGCGATCGAAACCGTCGCTGGTGATGGTACAGTGCGTCTAGCCCGGACCACCCTGACAGGAACAGTCCTGTCCGGCCGGGCGGGTCGACCAGGTCGTGCCCCACCCCGACCGGCAACCGGAGGTCGGCCGCGAGCTCCCGACATCTGCACGATCACCAACAACAAACGAGTTGCCACTCGTCAAAACGACGAACAAACAACATTTCAATAAAGCGGAAGACATTCACATCACAAAGAGAGCATGCAAGGATGTTCTAGACCTAGAACTATCCCATTCCACGCTCAGCTCAACCGAAACCTGATCCTACCACCCTGGGATCTACAGCCTATGCTCTGATACCAAGTTGTCGCGCCCCGACCCGCGTAGGCCCAACCGGGCCGAGCGACGCGAACCGGAACCTAACCTACTGCGGAAAATTTTGGCGAGGTTTCCCTCTAATCGTAGTGGTTACCCTATCAAGCATAATCATCCTGTTTTATACAACAATATAAAGCTCAACACACAAAGCTGGAATATAGTACAAATCCTCAAACAGGGAAAGTTATACAAAATCGCTCCCATAGGAGACTATCTAACCAAAGTGTACACGGACAGATCACAGCTCCTCAAGCTCCGCCAGACACCGCCACGTCACCGAACACCTGCCCGGTAGGGGCGACCGAAGAAGAGCTAGCGCCAGCACCTGTAAAACGCAGCCCGGGTAGGAGTGAGCACTAAGCTCAGCAGGGACACTACACTACGACACTCACAAAGGAAGGGAACACAACAGTGTCGCCCCCAAGCAAAGCCTAGGTGTATCACAGGGGTCCCATAACCCCACCGGATACCCCTGAGTGCCCCAGTCGTGGTCTTCCAGCGAACTGGTCACACACTGGGTCACACTCAGTCAGACAGGAAACGACACTGCCAACTCACGACAGGATCCTGGACACTGTCGGCGGGTAGCACCGCTGGGTAGTCACACCTGCCACCCAAGAGTTCTAGAAGGATTGGGTACCGGCTACACCACGACTTGGCTCAAGGCCGACACGACCTCTAAACATCAAGCACAACAGTATTCATGTCCAACTAACCCTATCATCGAAGAGACTGAATACTACAAATCGAGTCCTGGACCAAGCTACCCGCACGGTCCTAAGAGATAGATCCGGGCTACCCGGAAGCCCCGGATCGGCAACGCCCTAAACAGATGCAACTAGTGCACAACACAATGCATGCTATGAACAGGCGCAGAATTAAACATGTAAGCATGCAACAAGATGTGATGATATTAATACAAGGTCTGGGCACGGCACCCTGCCGGCCCGAAGTGGTGTACAAGTATTTAAGGTCTAGGGGCTGCTGCAGTGGTACCCCCACCAACTGCCAGCAGTCCACCACAACACCTGCACCGGGAGACAACCCCGCAATCAACAGCCTACAGATATAGCAGATAAGGCCCTCGGCGCACGCAGTGATCTGTAAGCTGTTGCAGTGATCCCATATGATACGAGTATTTAAGGTCTAGGGGCTGCTGCAGTGATCCCATATGATACGATGCACCTTCTCTAGGGCTTTCGTATCTGGTCTCTTGCCTTGTCTCAAATCCTCTTTAGCCAAATCTATGGCTAGGTCGAGAGATACCTTTAGGGTTTTTGGAGAAGGACCCTAGGTATTCGACGAGGAAGGCAAAGACTAGAGGAGGAGACGGATGAGAAGAGGGATACCTTGCAGCTCCTCTAGGGTTGGCTGGCTTCTCTTGGAGATCCAAGCCTTGGAGAACGTGGTGGAGGGAAGCACGGCAGCCAAGGGGACGCCGGGGACTTGGGGTTGGACGGCGGAGGTGGTTGGTAGCGGCGGTGATGATGGTGGCGAAGGAGTGGACGGCAGCGGAGAAGGAGACCGGTGATGGAGGAGGACCGGCTGTAGAGAGAGATGAAGGTGGCTGGTGGATTGTGAGGAAACTAAGTTACAACTACTCCTATATTACTTCTACTCCTAGGATTTATCTCTACTAAATAATAACTCTCATAAATTCGTCCATGCATAATTACAAGCTATGGAGGTCCTTTTATAGAGGCCTCAAGAGAGTTCTACTACAACCTGAATACTACCTTGCTTTAATCAGCAAGTAACCAGACTTTCCTAATAAGACTCAATCTTATCTCAACTTCCTAATAACAAGGACTCATAATAGGAACTGATTTAAGCAAATCATAAACTGAACTCAATCTAGGAAACTGACTCAATCAAGATAACTACTAACTAGGAAATCAAATAAGTAAGCAAACCAGCTAGGGAATAAGAATCCTTTTGGCTGGTTGGGCTTAGGATGCCCAAAGTGACCTGGTTGCAGCCAACTCCTTGGCGTGGGCCCATCCAAGCAAGGACGTGGGTCCCTTATAAGACACAACACATTTTAAAGCCGTGATTGCAGTGATCTGCCAGAAAACTCCAAGGTTAAGCGTGCTTGCCTTGGAGCGGTCTCGGGAGGGGTGACCCACTGGGATGTTTTCAATATTGTGTCGGGTGGGGCCATCGGGTGGATCCTGGACGGAGCCTACAGGCCCTGGGCGGCCCCGGATGGCGGGGGGCCGTTACAGATGGTATTAGAGCAGGCTGTAGGTCTGTTAGCTGGATTGTGCCAGCGAGGACGTTGGGCCTCTAATGGGGTTGGGTTGTGGGACCCGGGGTACCTAGGTGTCGGTGTTCGTCTAGAGGGCTTGTGACCGAACCAGGTAACCGGGTAAGCAACCCCATGTACATAATAACTATATTAGTAACCCTTATAAGACACAACGCGTTTTAAAGCCGTGTGGTGTCGGGTAGGGCCCTCGGGTGGAGCTTGGATGGAGCCCGCAGGCCCTGGGCGACCCCGGACGGCGGGGGCCGTTATAATATCACTAACTCTCAAATTCATTTAGAGCATTATTTTCATAGCCTGTACCTCCAGGAAGAGCAGGGCCCCCTTTCTCTATCTCAGGAACGACGGATAAGAAGCCTTGAGCAGCAGTTACTCGCCCTTGAGGTTCAGCATGAGTCATATATCGCCCAACATCGCCGCAGAATTTGGGTTGCTGAAGGTGATAAGAAACTCACGCTTCATCCATCAAGGTGTTCGATCTGGTTCCCATTGCTCAAAAGTCAAAGAGCTTAAGCTTGAAGATGGCACCATTGTCAAAAACCATGAAGATATTGTTGCCCTGTTCTTGGATCATTACCAAAAGCTATAGACAACAGATAGAGGACGCATAGTAACCACCCTCCCTCCTCTCCCTCATATCTCCTCGGAAGCTAAACCCACCCTGCTGAATGATGTCACGATGGAGGAGGTGCTGCTTGTCCTTCGATCAATGGGCAAGGACAAATGCCCCGGACTTGACGGCTTGACTGTCGAATTCTTTCTTGAGCATTGGCATATTGTTGGGCAAGACTTCACGTCCTTGGTACAAGGATTCTTTAGAGATTGCAAAATGCCAAGTGGGTGAAACAATACATACATTGCTTTCATCCCTAAGTGTGCCAATCACCGACACATCAAGGAATTCAGACCTTTAACTCTATGCAATATATGTTATAAGGTCATTTCTTCTATCTTTGCAAGCTGGATGAAGCCAACACTCTATGATGTTATCAGTCTTGAACAATCGGCCTACATCGAAGGAAGATCCATACAAGACAAAATTGGTGCAACCCACAAACTTCTTCACTCGTTGCAAAAAGCTCCAAGATCAGAGGCTCTTATGGTCATCAAGGTCGATATCAAGGTTGCTTATGGATCAGTAAGTTGGAGTTTCATTGGTAGAATCCTATCACAAATGAACTTCCCAAAAGCTTGGATTAATTGGGTAATGGAATGCATCACCACCACCCAGTTCTCACTGCTCATCAATGGAAGGGTGTGTGGCTTCTTCCCCGCAACATGTGGCCTCCGACAAGGTGACCAAATATCTGCCTACTTATTTATCCTTACGCAGGACATTCTCACAAGGCTTGCCAAGATCCCTTTGATCGCTTTGGAAGGAGTAACTTACCCGGATTCAACAACGCAAATAAGCCATCTTCTCTATACTGATGATTGCCTTTTCATAACCACCGCGAGACGAGAGAAAACAAAGAAGCTCATTAATATCTTGCGTAGATACATGAAACTATATGGATTAGAGGTTAACCCCGATAAGTCAAGTATGAAGTTCTCTCTTCCATCTCTTCTCGGCGGAAGAGAACATTGTCTCAGATCCTCGGATTCTCGAGGAAGGTTGAACCTTGGAAATATCTCGGAGTCCCTTTAGACTCACCCAGAATTCAAGTCAAGGATTTCTCCTTCTTTCTCGATGCGGTCCAAAGAAAGCTGGCAAACTGGAGATGCTCGGTCAAGGCGGTGGCAGGGCAAGCAATGCTAGTTCAGTCACCAGTGTTTGTTATGTCCTCCATCCCCACCCCGATCACTATTCTCAACAAGATTTATGCTCTTTCTTGGGGATTTCTTTGGTAGGGGAAGAAAGGTGCACTCTCGATGGTAGCCTGGGACGTCATGTGCTAGCATAAAATGTAGGGTGGCTTTGGCTTCAAAGATTTGAAAAGATGGTAGATGGCCTTGAGGATGAAACGTGCAGCTAGATTTCTCGATACGCAGGCGAGTATATGGACCACCATCTGCCGTACCAAGTACAAGTTTGTTGCAGCCCCCCCCCCCCCCCTCCCTCAGAGGCTCCTCTCCTATTTCTTGTCTATAGCGTTCCATTTGCAAAGCCGCGGACATCCTTCATAAGAACCTGAGATGGGAACTTACTGCGTCTTGTCGCGCGAATGTTCTTCAAGATTGGTGGATAGGGGAAGTGTTAGTCCTAGTATTGTTTTGATGATGTCAAATTATGTATGATGATAAAACTTAGTTTGAATGTTAACTCTTAAATAGGAAGCTTTAAATTTGATATCTATAAAGTTTTTGTGCTCGTGGATGATGCGGCGGTCGATCGGTGGATCAACCGCGGACCATACTTGAAGAGTGGCGGTCTATTGGTACATCGACCATGGAGTGTCATTTTCATGATAGAGGCTTGCGGATGATGTAGCGGTCGACCATGAAGACTGGTGGATGATGCATGGATCAACTGCGAAGACTAGATGAATGCTAAGGCCATATTTTGTATATGACGGTTGATCTGATGAACGATGCGAGGGTCGACCGTCAGTCAGAAATAGAGCCGTTAAAGAGCTGTTGGAGAAGGCAAAAATAGCCGTTGGAAGGCTATTTGGAGGGCTTTGGAGCTCAGCTATAAAAGGGGAGATGCAGCAAACTTGCAAGGAACTAAGGGGGAGCTAAAGGATTATTGGAAGATATTTGTAGCAAGTTTATCCTCTTTATTTGTGAACTTTACTTTGTAAAACTACTTCAAGTTGTGAAGTATACTTTGTGAGGGAGAGATCCAACAGTGGTTCAGAGATATTGTAAGGTTGCCAAGCACCCGTAAGCTTGGTGGATAGGTTGCTAAGCACCCGTAAGCTTAGTGGAAACCTTGTAAAGGTCTTACAAGTAGTGGAACCTCAAGGAGGACCTTTGAGTGAAGTGGACGTAGATAAGGTTGGCCGAACCACTATAAAAATATGGTGCAATATCTCTAAACTCATCTTTGTATCTTTCATTTACTTGGTTTAATTTCTGATCTTTTCATTTACAAGCATAGGGTTTTATTAGATTCCACCTTTCTAGGTTTCCATTATTGGTTTTCTTTTATAAGGCCTAAGATTAACCCCCTCTTAAGCCTTCAGGATGGCCCCTTGATCTCTTACCCCTGCTTGGTGAAGATTGAAAACAGAATGCTCTAGATGAATGTTCAAGATCTGTTCACTGATGATGGAAACTGGGACTTGTATAAGCTCACTTCCCTCTTTAATCCAAGTATGATAGAGCGCTTCCTCTCTATCCCATTGCCTCCTCACGCTATGAGTGAACGCTTCAGATGGACATGGGCCAAGAATGACATGGTAACCACTGCATCTGCTTATCAAATGCTAGAACATATGGATGGCAAACAACATACCGGGGAACAATTGCAGCTCTGGAGAAGCACTTGGAGAGCTCCAGCAGGACCGCGAGTTAAAATGTTCTTCTAAAAGCTCCCCCATGGAAAGCTGCCAACCAAATTGGCGCTTTGGAGTCTCTGACAAACCTCTGACCATATCTGTCCTCACTGTAGCAACGCAGAGGCAACAATAGAACATTTACTCTTCGAATGCAAATTTGCTCAGAATGTGTAGAATGGAGCATTGGCTGGCACTAGTGTCAACAGTTGCAATCTCACCATGGATAGCTACTTTGATTTGCTCTGTCAGTCCCAGAAATCTGAGGAGACCACGTGGACAACCTCCTTGCTCGCTTATAAAGTATTGTGGTTATGGAAAGATAGATGCAGGGTTGTGGAAGGAGAGACATGCCAAGATGCTCGGGAGATTGCTTGTTTGATCATGTGGCAATCTAGAGAACACATCGGGATAGCAAAACTCCGCAGACAAAGAACAACTACAGCTGAGGAAGAGGGCATCGGATTTCAAACCGATGCTTCCTTTGAGCAACTTTCCGGCATGGCTGGAATCGACGTCGTGTGCATTGATGAAGATGAACTCGTCCTTTGGTCTGAGAGCAACTCTCACAAAGCTGACTCCATCCTACTTGGAGAGCTTTATGCTATCCATGTAGTTGTCACTAATGCAGTGAAACAAGGCTTCAAGCTGGTGCTTGTTGAAAACGATTCGCTTCATGCATTTCGTATGACAGAAGGGAGACTACCATTAGTGAAAGATTGTAGGGGTGTGGTGCACAATATATGATGGATGTGTTGTAATTTCAGAGAGTTCCGCGTCGCCTACATCCCACACAAAAAGAACTTACATGCGGATTGGCTAGCTCGTGAAGCGCTTAAACTTCACTCTATTTTTGATGACACAAATGAGGCTGAGGGGCGTGCCCCCAGTCTTTGAACATTTTTGTTCTTAACCCTTAGCAGGGTCACTTAGCCCTCGGGCTCAATTAATAAAAAAAAAAGTGTTTTCAGCCTGCGCCGCAGCTCTCATGAGCTCCTACTCGGTGGTTTCCTATAGTACGAAACCAGCCATCAATCCACCTAACGCTAAAATAGGCGACGTCGTTGTGGTGGATCTCATAGATGACCATTGTAACTATAATGGTGTTATATGCTTTTTAAAATTTACGTGAAATTAGGTGTTGGGGAAAATAAAAGTTCTCAAAGTTCAAAATGTTTAGCAGACCGTTCTAAGCCCATATGGCCATTTGTGTATGATATTCATATCTCAAAGTAGGGTAAATTTCCCGTTAGTACCCTATAGTTTCAACAAAATATCGAATAAGACCTTATAGTTTAAAAAGTTTCAATTAAGACCATATAGTTTCATTTTCGTTTCAATGTGGGACATGACCCTGACACCGTTAGTATTCTTAACGGTTTGACCAGTTTGATCCCACGTGGACCAATTGTTAAGTGCCATGTGGCATAAAAATGCCACGCCATCCCGTCTCTCTCCTTTCTCCTAAACTCTAGGCTGATGTGGCATTGTATGATTGGTTCACGTGATTTTTGACCAAAATGATCTAATTGTAGGATGCCATGTGGCGTAAAAAGGCCACGTCAACTGATCTCTTTTTCTCTCCAAAAATGATACGTTTACAACTCTCGGCTCCAAATTATCTCCAACATGATGGGACCCACCTTGAGACCCACCCACTTAACCCAGCCCAAAAAAAAAAAATTGAATTTTTGCAAACCCAGTTTGCTTTCCCTCCCCCGCCCACATTACATTTCACCACAGAGAGTGAGCGAGAGAGAAGCGAGCACCAACCCCAACCGACGAACACCAGCACCGGCGAACCTACCGGCGACCCACTTCTCCGACATCCCTCTCCACCTCCGGTGACCGTCGCCATCGCCAACAATGCTCTGAATTAGACGGCTTCCAGCGATCTCCTTTCGAAAACACTCAGAAGGTTGGTTGATCTCTCTCTCTCTCTCTCTCTCTCTCTCACAGCTTGTTCCATTCATAGAGGTAACCCCAATTGCAAACCCTAATTGTTTGAAAAAAACTAGGCGAGGCATTTTTTGTCACACTTCTCTAGTACCTGAAACTTCAAATTGTTTTTTCTGCCTATTAAGAATGGTTTACTTCTCTAGTACTACACAGATTTTACCTTAGTTGTTTGTGTATTACATGTCCCATATAACTAATTATATTATATTTGTTCTTGAACCAGTGGGTGATGTTGCCGGAGTCTGTTTCGTCGGCAATGCCTCCTCCTTTAGTAGAAGAAGAGGTATGGAATGGAGATAGCGATGATGGAGTAGAGGTGCGGAGTGGTCCTCCAAACGAAGAAGGTGATGAGATAAATACTAATGAGAATGGGAAGGAGGCAAAAGAAAATTGTGAAAATATAGTTGAGGAACCGAAGGTGGGAATGACATTTGACACCTCAAACGAAGTTTATTTGTATTACTCAAGATATGCTAAACAAAAAGGGTTTGCTATAGTTAAAAGAACATCGAGAAAAGGAGCAGATGGAAAGTTGAAGGATGCGACTCTTTCATGCAATCGTGGGGGAAAGGCAAAACTGGTTACATACATACAAAGAATACAAACTCATTTAAGTTATATACAAAGAATACAAACCATTCCAGATCGTTTGACATACAGACAAAAAATACAAAACTCATCTCATCTATATACAAATAATACAAACCATTTCAGCTGGTTTAACATACATACAAAGATTACAAGCCATTACAGATGGTTTAACATTCTAGAATAGTCTCCTGAGTTAGCTGGCTGACTAAATAAGCTCTTTGCGGCAGTTGATTCTTGAATTGGAGAATTAGATCTGGATGGTATTCATATACTGACTGAACAGATGAACACTTGCTATTTTCTTTGATATTTGTGCTTCCTGGCATTCCTGCTTCCTGCGACTCTGAGGATAGCATAGCACCTGAAAGAGGAAAGAAGTGATTTTCCAGCCAAAAAAAAAAACCAAAAGAGTAGAAGACATATATAAGTACCTCTTGCATCTCTTGTTAGAAGAACATTGTTTGGTTCATAAGCTTTTAAGTATATACATAGGTTGTTGATCATAGCTTGTGACAGAGGAGCCATGTATTGTAAAATCTAAAAATCAAGAGTTGACCATTATGCTAAGGAGCATGAATGCAGTGTTAACAAAAATACCACCCCATCATCCTCCAATTTAGAACATGTTCATGATCAAAGCCACATACAACCAAAGAAACCAGCAAAATTTCAGCAACTCTTTGACTAAAGATCACCAACAAAACCAATTTGGCTACTTTTAAGATAACTCGTCCAAAAAAAACTCTTCAAAGAACAAGAGATGATAAGGAAATCAAAGGATTGATGTAAATAGAGAAAAACCTATGGGTAATCGACTCTGATTTGCCCGTCTGATGTAGAGATGACAATGTTGGGGCGGCGATGGATGAGGCGCGGTGGAGGGGATGCGATGGAGGAGCGGCGGCGACGAGATGCTTGGGCGGCGACGAAGACGAGATGCGGCCGCTGCGATGGATTCAGAGCCCAACGAGGAGATGGGAGGCGACGGGCGGCGACGAAGAGGAGATGCGGAGGCGAGAGGTTGATGGATGAGGGGATGCGGCGGAAGGCAACGAGAAGGAGATGCGGCGGCTGGCGGCGATGGATGGATCGCCACGGCGAAAGGCGATGGATTGAGGAGTCGCAGCGCGCCGCGCGAGAGAGCGAGATGGAATTAGGGATTTCGTCGCTCAAAAGACCGCAGCCAGCTACCATCGAGAATTGGAGAACAAAATAATTAGGGATTGGAAAGAGATCCGGCGTTGGCGGCGTTGACGGCGAAAGAGATCCGGCCTTGGCGGAGCTCGGCTGCGAGAGGGATGGAGTAAAGGAACTGAGGAACTGAGGACTGGAGAACAGAATAACAAAAATGATACGTTTGGCAAAAAAGAGAGGGAGGTTTGGAAATAAAATGTGGCTATGATTCATGCACCAAGTTTGAGTGGGTGGGTCTCAGGGTGGGTCCCATCATGTTGGAGATAATTTGGAGCCAAGTGTTATAAACGTATCATTTTTGTTTTCTCTCACTCTTCATCTCTCCATGTTGATTTGCCTTTTTTGTTGCAAGTCTAATATTGATCTAAGTGGACCAATTATTGAGTGCCATGTGGCATAAACAAAAATGCCACATAATCATATCCCACTTATGTGCTCTCCTAATCTCTCTATCACACACACAAGATGACATGGCATTTTGTGGCACATGGCTGTCAATTATTGGTCCACTTGAAGTCAACATCGGTCAAAGTGGTTAAACCATTAAATAGCTAACGATGTTATGACCAGGCCCCAATTGAAACGAAAATGAATTTATAGGATCTTAGTTGAAACTTCTAAGCAATAGAGACTTATTCGATATTTTGGTGAATCTACAAGGTAGTAATGGATAATTTACCGTTCAAAGTAATACCATGCCATTTGAAGTGTGATTTGATTTCTTCTGGTTGTTGTTTTCGGTTTTTTTTTCCAAACACCCCCTACATTATATTTATATTGCAAGAAACATATTAATCCCATTGGTATTTATATGGTGGTCCCCTCTCTCGTTGGGTTTCATTTTAAAAAAGGATTTTTACTTATTAATCCCATTAAATTTCAAACATATCCCTTAATAGTTTGATATTACACATGTACCCCTCAAAACTTAAGAAAACGGTTAATCTGCCACTCGGGTTACTTGTCGGCGAATCAATAAGGAATATTCTTAACGCCGTTAACGGCGGTAGCTGAAAAGATGTTATTATCCTTGATTGATAGCATTCAAATATTAATCCCTGAATATGTAACATGGGCAACTAAGTAAATTTACATTCCCTGGTCAGGTTATAATCATGGTTAAACCGTGGTTAAGTTAGTTATGCTGATGGAGGTGGACGGAGGGACAAATTAATCATTTTTTTAAGTTTTAAGGGGCACATATATAATATCAAACTATTGAGAGATATGTTTGATATTTAAATTTTTTTTAGGAATTAATAACTAAAAAACCCTTAAAAAAGACACTCAAACTAGTTAGGTATCCACATAATAAAAAGGAACTTTTTACGGTATTATATTAGGGAGACAATAAAGCATATATAAGTGCTCCTATAGTCCTATTGCAATGATATTCTTCACATCCGTAATTTTAGTAGTAAATTGATCACTCAACAATAGTTTGATATTATTTATTGAGTCAGTTAGAATAATCATGACAGATTAAAAGACATTGATGTCCATTTTATAATCTCACCCTTCTATGAATCCGAATTCAACTATTATAAATCAATCCACCAACAAAGGATTCTTTAGTCATTATTTCCTAACCGAGTTAAACTACATAGAATTAGTTGAATTTTTAAAACGAAGTTTACGAAAGGTGGGTTTTAATAAAGAAAGTCAATAATAAGAGATGGAATAAAATACACATACCAATCCATGCATACTTGCATGGTCCGTCAATTTTCCGTCTCTTCTTTCTCCTTCTAACTAAAACCCATCTATATCTTCAACAATTTTTTTTAGGGTGATTTGTCAATGAGGCCTTCAAAAAAATATGATACGGCTTAGACTCCCGTGTAACTTTCTTTCAGTCATTTGCTACGTTTTTATATTCAAAAGACCAAAATGCCCCTCCATGACCTCCCATCACCTTCCACGACCTCCTACCCCCACCTTCATTCCGACGGCCTTCATTGCATGACCTTCCATGACCTCTGACGAAGCCGCCTCCGAACTCACCTCCGATGTAGCCACCTCCGACCACCGCTTCCGACGACACCACCCCGATGCAGCAAACGACCTCATCTCCGACGCAGCCAGCGACCTCATCTCCGACGCAGCCAACGAAGCCGCCTTCATTCCATGACCCAGTCATTCCGATGAAGCCACCTTCATTCCCAACCTTCCACGACCTTCGATGAAGCCGCCTCCGAACTCGCCTCCGATGTAGCCGCCTCCGACCACCGTCTCTGACGAAGCCAACCCGACGCAGCCGCCTCCACGACGTATCAATTACTTTCCACATTATGTAGAATTTGATTGTCCTGTTTAATTACGAGTTACTTTCCATCATGTGTTTGTTCATCAGTTACTACGTATCAATTATCATCAGTTACTACGTATCAGTTACTTTCCACCATAAGAACTCATTTTTCACCAGTTACTTTCCACAATTGGTAACCAGTTACTTTTCACCTCTTTATTCACCAGTTACTTTCCATCATTTGATTACTCTTAAGTTACTATGCATCAGTTACTTTCCACCAGCATTAGGTGTTTATTAACCAGTTACTTTCCATAATGTGTTTACACTTAAGTTGCTAGGGATCAGTTACTTTCCACCAACATTAGGTGTTTTTATTCACCAGTTACTTTCCATAATGTGTTTACACTTAAGTTGCTAGGGATCAGTTACTTCCACCAAACATTATGGAAAGTAACTGGTGAATAACAGGACAATAAAATTCTACCAAATGTGGAAAGTAACTGGTTAATAAACACATAGTGTTGGTGGAAAGTAACTGGTTAATGAACAACCTCTTTATGGAAAGTAACTGGTGAATAAACAGGACAATAAAATTCTACCAAGTGTGGAAAGTAACTGGTTAATAAACACCTAGTGTTGGTGGAAAGTAACTGGTTAATGAACAACCTCTTTATGGAAAGTAACTGGTGAATAAACAGGACAATCGAATTCTACCAAATGTGAAAAGTAACTGGTTAATAAACACCTAGTGTTGGTGAAAAGTAACTGGTTAATGAACAACCTCTTTATGGAAAGTAATTGGTGAATAAACATGACAATAAAATTCTACCAAATGTGGAAAGTAACTGGTTAATAAACACCTAGTGTTGGTGGAAAGTAACTGGTTAATAAACACCTAGTGTTGGTGGAAAGTAACTGGTTAATGAACAACCTCTTTATGGAAAGTAACTGGTGAATAACAGGACAATTAAATTCTACCAAATGTGGAAAGTAACTGGTTAATAAACACCTATTGTTGGTGGAAAGTAACTGGTTAATGAACAACCTCTTTATGGAAAGTAACTGGTGAATAAACATGACAATAAAATTCTACCAAATGTGAAAAGTAACTGGTTAATAAACACCTAGTGTTGGTGGAAAGTAACTGGTTAATGAACAACCTCTTTATGGAAAGTAACTGGTGAATAACAGGACATTCAAATTCTACCAAATGTGAAAAGTAACTGGTCAATAAACACCTAGTGTTGGTGGAAAGTAACTGGTTAATGAACAACCTCTTTATGGAAAGTAACTGGTGAATAAACATGACAATAAAATTCTACCAAATGTGGAAAGTAACTGGTGAATAAACGGGACAATAAAATTCTACCAATTGTGGAAAGTAACTGATGTATAATTGTGGAAAGTATTTGGTGGAAACTAACTATTTACTTTCCATTAGTTTCAATGACTAGTTACTTTCCGCCGCTATGTGGAAAGTAACTATTGACAATTTGGTGTAAAGCAACTGATGAATAATTTGGTAGAAAGTATCTGATGAATATAATTTGTAGGCCAAAATACACTTTAATACCCTGTAGTTTCAGGGTTTGTCATTCTACTACCCTCATCTTTAAAAATCACATTATCATACCCTATAGTTTCCAAATGTTGCAATTTAGTCCTCGCCCTCAAACGACGTTAGATTTCTCACGGAAAACCGGTCACGTGCGACGCACGTGACCGGTTGACCTGTTTTCACCCGTTCCCGAGGGAGCTCTGAATAGTTTATTGGAACCCAGACGGTTCTCCGGCTCCTTTGCCAGCAGTGCTCTTATTAGGTCTCGGGCATGGAAGCTTACCACCGGGCTTTCCGGGAACCTCAAGCTCACAGAAACCACATTGGCCAGAGTTTCATCATTTTCAGGTCCCTTGAAAGGTGTTCTGCCATATAGTAGCTCGTAGAGAAAGATCCCGAAGCTCCACCAATCTACTGCACTCCCATGGCCATCTCCCCTGATGATATCTGGTGCCAGGTACACATGTGTCCCGACGAAAGAGTTTGAACGAGCATCGGTGGGTTCTGCTACAAGCTGTGGAAGCTGGCTTACCTGCGTAGTGAGTTCTGGTTTGAGGGTGGAAGATATTAGGCGAGGGGTGAAGCACGAATGAGGATTGGGTCGAAAGGGAATCAAGAACGATGAAATTGGATCAAAATGTGTTAGCGGCAAATAAGAGATCGGTCTTCACACCCTATGAAGATCGATCTTCTCTTCATAGCCAACCATCATCAAACAAGTAATCGATCTTCATGTCCCATGAAGATGAATCCTCCACAATGGGGTGTTTTGTCTAAAACAAAAGAGATTGATCTTCTCATTTATAGAATTGTTCAAATTAGTTGTGAACATTGTTATATAAATTTGCCAGAGATGGTGTGACTAGTAGTAGGAACCATTACGTCCCAGACCGGATGGATTTTCTGGGTCGGGGTATGACACCAGGGACCCCTTTCTCTGTCCTAGGAGCAGGAGATGAGAAGCCTAGAGCAGCAACTTCTCACCCTTGAGGTCTAGCAAGAGTCATATTTTGCTCAGCATTGCCGTAGAGCCTGGGTTGTTGAAGGTGATAGAAACTCACACTCCTTTCACCAAGGTGTTCGATCTGGCTTCCATTGCTCAGAGGTCAAAGAACTAAAGCTTGAAGATGGCACCATTGTCAAAAACAAGGATGGCATTGTTGCCCTGTTCTTGGATCATTACCAAACACTATGCGCAGCAGACAGAGGATGCACAACAACCGCCCTCCCACTACTCCCTCAAATCTTCTCAGAAGCTAAAACTAACTTGTTGAACGATGTCACAATGGAGGAGGTGTTGCTTGTCCTTTGTTCAATGGGTAAGGACAGATGCCCCGAATCCGACGGCTTGACTGTCGAGTTCTTTCTTGAGTACTGGTGCATTGTTGGGTAGGACTTCACGTCCCTTGTGCAAACATTCTTTGGAAATTACAAAATGCCAAGTGGATGGAATAATACATGCATTGCTTTCATCCCGAAGTGTGTCAACCCCCGACACATCAAGGAATTCAGGTCAATAAGTTTATGCAATGTGTGCTACTAGGTCATATCTTCTATCCTTACAGGGCGGATGAAGGTAGCACTCCAAGATGATATCAGCCTTGAAGAATCAGCCTACATTGAAGGGAGATCCATACAAGACAATATTGGAGCAGCCCACGAGCTCCTCCATTTGTTGCAAAAAGCTCCTAAATCAGAGGCTCTCATTATCATCAAGGTTGATATCAAGTCAGCTTATGACTCAGTAAGTTGGAGTTTCATTTGTAGAATCCTATCAAAAATGGACTTCCCAGAAGCGTGGATCAATTGGGTAATGGAATGTATCACCACTACCCAGTTCTCACTGCTTATCAATGGAAGGGTGTGTGGCTTCTTCCCCGCAGCATGTGGCCTCCAGCAAGGTGACTCAATATCCTCCTACTTATTCATCCTTGCGCAGGAGGTTCTCACAAGGCTTGTCAAGACTCCTTTTGATCACGTTGGAAGGAGTGACTTTCTTAGAATCAATAACGCGGATAAACTGTCATGCCCCGACCCAGAAAACCCATCCAGATCGGGGCCTGAGCCACCTAAACCTCTTTATATCATCAATAGGCGCACGAGTATATAATTTCTACGAATTTGAATAATTTGATCCTCCAATTCATAAAAAATTTGACACAATCACCTTTACAATTATAGCACAAGAATCATGTATATTTTACAATTTTACAACTTTACAACTTTACAACTTTACAACTTTACAACTTTACAACTTTGACATTATTATATTCCTCAATATCTATATTAAAGAATATTTCAACATTTATCAAATATAATTGAATTAATAATCATACAATTCTGTTCTTGGATACATCAGATTATACATAAATTTGTAAATCATTAATTAAAACTGTAAATTAATTGTCGAAGAACTCCTCGAAGCTCCACGTTCTCAATCACCTCGAAATATCACGCCATCTTCTAGAAGAACACCTGAAAGAAGGAACTGTATCAACCTGCATTGCCGATGCAGCCCAGGTAGGGTGAGCAATAGTGCCCAGTAAGGTTCTACTCTACGTCACACTCAAGGAAGGGGAAACCACAACATTATTGTCCTTCATCCCAAGTCTAAGGTGCCACTGGAGGCATCATACCTCATCGATCCAGAATGGGCCCCTAAATAGGGTCACCCTCACCCAAGCAGCGAAACAAGGAGACGGCCAACACGAGCCCGAACCCAGGGTCGGTGCATCGCCGCTGCAGTCACCACCGGAGCTCTCACCGTACACCACTCTTTCTACGGGGACGCACGTCATGGACATCGACATCCACACTTAGGCCCTTGGGACAAAGAGACAATACGACCTATATTCCTTAATATCATAATTCAAATGATTATATATAGGTTGCAACCTCGATCAAAACAAGATCATAATCACACAATCTCGCTCTAGTCCTCAACTAACCAAACCCCGATCCTAGGACTAGATCCGGGCTACCTGAGAACCCCGGATCGGCGATTGAATCGATCGCCTATCACCTAGCCTTAATGTTTCTAATGCATACAACATCCATGAGCCTATTCAAGCAACTAGGCCTAGGTGTCTGTACATGCCAAATCATCACTCAATTGTCCAACATGCTATAAGAAAGCTATAGAGTAGATTTAGCATTAAAGGACTAACACATGACATACCTTCGGCCCACTCAAATTAAACATTCCCAAGGGCCCTTGGTTAACCCACAAATAAAATATAAATGGGCGCACAACTGACCCTAGGCTTAAACATGCTATAATAATACATAATTCAATGGAATTGTTAGTAATTATAAGAATTGAATAGGGAATGATAATGGAGAAATTTGACATAAAACTAACTTGGGAGATTACGTCTATCCTCAGCTAAAACTGAAGGACATGAAAGCCAAATGCCAGCAAGTGATAGCAATCCAAAAACAAAAAAATCCGACAAGTATAGCCATTCAAAAGAAATCCCAAAACTCAATCGCAGCCCTCCGCTCAAGCTTTGAAGAAACACCAGAAGCATCAACCAGCAAGGGTTGAATAGCCCTGCTTAGCTTCGAATACCTGAATCAGTAGAGATTAGATGCACCCAGGTAGTGGGGAAACATGGGGAGGAAAACAGAGGGAAAGAAGGGCCAAACCACCCAGACAAAGTCCAATCCAAAACTCAACACTCAAATCCCCATACGGAACCCATCAATCCAAGCAAATCCAAAACATAAACTCAGCTATAAAAGCCAAACCGTCGCGGCAATCAACTAAATCAACATGCAAACCCAAGCAAATACAAACCAACCCATAGTTTAGCATCTAAATCCATCAAAACGGCAAAAGGGAAAGGAATCCAAACCAAACGCCAGAAGATCCGATGGAAATCGGGAATCTCAAGTATCCGACTAACCAAAAAAAACAGGGGAAGAGAGATCCAAGAAAACCCAAGATTGAAACTGTGAGGACATGTCCCTCTACTCCTGGGTCGACCACCTAGGTCGGGCCCGAGGCTCGTTGTCGGTTTGTTTCATACCCGCATGTACACACACTGACCGTATTTGTGTTAGTGTTTGATTAGAATGGTTAGGTGGACCCGGGATCGGAAGATCCAAGTTTGCGCTTGTGTTTTAGCCCAAGTTTGAGTTTCTGAGCAAAGGAGATCGATCTTCCTGTGCCAGAAACTCTTGGCGGTGATTTTTGAGAGGACGGTCGCCGTTGGCCGTCGCTCTCCACTGTCCGAGGGAGAGAAGACTTTTTCTCCTCTCCTCTCCCTTATCCTCTTCTTCTCCCCCTTCCCTGGCTTTTCCTCTTCTCCTTCTTCTTCCTTCTCCTTCTTCCTTCTCCTTCTTCCTTCTTCTTCCCGCGGCTCTGCTTCCCCTCTTTCCGGCAGCCCCTTCTTCGCCTCCGTTCTCCCTCCTCCGGCCACCGTTTTGGGTGCTTGAAGGCTCGTTGGATTCGTGGCAGCGAGAGGAAGATCCCTGCCTTGGTTTGAAGCCAGTTTGGTGCTCATAGCGCGGGGAATCAGCCGAGGATTGCATTTCCAGTAGGTTTCTACCTATGTGGGTTAATAGGGGTTTTCTCTTGATCTAGCCTGTAGATCTAGGTGTTCTTGGTATTGTTGGGTGCCTCTTGTTTAGGTTAATTTCTGTTGTAAGTTTCATAAGATTTGATTGAGATGTTAGTAAGTTTTTAGCATGTTTAAACTCGGATTTTCTGGTTTACCTGTTCTTGAAGAACAGCCGGTTTACAACACGTTTTTCGGTATGTACATGCATGATATGGGTTTATGATGAATATGAGAGTTGTAGATCTTTGAATATACTCTCAGACCCAACTGGTTTCATAATTTTTTGATTTTTTTATAATTTTTTATGAAGTTCCTACGGATGGGCTGTGTTGCACCAATTAAAGGTAATTAGTGAGATTAGTGATTTTGATTAGTGTTTTTCGGGTAATCTAGCCGTCGGATGTTTCCCGGTTTTGGATATGTTGATCCTAGCATGTTTATCTGTGGGTGTCTCAGTTGGACGAGGTCACTTAGCCCTTAAGTTGAGGATCTTGGTGATTTAAATAATATTATATGGTCTGAACATATAATATAATATTATATGTTCATATGAGTTTTCAAGGTCGCTTCCCGTTTCTGGAGTCCGCGGTTGACAGTCACGGTACCATCGTATTTTCAGTACCCGCTGCGGATTGGCTGGCAGCGGTTGATCGTACCGCTGCAGCGATCCAATTGGACTTGTGTGTTGCGTTATCATACTATTGCATGCTTATCTCGTACTTGCGTATGATCATAACATGCATTCTGTTATGCATTAGATGCATAAGGATAGGGCGTGGGCGATGGATTGATCGTCTATCCGAGGCTTTCGGGTAGCTCGGATTTAGCTCTAGGACCGTGGCGGGTAGCAAGGTTTAGGTTGGATTGTAGTATTTAGTCCATATCGATGATAGACTTAGATGACTTGAATACATGTTGATCGATGATTTAGAGGTCGTGTCGGCCTCGAGCCAGGTGTTGAGGTACAGCCGGTGTCTAGTGATACATGTCTCTTGAGTAGAGGGTGTGCCTACTGATGAGTCACTAACTATTCATACTTAAACCCCTTAATTTACATTTGTTAGCCCGAGAGTGTTTGTATTTGATAGTTTGTTAATTGATTTCGGGTTTAATGAAGATTCAAGTTAGAAAATACAGAAAATGACTAATATGTGGAAATTACGCTGCTCCGCTGTCAGTTTAAAACGAATTCACCAAATTCTCCAGATAAATCATATATTCCTCAAATTTGGAGGACTTATAGAAGACTTCAAGATGAAAAACTTTCATGTTGGACACTTCGCGAGATGCTGGACAGATTAATAGCCGTTTTCAAGAATATGAAGATAAACAGATGCTGATAGACTGGTCCGTCGACGCTTAGGAGAATATTCGTCAAATATTCTAAATAATTCCAAATAATGTCAAATATTCGGGTTAGCACAGAAGACGTCCTACTCTACATCTTCCATGTCGAGCATATTTCCAAATTCCGGACGGGTTGAACCCAGTCGCGACCGGAAGAGGCTGTCAGAATTAAACCAGGAAATCCGAGTTTCACTAGAGGTCGAACTCAACCCAAAACCCTAATTCCGGGAATTAACATATAAAAAGGGTTTTGTTAGCCAAAAATGGGAGGCCTCCATAGAGAGAAAAAGAGGGATTCATATTGGGGAAGAAGACGGAGATGCGGTGTGGATCCCTATCATTCTTCATCAAATACATGGCTCTCATCCAAAAGATGAGTGGCTAATCTCTGTACTTAGGGTTCTCATGAAGCTTTAGTGTAGCTTCTTTGTATTTTCTAGTTTGATTCTTGTTATCTTTACGAAGACATGATCCTACGAATATGATTTTATCTTATAAAGATTTGAAGGAACTGAGTTCCGTTGACGTATATTCAGACCTACTTGATTGTTGTGCTTGATGGTAGAGATTTGTAGGATGGTTTTTATGTTGCTTTTGGATATGCCTTTGAGATAATCTATGCTAGATGAAGATAGGGTGTACTCAGATTAAGTTCGAAGACAATCTATGCTATGTACAGATAGGTTATGCTTTAGGGAACCAATAGCATTATTTTAGGGATTCATATAGGCTTAAGAAGCTGTGAATCTATAATGTCGAGATAAGAAAACAAGAGGATAACCAGAGAATACAGGAAGTGAAACTAAAGTGGATTGAGTAATCCCTAGGTTTTCTCTCATTAATCTATTTCAATTTCGTTAATCGCTTTCTTAATTAGTTTTAATTAATCAGTTTCAAAAATCCAAATCAATCCTTCTTCACCTTAGGATTAGAGTGTTGAGAGTTAATTATGATGTTTCTTTGTTAGTCAAAGTTTTCCCTGAGGACCGACCCCGTATTTCACCATTATTCTATCTTATTAATTTAGTGTTGAAAGAAAGGTTTATAAATTTCTAAATTGCGTTTTGCATATGAGTTAACGACGCATTTGCGAGCGATCACCTACTCAGCGGGTTGGACTCCCGCCATCAGTGTTCACTTCGTCATGCTGTGAGACAACAATGCTGGTTTCCTGCTCATTGGGATACACGATGGGGTTATGAGACCACTGTGTTTACCCAGACCTTGCTTGAGGGCGACACTGTTGAGTTCCCTCCTTTCTGTGTGTCGTAGTGTAGAACCCTACGAAGCTTTATGCTAACTCCTACCCGGGCTGCGTTTTGCAGGTGCAGGAGTAAGCTTTTCTTCAGTGGCCCCTACCGGGCAGGTGTTTGGTGGCACGGCGGCGTCTGGTGGTGCTTGAGGAGCGGTGATAGTCTTCTACACCCTTTTTTTTAGTTACCCTCCTAAGACAGTGTGATGTATTAAAATGTAAACTCTTTTGAGGATTTTGAATATTTATTATATCTTTTGAGGTTGTTGATCTTTGTTAAATAAGGGTGCTTATGAACTGTTTAGGGAGACCTATAGATTAGAGGGAACCCCTCACCAAAATTTTTCCGCATTAGTTAGGTTCCCGTTTGCTTCGCCGGGCCCGGTTGGGCCTTCGCGGGTCGGGGTGCGACAGAAACCGTAGCAGCAAGAGGGGAAGAAGAAAAGATGGCATCGTATAGATACAATTTAACCAGCAAAAGGAACTATGCATGGTGATACACCATGGCAGGAAGGGAGAGAAGACCACCAACCACGAACACCAACAAGCCACGAAAACAGAGCCAATGTAGACATCCCAAGCTACGGCATCGAAATCCATTAAAACCCAGAAAAAAGGAAAGAAAACCACATCCAAAGCATGACGTTCGTCGGAATCCAAAATAGGGGAGAAGAACAAAGCATGGTCTAGCGTCGGGATCCATGGCATCAAGGAGAGAAAAAGGAAAACAGAGCATTCATCAATCATCGGGGCCAGAAGATCCACCAATCAACAACCAAATCCAAGCCACAAGCCTCAAGATCCATTCCTAGGGCCTAATTCGAGATTAGGGTAGAGATCCCTACCTCTAGGTTCGGTTTCTGGCCGGGATCTTCTCCTCCTCCAGTCACCGTCGTCGTTCCTCTCCGTGATGGCCACGGACGTCACCTCCCCCCTCTCCCCGATCAACCGTCGCAACTCTCCCTCACTCTCTCTCTCTCTCTCTCTCTCTCTCGTGAACCCAATAATGCCCTAAATGGAGAAAAGAAGTTTATATATTAATGGCGTAATATTAGATCATGGATGTCCGATCGGCCAGACCTGATCCAAGCTGCTCAAATCTCGATCCTCACGATCAAACTCAGATCCTCTGATCTAGAGTACTCCTAATGATCTAATCAAGCACACAAATCATCATAATGCCGTGTGTGCGTAACCCGTGTGTGAAACCGACTCCACCAAGGGTAATTTACCAAATTACCTCTAGAGTCACAATGATCAGAAGAGATTACGAAGCAAGGCCAATCGAGCCAAGCCAACGAAACCAGACCCTCAATCGACACAGTCGGACTGGGTTGGAGGTACGGGTCCTCACATAAGCCATATCCTCTATGCTGGTGACTGCCTTTTTGTCACTACTGCGAGGCGAGAAGAAGAAAAGAAGCTTATCAATATCTTACATAGATACAGGAAACTATCCGAATTGGAGGTTAACTTTGAAAAGTCAAGTATCAAGTTCTCCACTTTCATCTCTTCTCGGAGGAGGAGAAAGTGGTCTCAGATCCTTGGATTCTCGAGGAAGATTGAACGTTGGAAATATCCAGGTGTCCCTTTAGACTCACGCAGAATGAAGTCAAAGACTTTTCCTTCTTGGTCGATACAGTCCAAAGGAAGCTGGTTAACTGGAGATGCCCGGTAAGGCGGTGGCTAGGCGAGTGGTGTTAATTCAGTCCGTGTTGCAAGCCATGCCAGTGTTCGTTACGTCTTCCATCCCTACCCCGATCACTATTCTTAACAGGATTTCTGCTTTTGCTCGTGGGTTCCTTTGGCGAGGGAAGAAAGGTGATCTCTCAACGGTGACCTGAGATGTTGTGTGCCAGCATAAAATGGAGGGTGGCCTTGGCTTCAAAGATTTGAAGAGATGGTAGATGGCGTTAAGAATGAAATGTGCAGCAAGATTCCTCGATGCGCAGGAGAGTATCTGGACTATCATCTGCAGCGCCAAGTACAAGTTCGTTGGAGCTCTTCCCCTCCTCAGAGGCTCCTCTCCTATTTCTTGTCTTCGGCATTTTATTTGCAAAGCCGCAAATATCCTTCATGAGGAGCTGAGATGGGAACCTAATGCGTCTTGTCGCGCTAATGTTCTTCGTGACTGGTGGATGGGGGATGACCCCTTGATCTCTTATACGTGTTTGGTGAAGTCTGAAGACATTATGCTCCAGATGAATGTTAAAGACTTGTTTACTGACGACGAACACTGTGACTTACACAAGCTCACTCCCTCTTTCATCCAAGTATGATAGAGTGCTTCCTCTCCATCCTACTGGCTCCTCACACTATGTGTGGATACCCCAGATGGACATGGACCAGAAGTGGCATGGTCACCGTATCTGCTTATCAAATGCTAGAACATATGGATGACAAACAATGCACTGGGGAACAATTTCAGCTCTGGAGAAGCACTTGGAGAACTCCAGCGGGACAACGTGTTAAAACGTTCCTCTCGATGCTCCTTCATGGAAAGTTGTGAGGCCTGCTAGGTTTACCATGGGACAAGATGCCTGCGCCTGGAGGGCGGGACTGAGTCAGGTTGCCGGGTAAGCAATCCCACAACGCCTGGGTATTGATGAGACGTGGAAAGTGTCGCGGCTTAACGCGTCCGATCAAAATTTCAAATTTATAATCAAACTCCTAACTAACTACCTTTTGGGGGTAGCTAGCGGTGAGTCCGAGTCGAATCCACAGGGAATGCGTATGGAAACAATTAAACTACTTACCTCAATCTAAGTGTTCCTACAAAGATAATAAAAGAAATGGTTTTGGAGTTTTAGGATATGATAACTAAGAAAACATGTAAATGATTCAATGGATAGAAAGAGGTCCTAGGGAATCCAAATCCAGATTAGGCTCAATCATAGCTTTCTAATGAATCAAGATGTGCAATCCTATCGAGACAATACAATATCGACTACCTTGTGGCTAACAAAGGTCGTCGCTAACGAATAACCGGATAAGGACTATCCGTCACAAAATGTATATGCTAGAAAGTCAGCGATCGAGGGATTAGCTACGATCATCGCTAACGAGAGGTCGGGTTAGGATCATCTCGTCGCAAGGAATTGCGTTGTATGAAATATGATAATGGATCGAGGTGGTTCTAGCATCTCGAATCCAAAACACTATAAAAGATAGGATAGATGCTAAGTTAGATGTGGATTGGAGTGGTTCTAGCACAACCAAGTCCCTAACCTAGAGCCAAGACTCCCTTCAACACAAGTGGCCATGGTTCTAGCACAACATACTCATTGTGGAATATCAACAAACACCTATTGGGTACAAGGTTCTAGCTTATGCATACCAAAGAATTCGTCCATCCAACATTAGAATCCAACTACAAAGGTATAAAAATGAAGAATAAATTCATACAACTTGTCTCATAAGGATTATAACATCCAAATCCAAGGAAAACTACAAATAAAAACCTAAAACATCGTGGTACTCCACTAGGTAAATAGATTATGTCACGCCCCGACCCGCGAAAGCCCAACCGGGCCGGGCGACGCGAACCGAAAACTAACTAAATGCGGAAATAAAGGCGAGGGGTTCCCCCAAACTTACTGATTTCACAATTCAATTCATAAGCACCCTTGAATATTACAACAAATTTAAACCTCAACAGATATAATATAATAATCCAAAACCTCAAAAGGGGTTACAACAGTTTATACATCATACTCCCGTAGGAGACTAACTAAAACAAAAGAGTAGAAAGGGATCACCGGTCCTCAAACCCCGCCAGACGCCGCCGCACCACCAACACCTGCCCGGTAGGGGCTACTGAAGAATAGCTGGCGCCTGCACCTGCAAAATGTAGCCCGGGTAGGAGTGAGCATAAAGCTCAGTAGGGTTCTATACTACGTCACACAGAGGGAAGGGGAACGCAAGAGTGTCTCACTCAAGTAAGACCTGGGTGTATACAGGGGTCCCATAACCCCACCGCGTGTCCCTGAGGCCCACGAACATGGTCGCACTCAGTAGCAGGAAACAACATTGCTGGTCCACAAGAAGGGAACAGCATTGCAGGCGGGAAATAGCACCGCTAAGTAGTCAACCTCTCTACTCAAGGGTTAACACAGTGGAACACGGGCTACACCTCAGCATCCGACTTAAGGTCGACACGACCTCTATAATCATCAAGCAACATGTGTACGAGTCATCTAAGCCTATCATCAAGTTTGACTGGACACCACAATTCGAACCGAGTCCTAACTACCCAACCCCGGTCCTAGGGCTAAATCCGAGCTTCCAGCCTCGGGACGGCGATCCACAAATCACCCACGCCCTAACCTTATGCAACTAATGCACAACAGAGAATGCATGCTATGAACATACATAAGCAAGAGAAATAGGTATGCAACAGTATGACAAGGCAGCATACAAGTCCAACCGGATCGCTGCAGCGGTACTACCAACTGCTGCCAGCCGATCCACAGCGGGTCCCGGCATTACGACGGTACCACGACCATCAACCGCGAACCCCTGCAACGGGAAGCAACCCCGAAAACTTCGAACATATAATATTATTTTAAAACACCGATCAAAACCACTAAAAACACAATTCAAGGCTGGCGGTCGATCAACGGATCGATCGTGAAAAAGCTAAGGTTGACGGTCGATCAACGGATCGACCGTGAGGGGTTATTTTGCTGTTTTTCAGGCTCACGGTCGACCGTGGAGACCGCGACGGTCGACCTTGGAGTTTGGCGGTTGATCCACGGATCAACCGTGGCACTGTTTATGAACAACTCTGCTCTGACACAGTTTTGAAGAAAAATTACCAAAACTCGTAAAAAAATCAGAAAAATATGAAATCAATTGGGTTTGAAAGTAGACTCACAGATCTACAACCCTTATTTCTCATAAAAATCCAAGATCATGCATGTACAAGCCGAAAAACTCGCCGCAAGCCGGCTGTTCTTCAAGAACAGCAGAAAACCGGAAATCCGAGATTTATCATGCATAAATCCTACTGAAATCTTAACCAAAGTTCATGAAACTTAAACCAGAGACTATATTAAGCAATATGCATTCAACAACATAATTTCATCAAGATCTAAAGGCTAGATTTAACTAAACCCATTAATTAACTCATGTAGGTAGAACACCTACCGGACTGCGCATTCCTCGGTTGATTCCCCGCGAGTTGATCATCAACAAGGTTCCAAATCACTTCAGGGATTTTCCTCTCGTTGTCACGGATCCAACGAGCTTTAGAATGCCCAAAATGGTGGTCGGAGGAGGGAGAACGAAGGAGAAGAAGATGGCTGCCCCGGAAGGAAACAGAGGAACAAAACCAGAACCGCGGATGAGAAGAAGGGAGAAGGAAGAAGAAGAGAAGGAAGAAGAGGAAGAGAAGAGAAGGAGAAGGTAGGGGAAGGTCGGGGAAGGTTGGGGAAGGTGGGGAAAGGGGAGGAGAGGTCCTCTCTTCTCCTGACAAAGGAGGACGATGGAAGTTTAACTGCTCTGCGCAGTTCAACTGCCCTGCGCACGAGTCTGATCGATCGCTCCTAGGAGCGACCGATCGCTCAAGGGCCGTAAGCTGCCCAAAAGCAAGCTTCAGCGCGCCCGAGCTGGGATCTTCCGATCCCGGGTCAACCTAACCATTCTAATCAAGCACTAACACAAACAAGGTCAGTGTGTGCACACGCGGGTGTGAAACAAACCAACAAGGCGCAATTTACCAAATTGCCCTTGCGGTCCACAACGAACCACGGGCCCGACCCAGGCGGTCGACACAGGAATAGAGGGACAGGTCCTCACAGATTAGCTACTCATCTTCGATGGAGAAGCCATGGAGAAGAGATGGATCATTCTCTTCTTCATCAATCTCCTCCCTCTTGGATGAGAGCTCCCTTCCTCGCCCAAGGGGGTTGTCCATTTCCTTAGCCTCTTCTTGTCCAAAAGAATCCCTCAATAAGAGCCCAAAGTTTGGTATTTATAGCCCTCAAGCTTCTCCCCTTCGGATTACATCTGGGCCCTTCATTTTGCTTAACTGGCACTGAAAGATCGATCTTCTAGGGGTGAAGATCGATCTTTTTATCCTGTAAAACTGGCTGCGCCCGCGGAAGATCGGTCTTCTATAGGAAGAAGATCGATCCTTTGAATTATTGCTCTCTACTACAGTACAAAGATCGATCTTTTATACACAGAAGATCGATCTTCTTTTCTGCATATTATCTTTTTGGCCATTCAGCACTGCGCATTGGTACGAAAAATGGCATAACTTCATCTAGAAAACTCGGAATCATGAACCGTAAAATTCTACAGAAACTAGACTTCCGGAGCTTTCTAATCATATATGGCACATTATCTGATTCTTCCTGAGAAGGTACAGTTTAATCTTTGAAGTTGACCCATGTACCTAAATGTGCTCGAATAGGCTCGTTGAAGCTCCAAAGTTGATCTAACTTATGTTGATCACTCTTGTACTTGAAATACCATGAAGATTATTAGAAATAACTTGCTCCAAGACTAATAAAGGTAAATTAAGGGGTTAATTTATGTACTTTTCACGTCTCATCACACCCCTCAACTTACACTTTGCTCGTCCTCGAGCAAAGCCAAAAAGAAATAAACACAAAAACAAACAAACAACCAAAACCACTAATTTGTCAAAATACAATGCATTGATTCATATGCAAGCAATTCTCAACTCCGATGCTCAAAGTAGATTTCTATACACGAATTTTATCTCTCAAGTCATCGCCAAGTAAAAAGCAAATGAATAAGAACATAAATGATATACTTCCAAGACTTCAAAGCACTTTACACAATTAAGACCTAACTGAACAATCCTGTGTCGTGAAAGGAGCAACCAAGTAATCGGGGTCTTGTAATCATCTAAGTAGGGAGCCAATTAAGATCAATCATCCTTAGCAATTCAAATCAATTGAACATGTGACATGTTTTATTCAACACTAATCATTTTTTTTTTCTTTTCTTTTCTCTCTTTCTCTTTTTTTTTTCGAGGAATAGAGCATGTGATTGTGCAATGTCATGATCCCTTAGGCTTTCTACTAGGTCCATGTAACAGGATTTAGGCCAGTGACTCTCAAACCATATGGTTTGGGGCACTAGGTGTAAAGGCACCCCTCAGGCTTAATCTCCCGAACTTAGAAGGCCACGAATCACAACTAATGACCATTATGCTTTTATTCAACTAACGTGACTGTGCAGTGCCTTGATCCCTTAAGCTTTCTACTAGGTCCATGTAGCGAGTGTTGGGTCAATGACTCCCATGCCAGGTGACTTTAGGGCATTAGGTGTAAAGCACCCCACAGACATAATTACCCAAACCTAAAAGGCTATGAATCAAGGCTAGTCAACAAAAATTTTCTAACACAACTATAAGTCACATCAATCGATCATGAATATGCTTCAGAATCTCAATCTATCAAGGGCCCTACTCAAAATCACTTAACCCTTCATACAAGTGCGAGTGCGCATGTCGCGCCCCGACCCGCGAAACCCCAACCAGGCCGGGCGACGCGAACCGGAAACTAACTAAATGCGGAAATAAAGGCGAGGGGTTCCCCCAACTTACTGATTTCACAATTCAATTCATATGCACCCTTGAATATTACAACAAATTTAAACCTCAACATATACAATATAATAATCCAAAACCTCAAAAGGGGTTACAACAGTTTATACATCATACTCCCGTAGGAGACTAACTATAACAAAAGTGTAGAAAGATAATCACCGATTGATGAGAATGCATAATGTTATATTTTTATCCCTTAATATTTAGTCACCTATGCTTATTTAGTTCCTAAATACACTCATTATTCTTATATTTTGATTTAGGATGCAATTGAAGTCCTTAAGTCGAAAAGAAGCTGAAAAGAGTGCTCGGATCAACTTTAAAGATTTATCTGTAACTGCTCATGAAGAACCAGAAGATGTGCCATACATGGCTGGAAAGCTCTGGAAGTCTAGATTCTGGAGAATTTTACGGTTCGTGATTCCGAGTTTCCTAGAGGATGTTACGACAATTTCAGTACCGATGCGCAGTCTGAATGGCAGCAAGGAAAATAAGCTGGAAGTCCGAGCGATCCGCCGATCGATCGGACCACGCAAAAACGTGACAGAACATGTGTTTTTCAGCCACAACACATCCGATCGATCCCTCCATCGCTCCTATGGGTCCGATCGATCCGACACCAATGGTTCGATCGATCGAACTCGGGAAGAGCCAGAGACGAAGGATTTTTACGAAATCGATCGATCCGACTCCCTTAGTCCGATCGATCGGGCTCGGGCGTGAATAGAAGTTGAAGATTTTAATGAGACCGATCGATCCAGCATCCAAGGTCCGATCGATCGGACTCTCCCAGTAACAAAAATCAACGATTGTGATCTAATCCGAGGGTGGATATAATTGAGGCTATAAATAGGACTCTTTCTAGGGTTTGAGGGGGGATTCTTGGACACTTTTGGTTGCTCTTTCTCCTCCTTTATATTTTTTCTAGGTTTTATCTTGTTTATTGAAATCTTTTGAGGATTTTTCTCGATGGCCCTGCGTGGCTAAATCTTGATCCTTGGTCGAGGAGACTGAAACCTCGGAATTAATGAAACTGTGAGATCTAATCTATTTTTATTGTTCAGTTTATACATGAGTATTGGATGTTCTCCTGTGATTAAATCTTCATGATTGTCTTGTCTATTTGCTAGGAGCGCTACTAGTTTATTATTCATTGTGATCTACTGTTAGGGTGGATATCAAATCCGGAATTGTTTGATCCCTCTAATCTGCGAAGCAACTAGGATCTAATAATTTACTGCTGATCAGATCTTGTTAGAACTTAGGAAAAATATTCAACTAGATTAAATGCAACCGTTTGTGCTTGTGTTGTTTAACTTCATCGATCTCCCTATTCTTAACGCTGCTACTAGATTAAATCTACAGCGCTTGTCTTAGGTTGTCTAGTAGTTAGGGTTGATTAGATCGCTTGTTTCTAATTAACTATGATTGAGGAGAGATTCGGATTTCATTCGAACGGTGAATATTCATGGTATGAATTGATTGATACTTGCATCTATGATCAGTTGTTGGATTCCGATGGTGGATGTTGACTCAGACCAAGGTTTATTCTCTTGATTCAACTTGTTTCTTTTATTTAGATTATTTCTTTATTGTTTTTCCTCACGTTTAAAACCCCCCATCTTTATTCACTGAGCACAAAACTAGGCTAAACACTCTTCGTGGGATCGACTTGTACTCGCACTACTACATTTATTTTAACGAGTATTGGATTTATTTTTGAGTGCCTGCGACAGCACATCAAATTTTGGCGCTGTTGCCGGGGAGTGATTCTAGTTGATTTTTGTGTTTATTGTGATCTTTATTTTCATAAAAAAAAAGAGTTATTCGAATTTTCTTGATTTCTTTTTCTCTTTTTGCCGGAATTCTCTTGATTGTTTATGAGTATAGCTCGATCTTTTAATCAATGTGGTTTACAGTACGACCCAGAGATAGAAAGAACTTTGCGCAGGTTAAGGAGGGAAGCTCGGATAAATCCTGAGGAGGACGATTTTGCTCTTGACCACGTATTTATCAGTGATTCTGAATTAGAGGAGGAAGTCATGGCCGGAAATCGGACTTTGAAAGAGCTTGCAGCCCCAGATTTGAATCAACAACCCTTATGCATTACATTTCCTACTTTGGATGTTGCTACTACTTTTGAATTAAAATCTGGACTAATACACCTCTTACCTACTTTTCATGGACTTTGAGGTGAGGATCCTCACAAGCATTTAAAGGAGCTTCATGTGGTGTGCACAAGTATGAAACCCTTGGGGGTGACTGAAGATCAAATCAAATTGAGAGCCTTCCCGTTTTCTTTGAAGGATTCGGCTAAGGATTGGCTTTATTATTTACCATCTGGGAGTATTACTACATGGAATGCGATGAAGAGGTTGTTTTTAGAGAAGTATTTTCCAGCCTCAAGAGCGGCCAACATTAGGAAAGAGATCTGTGGTGTAAGGCAACATAATGGAGAATCTCTACATGAATATTGGGAACGTTTTAAGAAATTATGTGCAAGCTGTCCCCATCATCAAATTAGTGAGCAATTACTTATTCAATATTTTTATGAGGGCTTACTAACCAATGACAGGAGTATGATTGATGCAGCTAGTGGAGGAGCTTTGGTGGATAAAACTCTTGAAGCCGCGAGGAACTTGATTGCAAATATGGCAGCTAATTCTCAACAATTTAATACTAGACTGGATTCTTATTCAAAACATGTTAATGAGGTAAATGTTTCATCTCTTGAACAACAGATTGCGAGTCTAACTTCTCTTGTTCGTCAAATGGCTGTAGGTAATATGCAGACAGCGAAGGTTTGTGGAATTTGTTCGGTGACGGGACATCCAACCGATATGTGCCCAACTCTTCAAGAGGAGCCCATTGAACAAGTAAATACAGCTGGGAGTTTCCCAGGACCACCGCAGAGGAAGTATGATCCCTATTCAAACACGTATAATCCGGGATGGAGGGATCACCCCAATTTCAACTATGGAAATCCACAAGTAAATTAGCCTACAACTCAATTTCGTCCGACTGGACAGCAATATCAGCAATATAGACCGCCATACCCCCCGAGACAACAACCAAACCCAACTCCTGATTCTGGTATGTCTTTAGAAGATATGGTTAAATCTCTTGTTACTAATAATTCGCAAATTCAACAGGAGACGAAGGCTAGTATTCAAAGATTGGAACATCAGGTGGGCCAGATGGCCTCAGCAATTAGCAAGCTAGAGGCGCAAAATTCGGGAAAATTACCTTCTCAAACGGTAATAAATCCAAGAGAGAATGCAAGTGCAATCATTTTAAGAAGTGGTAAAGAACTTGAGACTCCAGTAAGGGAAGTTCCTACATCGTCTGTGCAAGGAAAAGAGCAAGACATCGTCGCGGACAAAATCTTTCCTGATGATGATGACGTACCTAAACGTAAGTTTCCACCTCTTTCTGATTATAAACATGTACCTCCTTATCCTCAGCCTTTGACAGAATCAAGAAAATATGAGAAGAATTCAGATCTATATGAGACTTTTCGCCGATGCGAGGTAAATATTCCACTCTTAGATGCTCTTAAACAAGTACCTCGTTATGCTAAATTCTTGAAAGAATTGTGCACAATTAAGAGGAAGCAGAAACTTAAAGGATGTGAGAAGGTGAAAGTAGGGGAAAATGTTTCTGCAATTCTGCAAAGAAAAATTCCTACAAAGTGTAGGGATCCAGGTATGTTTACTATCCCCTGTACAATTGGTAACACCAAATTTGAGAAAGCCATGTTAGATTTGGGAGCTTCTATCAATGTCATGCCATATTCTATATATTCTTCTTTAAAACTTGGGCCTTTGAATGAAACTGGTGTTGTGATTCAATTGGCTGACAGATCTAACGCCTATCCTAAAGGTGTAGTTGAAGATATTCTTGTGCAAGTCAATGATTTAGTTTTCCCTGCTGATTTTTATGTGCTTGATATGGAGAATGGTGATCATAGTACTCCTATTTTGTTGGGAAGACCTTTCTTGAAGACATCCAAGACTAAGATAGATGTCCATAGTGGCACACTTACCATGGAATTTGATGGTGAAACTGTTAAGTTTAATATTTATGATGTCATGAAATATCATGCTGATGATTGTTCAGTGTATTCAATTGATGTGATTGATTATTTATCACAGGAAGTTTTTGAACTTAGTGATAAAGATGAATTGGAAGTGGCTATTAGCAAATCTCTTGAGGAAGAAAATGAGGAGCTATCTTTGAGTACTAATTTGCAGGAAACTGTTGCAACACTGAATGATTTTTGGATAATTCAGCAATCAGGTAACGATTCTTCTAGTTCATTACCTGTATCTAATGAGAAATCATTACCTTCTGAATTGCAAACACCTATTCCAGATCTGAAACCTCTTCCTAATCATCTTAAATATGCTTTTCTTGGAGATGAAGGAGTATTACCAGTGATTATCTCCAATAACCTTAGTGCACCACAGGAAGAAAAACTTGTGCAGGTTCTTAAGGAGCATAAGACAGCTATTGGTTGGACAATTGCAGACATCAAGGGAATCAGCCCGAGTACATGTATGCATCGTATCTTGCTTGAAGAGGGTGCGAAACCTTCCCGCCAACCACAAAGAAGGTTAAATCCGCCCATGATGGATGTTGTAAAGAAGGAGATCCTCAAACTGCTTGAAGTTGGAGTGATCTATCCTATTTCGGATAGCACTTGGGTTAGTCCAGTTCAAGTTGTTCCTAAAAAGACAGGAATAACCGTGGTGAGAAATCACAAAGATGAGTTAGTTCCTACCCGTGTGCAAAACGGGTGGAGGGTTTGTATTGATTATAGAAAATTAAATGCTATAACCCGCAAGGACCACTTCCCTTTACCTTTTATTGATCAGATGCTTGAAAGATTAGCTGGTCATTCTTATTATTGTTTTCTTGATGGTTATTCAGGTTACTTTCAGATTGCAATTGCCCCTGAAGATCAGGAAAAGACGACGTTCACATGCCCATTTGGAACTTTTGCATATCGTCGCATGCCTTTTGGTCTTTGCAACGCCCCAGCTACTTTCCAAAGGTGTATGGTTAGTATATTCTCAGATTATATTGAACAGATCATAGAGGTTTTTATGGATGATTTCACAGTTTATGGAAACTCTTTTGATAATTGTTTACATAACCTTACACTTGTTCTTCAAAGATGCATAGAAACTAGCATTGTGTTAAATTCTGAGAAATGTCATTTCATGGTTGAACAAGGTATAGTTTTGGGTCATGTTGTTTCATCTAAAGGAATTGAGGTTGATAAAGCTAAAGTTGATGTCATTCAATCTTTACCTTATCCCACTAGTGTGCGGGAAGTTCGTTCCTTTCTTCGACATGCAGGTTTTTACCGAAGATTCATCAAGGACTTCTCCAAAATAGCATTACCGTTGTGCACATTGTTACAAAAGGACAAGGCTTTTGAGTTCGATGAAGCATGTAAAAAGGCATTTGATAAGCTGAAGGAATTGTTGACTTCTACTCCAATTATTCAACCCCCAGACTGGAGCGTTCGTTTCGAGATAATGTGTGATGCAAGTGATTATGCAGTGGGCGCAGTTTTGGGTCAAAAGATTGGAAGAGCTTCTCATGCAATTTACTATGCTTCCAAGACTTTGGATGATGCCCAGAGAAATTATTCTACAACTGAAAAAGAACTTTTAGCCATTGTGTTTGCTGTAGAAAAATTTCGTTCTTATTTACTTGGTACTAAAGTCATTGTTTATTCTGATCATGCAGCCCTTCGTTATTTAATGACGAAGAAGGAGGCAAAGCCGAGATTAATCCGATGGATACTTCTCTTGAGTGAATTTGATTTGGAGATAAAAGACAAAAGAGGAACAGAAAATCGAGTTGCAGATCATCTGAATCGGTTAGTTCATGTGGAGGATAAACTTCGTCTACAGGAAACATTCCTGATGAACAATTGTTTTCTGCAACTGTGACATTACCTTGGTATGCAAATATTGTGAATTATTTGGTTACTAATATGTTACCTTCTGATTTGTCTAAGGCTCAAAGAGATAAGATTAAAAGTGATGCTAAATACTATGTGTGGGATGACCCATATTTATGGAAGCATTGTGCAGATCAAGTAATAAGAAGGTGCGTTCCTGAAAGTGAAATTATTTCTATACTCACTTTTTGTCATTCTTATGCTTGTGGAGGTCACTTTGGAGTTAAGAGAAGGGCCAGAAAAGTGTTAGAATGTGGTTTCTATTGGCCTTCTTTATTTTGAGATTCATACTCTCTTTGTAAGTCATGCGAGAATTGTCAAAAGACAGGTAATATATCCCAAAGGAATGAGATGCCACAAACCCCCATATTATTTTGCGAAATCTTCGATGTTTGGGGCATTGATTTCATGGGTCCGTTCCCTATATCTTTTGGTTATGTTTATATTCTTCTTGCTGTGAATTATGTTTCAAAATGGGTAGAAGCTAAAGCTACCAGGACTGATGATTCTAAAGTTGTTGCAGATTTTATCAAGTCTAACATATTATCCAGGTTTGGAATTCCAAGAGCTTTCATAAGTGATCGAGGCACGCACTTTTGCAATCAAACTGTGGAGGCGTTGCTAAGGAAGTACCATGTGACCCATAAGGTGTCAACCGCTTATCATCCACAAACTAGTGGACAAGCGGAAGTGTCAAATCGAGAGATCAAGTCTATCATTGAAAAGACGGTAAATCCAAATAGAAAAGATTGGAGTTTGCGTTTGGATGATGCGTTGTGGGCATATAGGACTGCATATAAGACACCCATCGGTATGTCACATTATCGCTTGGTATTTGGGAAACCATGTCACCTTCCAGTTGAGTTAGAACATAAAGCTTATTGGGCTATCAAGAACTTTAATATGAACGTGGATGAGAGTGGAGAACATAGGAAGTTGCAACTGCAAGAATTAGAGGAAATTCGCAATGATGCCTATGAGAGCGCTAGGATTTACAAGGAAAAGACAAAAGCTTTTCATGATAAAATGATCTCTAGAAAGGAGTTTAAAGTTGGTCAAAAAGTTCTTCTTTACCAATCACGCTTACGTTTGTTTCCAGGTAAGTTGCGTTCTCGTTGGATTGGACCTTTTATTGTTACTAATGTTTTTTCTCATGGTGCAGTTGAAATTCAAAGTTTAGCCACTTCCAAAATGTTTACGGTGAATGGCCATCGACTTAAACCTTTCTATGAAGGCATTCCAACAGAAAAATTGGAAAAATTGGACCTTGAGGAACCAACTTATACTGATTAAAGAAGCAAGCATGAAGTTGAGCCAATGACAATAAACAAAGGCACTGCTTGGGAGGCAACCCAAGGGGAGTTCGTTCCTTTCTCTTTTTATTTTCGCATTTCCATTTTAGTTATTTTTGCTTTTCTTTGCATTCCACCTTCCATTGGGGACAATGTCAGTTTCAAGTGTGGGGGAGGAGATCTACGTTGCATATGCCATAAGCGAGAATTAGTTAAGCTTGACATATCCATAACATGATTGAATGAGTAATTTTGCGACTTAGAATTAATTAGTTGAGTTATTTTCCTTGAGATGGTAGTGACTAAGTGAGTAGACAAAAGCCGGTGAGATTTTGAGCCTTTAGACTGACACATTCATATCAGTCTCACTATTTTCTTTCATGAGAGATATTCTTCCATGGATTTGTTTCTCTAGAACTTGCTTTGATTTTATTCGAGATCACATTGACACATGCAGACATGAACATGATTAAGGCCATTTTTTTTGTCTTAAGCTACATAAGCCAAATAGCCTACCTTGTGATTAATTTTTCCTTTTGCTAAACACCTTTGAGCTTTATTGACTTTATTGTTAACCCACATTGCAAGCTTTAAACCTGAAAAAAAAAAATATTTCCGTTACCCAAGCCATAAAACTAGTGGAGCATTGATCATCATTATGATATGATGGGTGCAAAAGTTCAAGTGTGGGGGTGTTTGGATTTGTGGTTTGGCTATATTTGAAAAAAAGAAAAAAAAAAGAAAGTGAATGAGGAAATTGTTTCTCATGTTACAAAATATGTTTATGAATCCTCCTAATATTCTAAGAAAGGGGGATATTTATGTATAATCTCTACAAAGGTAGAAGTTTTTGCAAAAGATTGTTCACTATTTCAGTTAAAAAGTATTCCTTTGAACAATCTCTTTGCCAATGTGGTAATGTTTTATGGGCTGAGTATGTTAAAGCTAAGTTGAAGAAAGTTGTTGAATGGAGTGATTGGTTGTACATGTCTTATTGATGCATTTTTGCTCCATTAGTTCCATTGGCTTTTGAGCTACATTCCCAAATAATTCCCACCTTAATCCTGGACCCCATTACAACCTTTTGAAGTCCTTATGATTTGTGTTATGCATGTGATTCTAGTGGCGGAGAATGAGAAGATATGCAAGCCTATGGTAGATCATTTTCATTGGAATGAATTTGAGTGAAATACATACCCTTCAAACACATGAGAGTTGAGTGTTTATTTCCGTGAGGTCTACTTATTTAGTATGCTTCATCTTCAAGTGAAAATGCTTATTGATTGATTTTTAAGTTGTTTAAAAATGTTTGTTCATGATGTGTTATGAGTTGTGAAGAGCTTGATTCTTCTTTGTTGATGGTGTTGCAACCTTGATTTCTTGAGTAGAGTGAATTTTAGTTTTGCCCGAGGACGAGCAAAAGCTAAGTGTGGGGGAATTTGATGAGAATGCATAATGTTATATTTTTATCCCTTAATATTTAGTCTCCTATGCTTATTTAGTTCCTAAATACACTCATTATTCTTATATTTTGATTTAGGATGCAATTGAAGTCCTTAAGTCGAAAAGAAGCTGAAAAGAGTGCTCGGATCAATTTTAAAGATTTATCTGTACCTGCTCATGAAGAACCAGAGGATGTGCCATATATAGTTGGAAAGCTCTTGAAGTCTAGATTCTGGAGAATTTTACGGTTCGTGATTCCGAGTTTCCTAGAGGAAGTTACGGCAATTTCGGTACCGATGCGCAGTCTGAATGGCAGAAAGGAAAATAAGCTGGAAGTCCGAGCGATCCGCCGATCGATCGGACCACGCAAAAACGTGACAGAACATGTGTTTTTCAGCCACAACACATCCGATCGATCCCTCCATTGCTCCTATGGGTCCGATCGATCCGACACCAATGGTTCGATCGATCGAACTCGGGAAGAGCCAGAGACGAAGGATTTTTACGAAATCGATCGATCCGACTCCCTTAGTCCAATCGATCGGGCTCGGGCGTGAATAGAAGTTGAAGATTTTAATGAGACCGATCGATCCAGCATCCAAGGTCCGATCGATCGGACTTTCCCAGTAACAAAAATCAACGATTGTGATCTAATCCGAGGGTGGATATAATTGAGGCTATAAATAGGACTCTTTCTAGGGTTTGAGGGGGGATTCTTGGACACTTTTGGTTGCTCTTTCTCCTCCTTTATATTTTTTCTAGGTTTTATCTTGTTTATTGGAATCTTTTGAGGATTGTTCTCGATGGCCCTACGTGGTGAAATCTTGATCCTTGGTCGAGGAGACTGAAACCTCGGAATCAATGAAACTGTGAGATCTAATCTATTTTTATTGTTCAGTTTATACATGAGTATTGGATGTCCTTCTGTGATTACATCTTCATAATTGTCTTGTCTAATTGCTAGGAGCGCTACTAGTTTATTATTCATTGTGATCTACTGCTAGGTTGGATATCAAATCCGGAATTGTTTGATCCCTCTAATCTGCGAAGCAACTAGGATCTAATAATTTACTGCTGATCAGATCTTGTTAGATCTTAGAAAGAATATTCAACTAGATTAAATGCAACCGCTTGTGCTTGTGTTGTTTAGCTTCATTGATCTCCCTATTCTTAACGCTGCTACTAGATTAAATCTACATCGCTTGTCTTATGTTGTCTAGTAGTGAGGGTTGATTAGATCGCTTGTTTCTAATTAACTATGATTGAGGAGAGATTCGGATTTCATTCGAACGGTGAATATTCATGGTATGAATTGATTGATACTTGCATCTATGATCAGTTGTTGGATTCCGATGGTGGATGTTGACTCAGACCAAGGTTTATTCTCTTGATTCAACTTGTTTCTTTTATTTAGATTATTTCTTTATTGTTTTTCCTCACGTTTAAAACCCCCCATCTTTATTCACTGAGCACAAAACTAGGCTAAACACTCTTCGTGGGATCGACTCGTACTCGCACTACTACATTTATTTTAACGAGTACTGGATTTATTTTTGAGTGCCTGCGACAGCACATCACAGATCCTCAAACCCCCGCCAGACGCCGCCGCGCCACCAAACACCTGCCCGATAGGGGCTACTGAAGAAGAGCTGGCGCCTGCACCTGCAAAACGCAGCCCGGGTAGGAGTGAGCATAAAGCTCAATAGGGTTCTACACTACGTCACACAGAAGGAAGGGGGAAACACAACAGTGTCGCTCTCAAGCCAGACTCGAGTGTGCTACAGAGGGCCCCATAACCCCCCCACCGGTGATCTCTAGGCATATCCAACCATGGTCACCCCAACGGACTGGGCCCATCCTGGATACACCTAGTGTCGCAGGGTGTCAGCTGTGGTCACCCAACTCGCCATGGGCCCACACTGATCCCCTGCTGGCAGGAACGGACACTGCCCAAACAATAAGACCCGCCACCGGTGGCATCCTCAACATCTGACTTTAAAGCCGACACGACCTCTATAATCATCAAGCAACATGTGTACCAGTCATCTAAACCTATCATCAAGTTTGACTGGACACCACAATTCGAACCGAGTCCTAACTAGCCAACCCCGGTCTTAGGGCTAAATCCGAGCTTCCAGCCTCGGGACGGCGATCCACAAATCACCCACGCCCTAACCATGCAACTAATGCACAACAGAGAATGCATGCAATGAACATACACAGATAAGAGAAATAAGGCATGCAACAGTATGATCAGGCAATATACAAGTCTAACAGGATCGCTGCAGCGGTACTACCAACCGCTGCCAGCCGATCCGCAGCGGGTCCCGGCATTACGACGGTACCACGACCGTCAACCGCGGACTCCTGCAACGGGAAGCAACCCCGAAAACTTCGATGAACAGTAAAAATATCTTATTATAATCCGAGCTTATAATATCTTATTCAAAACCCCAAAAAGTTCTCTACAAGCTGCTAGTTGACCCCATCGATCCGACGTCCAAACGACGTCGGATTCAAGATCCAACTTAGAAACAAGTAGATCTATATGCCTGGATCAACATATCCAAAATCTAGGATCATCTAACGGTTGGATTCACGGGAAACCATTACTCAAAATGGCTAATCAAAACTCCATAAAACTCCATCAGCCAGCCATGGGAGTGATCCTTGGGTAGTAGGATCGATCCTATGCTCATACCGGTTTCAGCCCAGCCTCGTCGCATGCCACGAGAAAAATCACAAAAATTCGTAGGAAAATCGTAAAAATACAAACTAAGATGGCATGGAAAGATAACGAAGAGATCTACAACTCTTATGTTTATTAAAAGCCAAGATCATACACCTACAAGCCAAAAATCTCGTCGCAAGCCGTCTATTTAAGAACAGCAGAAAACCAGAAATCCGAGACTAATCATAGATAAAACCTACTCAAATCTCAACTGATTAACATGAAACTTACATAAGTTATTCTAATAGATAAGATACATCCCACAGCACAATTTCTTCAAGATCTAACCGCTAGATCTAACTAAACCCATTAATTAACTCATGTAGGTAGAACACCTACCTAACAGCGCTTTCCTCGGCTGATTCCCCACGAGTTGATCACCAACGAGGTTCCAAACTACTTCAGGGAGCTTCCTCTCGTCGCCACGGATCCAACAAGCTTTATAACGCCCAAAACAGTGGCCGGAGGAGGGAGAACGGAGGAGATGAAGGTGGGCTGCCGGAAGAAAAACAGAGCATACCAGAACCGGGAAGAAGAGAGAAAGAAGGGAGAAGAAGAGAAGGAAGAAGAGGAAGAGAAGAGAAGGAGAAGGTAGGGGAAGGCCGGGGAAGGTGGGGAAAGGTCGGGGAAGGTGAAGGAGAAGACCTCTCCTCTGACAAAGGAGAGCTACGGCCACGACGGCCGTCCTCGCAAACCCAACTGCCATGACTTGCTGGAAGAGGAGGATCGATCCTTTTCTCAAAGAGGATCGATCCTTTTCTCAAAGAGGATCGATCTTCTTAACAGAAAGATCGATCTTCTTCTCAAGGAGATCGATCCCCTTTGCCAAGAAGGCAAAACTTGGGCTAAAACGCAAGCCCAAACTCGGATCTTCCGATCCCGGGTCCACCTAGCCATTCTAATCAAACACTAACACAAACAAGGTCAGTGTGTGCATTCGCGGGTGTGAAACAAGCCGACAAGGCGCAATTTACCAAATTGCCCTTGTGGTCCACAACGAGCCACGGGCCTGACCCAGGCGGTCGACCCAGGAATGGAGGGACAGGTCCTCACAGCGCAGGTGATTGGGACTACTCAATTAGCCTTACAATGTGCCAAGCCGAATTGAAGTAAAAGAAAAATGTCATTTATCCAATGATTCACAACTTTTTATAAGACATGAAAATCAAGAAAATCCGTGCAATGGTTCTCTAAGACAAGCATCTAAGACAAAAATAATTTCACATAGTCATCAATGCAAGTAAATTGATAAATTAAGTGAAGGTACACAGGTTATCGAGCATGCAAATGTACCCCCCAACTTAAATATGGTTGTCCTCAAGCACATATGAAGGGTAAAAGGGAAGAGATAACATGATGTGCTTCAAAGCATCCATGTGAAGGTATCCTTGGCCAAATGCAAAGAAGATATGAAATATAACCAAGGGTTAGTCCAATAAAAGCAGGAGTACAAATATCATCGTCTTGGCCTAACATCGTACAAAGATCTAAACATACCAAGGCCAAAACTCACGTACTGAATGCATGGAAACACTCATTGGAACCAAACAAATATGCCGAAAATAAAAACAAAACAATCAAGCATGCAAGAAAGCAAGTAAACAATCAAAGAAGCATGGAAGTGTTGGGTTGCCTCCCAATGAGCGCTCATTTTACCGTCTTCCGCCCGACGTTATGTTATGTACATCAAAACTAAATTTGGGTGGTCGATGGTTCCATATAAAGAAGTACATTGATTGAAGAATAGAGAGGACGTGCAAACATGATTTATCAAAGAAGAAAGGAGGGTCCTTGACAAATAATCCATACGAAGGTTTATGCACTAGCCATTCACTAGCCTTCGATCCATGTACTTCATCAAATGGAGCCATCCTTAAGTCAACTTTTGGTGGCCGATGATTCAAGGTGAAATAATACATGAGCCGAAGAGAAATAAAGCAATGCAAACAATCTTCATCAAAGAAAAAGATTAGGTCCTTAGGAAACAAGATGCTCGAAAGACGGGAAGTCTTGCAAGAGTCTTTGATGAAATTACAATCATATTCGGCATGGCTTTGAAGCTTTAAGAGTGGGGCTTATCTTAGGCTTTAAACAATAAAATCAATTAAGGAAAACTGAGTAGGAGGAGTCTAATCAAGTAATATGCTTGCAATGATAAGAGTAGATACTTAAGCATATAAATAGAAGGATAGAGGAGAGTTAGAGAGATTGCACCAGAATATTTATAGTGGTTCGGCCAACCATGCCTACGTCCACTTCTCCCAAGGGCCTCCTTGGGGTTCCACTACTTGCAAGACCTCTTACAAGCTTCCACTAAGCTTACGGGTGCTTGGCAACCTATCCACCAAGCTTACGGGTGCTTGGTAACCTTACAATCTCTATAATCTCACTATTGGATCTCTCTCTCAAAGTCTACTTCACACTTGAAGTAGTTTTACAAAGGTTTAGCTCACTAATAAGAGATAGAAACTTGCTAGAATATTATTACAATAATCCCTTAGCTCCCTCTAAGTCTTTGGCAAGTTTGCTGGACTTTCTCTTATATAGCTGAGCCTCCAACCCCTCCAAATAGCCTCCCAACGGCTATTTCTTTCTCCTCCAACGGCTCTTTAACGGCTCTTTTCTGGGCTCACGGTCGACCGTCGCATCGTCCGTCGACTTTCCTTGAGCCACGGTCGATCCACCAATCGACCGTCACGCCTCACGGTCGACCGTCCCATCGACCGTGACATCGTCCGTCGACTTTCCTTGAGCCACAGTCGATCCACCAATCGACCGTCACGCCTCACGGTCGACCGTCCCATCGACCGTGACATCGTCCGTCAGGCTCTGTTGCGAAAACCTCTTCCCAGGGTCGATGCACCGATCGACCGTCGCTCCTTCGAGCCAAGTCACATAGGCCACGGTCGATCGGTCCATCGACCGTCACACCTCACGGTCGACCGTCCCATCGACCGTGAGATCGACCGTCGCCTATAGTCCCATTGTCAGCTTCCGCGGTCGATCCTTCCATCAACCGCCATCTCCCACGGTCGATCCATGCATCGTCCGTCGCATCGACCGTCAGTACAAAACTCAATAAATATGATTTAAATGCTTTCCAAATTAAGGGATAATAATATTAAATCATTGTTTTATCATCAAATATATATTGACATCATCAAAACAATATCTGGGCTAACAGGCTTATGAAAGATGGAAAAACAAGGTTCGGTATCTCACAATGTTCAACAAGCATGGATGATGGAAAAGCTTGACACTCAATTTGAGGTCTCCGTAAGAAGATCTCACAAGGATGGTCAAAAGTATCATACTTAACTAACATAAGCAAATCATCATCCAACTTATCACAAACATGCATAAGATCATCATTACAAGCACTCTTAGCAATCTTCCCCTCGCATGCATGACAATCAATGAATGGATAAACATTAGAAACAATATCCTGACAAATAGGAGGTATAAAATCATGCATGCATTCATCATTCTCATCAATGTCAAGATTATCAAAAATCGGAGGCTTCGGCTCATTCACAAAATCAACATATACCGGCAAAACATCATCAATAGTATCATCACGCACCGGCAAAATATCATTCAAACTATCACGAACGAGCGAAGCATTATTAGGAACCTCATAGTTGCATGTATCACTAACATTGGTAGGATAAGTATTACAAGCATCATCATTAAAATTAGAAGGCGCTACCTCACTCACACAACCATCAACCTCATCATAATATGAATCGATCAAGGAAGCTAGTTGTCCAATTTGGACTTCTATATTGGCTAATGATTGTGAGTGGGAATGTATAAGTTGGTTTTGTGCTTCAAATGTCTCTAGAGCTTTAAGGATCCTTTCATCTAAAGATGGATCTATTTGTGCTTGTGGTTCAAAGGAAATGGAGGGCTCATACCAACTTTGGGGTGGTGGGTATTGTGTTTGACAAAGATAGGGCGATGTAGAGATAGGTGCAAAATTTTGGTCCGTTATGCTCGAATCTTGTAGTTGAACATTAGGAAGATAGTAACCTTGGGGTTGCCAATAAGAGTATGGATGATCACCCAAATCCGCATCATAGGTGTATGAATGCAAATCATATGCCGGGTTTGAGAAACCATATGTATCGTTAATATAAGCGGATGCATAATTAGGTGATAGCAAATAATCATTCAATGTGGCACCCGGTGGCATATACTCATCGGCCACGTATAAACAATCACATAAACAAAGACCAAGCCAAAAGGTAGAAATATTTTACAATGGGCCAGTCCAAGCACGAGACGTCCGTCGCCAATCTTGATCGTCGAAGTCTTGCCGGAGGCGTCTCCTATCAACACAAAGATATAACAATTGTAAGTACAACTCGCTTTTTTTTTTAAGATATGAAACAAAATTTAAAAGTGAAGATATTTACAAGAAACACTAGATTAAGCAAAGCACTTCAATCATTTCCGATAGCACTCCCCGGCAACGGCGCCAAAATTTTGATGGGACGTGAAAAGTGTCGCGGCTTAACGCGCCCGATCAAAATTACAAATTTATAATCAAACTCCTAACTAACTACCTTTGGGGGTAGCTAGCGGTGAGTCCGAGTCGAATCCACAGGGAATGCGTATGGAAACAATTAAACTACTTACCTCAATCTAAGTGTTCCTACAAAGATAATAAAAGAAATGGTTTTGGAGTTTTAGGATATGATAACTAAGAAAACATGTAAATGATTCAATGGATTGAAAGAGGTCCTAGGGAATCCCATTCCGGATTAGGCTCAATCATAGCTTTCTAATAAATCAAGATGTGCAATCCTATCGAGACAATACAATATCGACTACTTTGTGGCTAACAAAGGTCGTCGCTAACGAATAACCGGATAAGGACTATCTGTCACAAAAGGTGTATGCTAGAAAGTCAGCGATCGAGGGATTAGCTACGATCATCGCTAACGAGAGGTCGGGTTAGGATCATCTCGTCGCAAGGAATTGCGATGTATGGAATATGATAATGGATCGAGGTGGTTCTAGCATCTCGAATCCAAAACACTATAAAAGATAGTATAGATGCTAAGTTAGATGTGGATTGGAGTGGTTCTAACACAACCAAGTCCCTAACCTAGAGCCAAGACTCCCTTCAACACAAGTGGCCATGGTTCTAGCACAACATACTCATTGGGGAATATCAACAAACACCTATTGGGCACAAGGTTCTAGCTTATGCATACCAAAGAATTCGTCCATCCAACATTATAATCCAACTACAAAGGTATAGAAATGAAGAATAAATTCATACAACTTGTCTCATAAGGATTATAACATCCAAATCCAAAGAAAATTACAAATAAAAACCTAAAACATCATGGTACTCCACTAGGTAAATAGATTAGCTACTCATCTTCGATGGAGAAGCCATGGAGAAGAGATGGATCATTCTCTTCTTCATCAATCTCCTCCCTCTTGGATGAGAGCTCCCTTCCTCGCCCAAGGGGGTTGTCCATTTCCTTAGCCTCTTCTTGTCCAAAAGAATCCCTCAATAAGAGCCCAAAGTTTGGTATTTATAGCCCTCAAGCTTCTCCCCTTCGGATTACATCTGGGCCCTTCATTTTGCTTAACTGGCACTGAAAGATCGATCTTCTAGGGGTGAAGATCGATCTTTTTATCCTGTAAAACTGGCTGCGCCCGCGAAAGATCGATCTTCTATAGGGAGAAGATCGATCCTTTGAATTATTGCTCTCTACTACAGTACAAAGATCGATCTTTTATACACAGAAGATCGATCTTCTTTTCTGCATATTATCTCTTTGGCCATTTAGCACTGCGCATTGGTACGAAAAATGCCATAACTTCATCTAGGAAACTCGGAATCATGAACCGTAAAATTCTCCAGAAACTAGACTTCCAGAGCTTTCCAATCATATATGGCACATTATCTGATTCTTCCTGAGAAGGTACAGTTTAATTTTTGAAGTTGACCCATGTACCTAAATTTGCTCGAATAGGCTCGTTTAAGCTCCAAAGTTGATCAAACTTTTGTTGATCACTCTTGTACCTGAAATACCATGAAGATTATTACAAATAACTTGCTCCAAGACTAATAAAGGTAAATTAAGGGGTTAATTTATGTACTTTTCACGTCTCATTAGGTATGGTCCAGGATTCGATATAAGTATATACTAAGCCCTTAATAAACACAACGCGTTTTAAAGCCGTGCTGGCAGTGATCCACCAGAAAACTCCATGGTTAAGCGTGCTCGACCTGGAGTAGTCACACGATGGTTGACCTACTGGGAAGTTTTCCCATATTTCTGCGGTAAGCCAAAAGCGGATAATATTGTGTCGGGTGGGGCCCTCGGGTGGATCCTGGTCGAACCGGGAGCCCGCGGGGCGGGCCCCGTGGAGGGCCAGAGTGTTACAGTATGGTATCAGAGCCGGTTCCCAGTCGGAAATTGTGCCAGCGAGGACGCTGGGCCCCCAAGGGGGGTGGGTTGTGAGGCCCGCCGGGTCTACCGTGGGACAAGATGCCTGCGTCTGGAGGGCAGGGCTGAGTCGGGTAGCCGGATAAGCAATCCCACAACGCTTGGGTATGGTCCGGGGTTCGATATAAGTATATACTAAGCCCTTAATAGACACAACGCGTTTTAAAGCCGTGCTGGCAGTGATCCACCAGAAAACTCCATGGTTAAGCGTGCTTGACCTGGAGTAGTCACAATGGGTGACCTACTGGAAAGTTTTCTCAGATTTCTGTGGTGAGCCAAAAGCGGATAATATTGTGTTGGGTGGAGCCCGCGGGGCCGGCCCCGAGGAGGGCCGGGGTGTTACAGTATGGTATCAGAGCCAGTTCCCAGCCGAAAATTATGCCAGCGAGGACGCTGGGCCCCCAAGGGGGGTGGATTGTGAGGCCCGCTGGGTGGGGTCCTCAGGTGGATCCTGGTCGGACCGGGAGCCAGCGGGTCGGGGCCCAGTGGAGGGCCGGTGTGTTACAAAAGTTGCCAACCAAATCTGCACTTTGGATTCTCTGCCTCGCCTCTGATTACCTTTGTTCTCGTTGCAACGATGAAGAGGAAATAATAGAACATTTACTCTTCGAATGTAGATTTGCTCAGGATGTATGGAATAGAGTATTGATTGGCACTAGTGTCAACGGCTGCAATTTCACCATGGATAGCTACTTTGATTTATTCAGTCAGTCTCAAAAATCTGAAGAGATTATGCGAACAACCTCCTTGCTCACCTATGTAGTATGGTGGTTGTGGAAAGATAGATGCAAGCTTGTGCAGGAGAGACATGCCAAGATGCTCGAGAGATCGCTCGTTTGATTGTGTGGTAATGTAGAGAACACATCATCATAACAAAGCTTTGCAAGAAAATAACAACTGTAGTTGAGAAAGAAGACATCAGATTTGAAACCGACGCTTCCTTCTACAATCTCTCCGGCATGGCAGAGATCGACATCGTCTGCATCGACAAAGATGAGCTTGTCCTTTGGTCCGAGAGTAGTTCTCACAAAGCTGACTCCATCCTACTCGGACAGCTTTATGCTATCCTTGCAACTGTCACTAACACGGTGCAACAAGGATTCAAGCAGGTGTTCGTTGAAAACAAATCGCTTCATGTAGTTCGGATGATAGAATGGAGGCTGCTATTAGTAGAGAATCGTATGATCATGGTGCAGGATATATGGTGGATGTGTCGTAATCTTATTGAATTCCATCTCACCTTCATCCCGTGAGAAGAGAACTCACACGTGGATTGGCTAGCTGGTGAAGCACTAAGGATCCACTCTGTTTTTGAGGACACAAGGGAGACCGGGGGGCATGTATCTAGTGTTCCAGCGTAATTTTGATTTCAACCCTTAACATGTTTATTTAGCCCTAGGACTCGATTATTCAAAAAACAATTCACCAAGTTGTCTTACAAAGGGAGCAACTTTGGTGAGTTCATAATTGAAGTTCCCTTGGGTGCACTCGTGAAGTGAATGAAGTTTCTAAAAGGACTGAGTAATCGACTTGACTTCTAGAGGGAGCAATTACGGTTTGGAATTCCCCTTGAGGTGTAGAGGTCATGTCGGATCTCCGATGCCAAGTGCTAAGGATGGTTGTTGATGTTCCTGACTTGTCTGTTCCCACAAGAGATGGTACGACTGGCAAGGTGGGACATGGACAGGAGCCCACAGTCTTTGTTTTCTCTTATTTGTTCTTGGGTGAGGGTGGGATCTGGACAGGAGCCCTCAGGGAATCAATAGGGTCATGGCCCCCCTGGGCATGCCTTAGGCTTAAGCGGAGAACGACATAGTTGCAGTTTCCCTTCATTTCTGTGCGACGGAGTGTAGAACCCTACTGGGTATTGTTGCTCACCCTACCTGGGTTGCATCGGCGATGCCGGTCGATGTAGCTCCTTCGTTCTGGTGTTCTTCTAGAAGATAGCATGACATTCTCGAGGTGGTCGAGGACTTGGAGCTTCGAGGAGTTTTATACAATTTTCTTATAGTTTCATATTATGATGTACAAATTGAGGTATAATTTGATGTATTTGAGGACAGAATTGTATGATTTTTAACTCAGTTGTATTTATGAACGGTTGTGATATTCTTTAATGTAGATTTTGAGGAATGTAATAATTAGTTATTTGTTCCAATTCCTATGTGTTTAAATTCGTAGTTGTAAATTTATTCTGTATCAAATATATCTTGCGCAAATTGAAATAGTTGAACATGTTTAGGTGGCTCATGCCTCGACCTGGATAGGTTTTCTGGATCAGGGTGTGACACCAGCATTATGTAGAAAGTCAAAACTTTGAAAGTGGCAATACCGTTGTGACCCTTAGAAGTGCCAAATTACAGTTTTGACTTGAGGTCAAATTGTTTTAAATTAGTTCTGTTATATGTGGTATAATTGCTCCAGATTTGAAGTGAACAGGTTTAGGTCTCTCACGTTTTGGTCCAGATGGGTTTTTTAGGTCGGGGCGTGACCCAAGAGGATTCCCATATACCACATGATTATGATCCAACTGATTCTAGAGCTTGATCCTACTACATATATTTCAAAAGTCCATTTTCTTGCAGCTCTTAAAGATCCTTCCTCAACCATGAAATCATGAAAAACTGTCGAAGTGATCCTTGAGATCTTTAACCATGTCAATATCAACAAACACTTGCTTGATGCTATCCGACAGATTCCTTCCTATGCTAAATTTCTTAAGGATATGTGTAACCACAAATGACAAGCTAAATCAAAAGTTTCCAAAAAGATTTTTCTTACTGAGCAAGCCAGTTTGATTCTGAAACAGTTGACGCCACCCAAACTGAAGGACCCTGATACCCCTACCATACCCTTCTGTATAGGAGACTATGAAATTAATGGTGCCCTTCTTGATTTAGGTGCTAGTGTGAACCTTTTGCCCTGTTACCTTTACAAGGAATTCTCTATGGGAGAACTTAAACTGACATCGGTAATTTTGCAATTAGCTTATGGATCTATTAAGACTGTTGATCATAACCTTGTTTTGATGATGCCAATATACATTAAAGGATAAAATATATGTTTAATATTTATTACCCTGTAGGAATGCTACGGTCGATCCATGGATCGACCGTGGGGTTGCACGTTGGATGCACCAAACTTGACAAAATGAAATGTTGGCTCGCAGTCGATCGGAGCATCGACCATGAGAAGTTTTTTTCTTGACAGAGCCTCACGGTCGATGCGACGGTCGATGGACCGGTAGACCGTGGAGTTTGGATATTGTGATTTTAAATGTTGTAGGTTCACAGACAATCCGACGGACGATGTGGCGGTCGACCGTAAAATATGATCATGGAAAGTGAAGAGGCCCTGGTCGATCGGAGCATCGACCGTGGGAAGCATTTTTCACAACAAAGGCTCACGGTTGATCTGGCGGTCGATAGGTGGTTCGATCATGGCTCACGAAGGCTGAGTTTTTGTACCTGATGGTCGATGTAGCGGACGATGCATGGATCAACCGCCAACAACGCGCAGAGTAAAAAAAACTAGCCGTTGGAAAGTTGCAAGGAGCCGTTGGAGGTGCTTTTTGAGCTGGTTGAAGGCCAGATATAATGAGTCTTTTGTTGTAAACTTGTCAGTACCATTATTGATATTTTCAAGATCATTTGAGCAAGTCTAAGCAAGAGTTTACTACTCATTTCCTTTGAGCTACAACCTTTGTAAATCTTCTTCGAGTGTGAAGTACATTGGGAGTAATCCAACAGCTGTTGGCTGTGATTGTAAGGTTACCAACCACCCAGAAGCTTGGAGAAAAAGCTTGTAAAGATTTGCAAGTAGTGGAACCTCAAGGAGAACCTTGAGAGAAGTTGACGTAGACCAAGACTTGGGTCGAATCACTATAAAATTAGTGCTATCTCTCTAACCCATCTTTCATATATTCTTGCATTCTAATTTACTTTTGTTTCTTCTCTACTTGATTTTTCCAGTAATCTAGTTTTTCGAAAAGAGTCCAATTCACTCCCCCTCTTGGAGCTTCAATTGGTATCAGAGCTAAGTCTCTATTTTAGTCGTGTAACAACCCTTAGAGGATCCTATCTAGAGATGTAAAACGTAGAGGGACAAGCTACCAATAGGGCACCATTCTTCAATGGATCGAACTATACATATTGGAAGACTTAGATGGAAATATTTATTCAATCAAGGAATTATGAAGCTTGGTTGGTAATAGAGGATAGACCCTATGTCCCTATGAAAATAGTTGAAGGTAAAGAAGTCCCAAAAACAAAGAGTGACTATACCCTAATCGATCTAACAAATCTGTAAACAAATGCCAAGGTCAAACGCTTTCTATTTTGTGCCCTTAGCCCTAGTGAATTCAATGGGGTCTCTACATGCAAATCAGCAAAAGAGATATGGAACAAACTTGAGGTTACATATGAAGGAACTAGCCGAGTTAAAGAGTTTAGAATTAGTATGCTTGAACATGAGTATGAACTCTTTTGTATGAAAAATGATGAAACCATTAGTGAGATGTTTACACATTTTTACTAACATATTAAATATGCTTGAATCTCTTGGAAGAGTTTATGCTAACGATGAAGTTGTGAGAAAGATACTTAGGTGTCTACCGAAGTCATGAGATCCTAAAGTGACGGCGATCGAAGAAGCCAAGGATCTATCCAAGTTGTCACTCGATGAGCTCATGGGTTCCCTCATGACCTATGAGATGAACTTGAGGAGAAGCAACGAAGAAGAAGATAAAAAAAGAAGGCGGTTGCTTTCAAGTCATCTAGCAAAGACTCATCCGATTCAAGTGTAGGAGATGGCGACAAAGAATTGGCGATGATATCAAGAAGAATTCAAAAGATCTTCAAGCACCAAGGTGGAAATAAATTCTTCAAGAAGAAATTCCTCCAATGTGAAAAATACAATTCTACTTCTTCTAACTCAAATGAAATCATATGTTATGAGTGTAGGAAGTCCGGACACATCAAGTTTGATTGTCCTCAACTCAAGAAGCCTTCAAAGAAGGAGTTCAAGAAAAAGAAAGCAATGATGGCTACTTGGGGAGAAAGTGATGTGAAGACCTTATCCTATGAAGAAGAACAAGAGGTAGCCAATATATGTTTAGTGGCACACGGAGATGAGGAAGAAGAGGAAAATGAGGTAGAAGATGAGCTTGCATTTGAAGAATTTTTTGATGCTTATCATGCTTTAGCTAATGACTTCAAGTTCCTCGAAAAGAAATATTATGCTACATACAAGGAAATGAAGAAAGAAGAAGAAGAAAAATTAGATGCCATGCATAGGATTGGCACCTTAGAAAAAGAAAACAAATGCATGCTCATCTTGTCACTATTGTTGGAAGGTAGGTCACATTACACCTAGTTGTTATCTCATGAAACATGTTAGTGTTAAAACCTTTCGGACACCTAAGCATGTTACATCTACTTATATTTCTAGAACTAATGCTAAATGACCCAAAAAAATTTGGGTGTCAAAAATCAAGACTTGAGTTTGATTTGTAGGAGTACTTGAGATCCAAGATCAAGATAAATTCAAAAGCCAAACCAAAGTACCTTGATAGTGGATGCTCAAGATACATGACGGGAGAAAGAAGCATGTTCTCAACCTTTCAATCCAAAGATGGAGGAATGGTGACCTTTGGAGACAATGCAAAAGGAAAAATAATTGGCATTGGCAATATTGGTAAAACATCTTCCACTATTATTGAAAATGTTCTTTTAGTCGAAGGTTTGAAACATAATTTGCTTAGCATCAGTCAATTATGTGATAGAGGTAACAAACCTTTTTTTGAAGATTCAAAGTGCTATGTTAAGAATGCTATTGTTGATAAAATCATACTAGTTGGTCATCGAGATGGTAACGTTTATATATTCTATCTTAATGATCTTGTTTGCCATGATGATATATGCCTTAGTGCTTTAAATGATAATTCTAGTTTATGGCATAGGAGACTTGGACATGCTCACACTGCTCTGAAGCATGTGGAACCTATTCACACACGAGTGTTAAAGTTGTTTTTTACCATGATTAAATATGTTGAAGTGTTGAAAATATGTTATGACATGTTTTGATTTACTTTATTTTAATGTAGCTATGAGTTCAAGGGTTTATCCATAGATAGTAATTCTATTTCATGCATTAGAGTTGATGAGTATTATGATTGATTTCAAATGACATATTCAAGGTAGTGTATAGATGTTTGTGGGTGTTATCTCTGAAAACCCTCAGGAGACTATCACTCCTTCACTTAACTCAGGTGTTTAAAGGCTTGCTACACATACTAAGTGTAATCGTGAAACCTATGAAAGTAGCTAGTTAGATTTACTGTTTTTTTTTATCTTTTCTTTGCTCGAGAACCAGCAAAGTGTAAGTTGGGGGTGTGATAAGTCACTAAATATTCATAATTCGACCTCTTAATTTACCTTTGTTAGCTCGAAAGTGTTTATATTTGATAGTTTGTTAGTTGATTTCAGGTTTAGTGAAAATTCAAGATAAAAAATGTGTTAGCGGAAACCTTATTTAGAGATGGCAGTCACACACAAGAAAGCACACAAGAAACACATAGATTTATGTGGTTCAGCAAATTGTATACGTCTACAGGAGAGAGGGACGGATTTCACTATTCAGAATACGAGGGTTACAATAGCTCTCTCTACGGCCACTCCAATATATCTTTTTCTTCTCTACCGTAACCCTAGGTTACATGAGTATTTATAGTCCTCATAACATAACCAAATCTGGGTTGGGTCTATAGACTAAATAGATCAGACCCGCTTAAGGAGATCCCAAAAATCGTTTACCTTCCAGGGGCGCTGCCCCCGGAAACCCCGGCCAGTGCGCTGGTCCGGATCCCGTTAACTCGACGTAGTGTGTCATAGTCGAGCCGACGACAAAATCCAAGGCACCCAATGCACAACAATCTCCACCTTGACTTGTATTCTGGAAGCCACCCTGGAGACGCTCCATGTACATGCCTTAATCTGCATTCCCTCTTGAAATGCAGCAACCTTTCGTACCCCCGGATGCGCATGAAAGCTCCACCTCAATGTTTAATGAGGTTGATCAAGTCCAAGCAATGGTTGAACTTTTTTGCGGTGAGGGGCTTTGTCAACATATCCGTTGCATTCTCAGATGTATGAACCTTCTCAAGAATAATCTCAAATAAATAGCAATCTGGCTGTCACAATGAAGCTTAACTCTACCTTTCTGAACACCTAGCTCCTTGACTAGCCCTCTAACCCATAATGCCTCTTTGGCAGCCTCAGCTATCGCCATGTACTCTGCCTCAGTCGTAGACATAGCAACAAGTGACTACAACATAGACCTCCACAACAAATAGATTGTAACGGCCCCCGTCGTCCTGGGCCTGCAGGCTCCATCCAGGATCTACCCAAGGGCCCCACCTGATAAAATATTATCCATTTTTGGCTCACCGCAGAAATCTGGGAAAACTTCCCAATGGGTCACCCATCTCGGGACCGCTCCAAGGCAAGCACGCTTAACCTTAGAGTTTTTTGGCGAATCACTGTCATCACGGCTTTAAAACACGTTGTGTCTTATAAGGGTTACTAATATACTTATTATATACGTGGGGTTACTTACCCGGTTACCTGGTTCGGCCACACGCCCTCCAAGCGAACACCGACACCTAGCACCCCGTGTCTCACATAGATCCTCCTGAAAGAGTGAAAACATACCTTGTAGTCGACCTCCTGTCATCCAGGTCTCCCGCATAATTAGCATCTACATACCCCACAACTGATGGATCACCCTGCTGTCTAGCAAACATAATACTATAGTCTGTAGTACCTCTCAAATACATGAAAATCAACTTAACTGCATCCCAATGTTGTCTCCTTGGATTTGACGACCCACTGCATTGGCATATGGAAACTTGGACATGTCTGCAATCTCGTCTTCTGACTTTGGGCTCTGACTGGTAGACAATTTAAATTGGTTTGCCAAAGGTGTAGTCACTGGTTTTGCATCTCCCATACTGAACCTCTCTAACACCTTCTTCGTGTAGCTTCTCTGAGACACCCATAGGTTTCTGTCCTTTCTGTCCTGGTGTATCTCCATGCCTAAAAGTTTCTTGGCAGCCCTTAAATCTTTCATATCAAATTTTCTGCTCAATAAAGATTTCAGCTTGTCTACCTCTATCATTCTCTTGGCAGCAATCAACATATCATCGACATACAACATCAGAAAATATATGAATGATCATCAAGCACCCGATAGTAAACGCAACAATCATACTCACAGCGCATATAACCAATCTGCATCATATAAGAGTCAAATTTCTTATACCATTGTCATGGAGACTGCTTGAGCCCATATAGTGACTTCTTCAGGCTGCAGACAAGGTGCTCTGTGCCTACCTACATGAATCCATCTGGCTGCTCCATATATATTTTTTCCTTCAGATCGAGTGCAGGAACGCAGTCTTCACATCAAGTTGCTCGAGCTCTAAGTCGTAATTGGCCACCAGTGCTAGTAGCACCCTGATAGAGGTATGCCTCACTACAGGAGAGAATATCTCATCGTAGTCCACCCCTTTCTTCTACGAGTACCCCTTTTCCACAAGTCGTGCCTTGAACCTTTCACCTTCTTTCTATGATATTGCTTCCTTCTTTCTATACACCCACTTGCACCCAATCGACCTTTTTCCTGAGGGAAGTTCCTCCAAATCCCAAGTATCATTCTTATGCAATGACTCAATTTCCTCTATCATGACATGCATCCATCTATCTTTCTCCTGGCTATTGATAGCTTCTTGAAAGGCAGTAGGATCGCCACTACTTATAGTTAATGCATAAGAAACCATGTCTTCGAAGCCATACCTGAGAGGTGGTCTAATAGTGCGCTTGGGTCTCCCTATTGCTATGGTGTGTTGCTCCTGATCTTCAGTGACAACATTTTCAGTATCCCAAACATCCCTCTCACTTTCAGACTCTTCTAACTCCACTTGCACGACATCTCTGCTGCTGCTGCTACTTGCCTCTAAGTCATGCTTCTTGTTTTCCTTAGAAACATTTAATAGTGAAGCTTCATCGAAAACCACATCTCTACTATTCACCAACTTTCTCCTTTCTGGATCCCAAAGCTTGAAATCCTTGACTCCTGTCTCGTACCCAAGAAAGACACATCTGTTTGACTTAGGATCAAGTTTTGATCTCTCATCACTTGGAATATGCAAATATGCAGGGCACCCGAATACTCTCAACCTAGAATAATCGACTTCTGTACCCGTCCATACCTCCTCTACAACTTTTCCTTCTAGTGCAACACTTGGAGATCTGTTGATGACATAGCACGCCATGTTTACTGCTTCTTCCCAAAAACTCTTCGAAACTCCCGCATTCAATCTCATGCACCGAGCTCTTTCAGCGATCGTCCTGTTCATCCTCTCCGCCACACCGTTTTGCTAAGGTATTTTTCGGACTGTGAAGTGCCGCTGAATACCATGCTCATCACAAAACTTTAGAAACTCTGAATCTTTATATTTTGTACAGTTATCAGACCTCATGTACTTGATCTTCCTCTCAGTCTAGTTCTCAACTTTTGCCTTCCATGATTTAAACTTTGAGAAGGTTTCTGACTTCTGCTTCATGAAATATACCCAGACCTTTCTGGAGAAATCGTCAATAAAAGTGACGAAGTATTGTGATCCTCCATGTGAAAGTCCTCTCACTGGTCCCCAAACATCTTAATGCACATAGTCCAGTAGACCTTCTGTCTTATTGTCGCGCCTCGGCCCAGAAAACCCATCCCGGACCAGGACACGAGGGGGAAACCTACATCTACTGACAACCAACAGCGAAGACAGTTACAATAAACAAAAGGCGAAAGTAAAGTTAACATTAACTATAATAAAACATTAAATACATCAGAGTTATACAAAGTTTACAACATTTACAATTTCAAAAGGAAATAATACATCGCCTGAGGTCTCCGCAAAAGCGCAACAAAAGCCGTCCTGGCCCTCAAACAAGGTCGGCTGGCAACGCTCTACCGCAGGACAAACACCGGGGCCCACAGGAGAAGCGCTCGTACCTGTACCTACAAATACCGCGGTCCAGGTAGGAATGAGCAAAAAGCTCAGTAGGGTTCTACTCTACGACACACACAAGGAAGGCGACTTCAACTGTACTAACTCTGTGCCAAGTGCTGAGGCATGCCAAGGACCCCATAAATCCCGTCAATAACCCGAAGGGTACTTGTCCAAAGTACGCCCTCCGATGGCCACTGTTCAAGGGTGAGCTTTCTTCGACATCCCCTGACACAGGGTGGACATGACGCTACCCGTAGGATACCCCTCTCCAAGCGGGATCTCCACACTTGGCGAAACAACCGTGGTTATGACAACCATCTCTCAGCACTCCAGGCAACAGAGTCAATACAACCCCTAAACTCCAAATCATAAATCCCCTCGATACCCCCAGGGTTCCTGTCCATAGTATGTCCCTCCGATGACCACTATTCAGGGGTGGACCACCTCCGATAATCCCAGACACAGAGTGGACAATGACAATACCAGTAGGACACCCTTACCGGGGTAACGACGGCCACCACTTAGCTATTGATACTGGAGTACTAGGGACAACCCCAAACCCACGCCCTAGCCTAACATGCCTCTAATGCGCAGGAAAGAAAGACAATAATAAAACAGAATAAACAGGCAGGTAGAAAACAGTAAAGCAGGCAAATAATATAACAACAATTATAGCAATATTAACAGACAGATATAAAGCAGTAAAGCAGGCAACAAATAAGACAATATAAACAAGCATCAGCACAGGGGCACACCTTCGGCCCATTTATACTAAACATGTCATAAACGCTAATGAACAGTAAAAATATAATATTATATTCCGGCATATAATATTATATTCAAACATCAAACATTCTCTACATGGCAGCTAGTTGACCCGATAGATCCGACGTCCAAACGACGTTGGATTTAAGATCCAACATAGACTCCAGTAGATTAGATGCATGGATCAACATATCCAACGGATCAAAATCCGGCATTACAACGGCGTCCACAGCCGTCAACCGCGAGTAGTACAACGGGATACAACCCCGACCAAACAATACACATTAACTAGGGCACACCCTAGGCCCAAATACAACGATAGCAGTAAACAACTAATACAAATGGCACACCAGCGACCCGCTTATCAATCTAAACATCCCATGGGGCATTACTCCCTTGGTTCAGCCACGAGCCCCACACGGGCTTAAACATGCATATAATGCATATTATAATTAACATCTAAAGCAATGGCATGTTCTATAAATTGAAAGTTAATTAGCTAATTATCCGCCAAAAGAACACCAATTCGAGCATACTAATCCTACAGATCACTAGGAATGCTAAATCCATGAATCCTGAAGCACCAAACCCGATAAAACATCAAAGATCCATTAAAAAGTCAAATCTCGGATTACTACAGTAAACCACATTTAGATCATCTTCGCAAATCGACGTCCAAACGACGTTAAACATCAAATCAAACTTAATCTGGTATTGATTAATATATTGGGAGCATGCTGACCAAGAATTAGATCTAATGGAAGTCTACTCTCCACAGATTTTACTAACCAATTTCTTAATTTCTGTTTCGCAGGAGCTTAGGAAGCAATTCACCAAAAATCCTATATAAATCCAAAAATCATGAAATCAGTTGGATTGGAAAGTAGATCCATAGATCTACAACTCTCGTGCTGATGATCCGACGAAATCATGCATGAATGAGCCGGGATCTGAGCTCGAACAGCTCAGCTCACAGAAAAACAGGGCTTCGATGAAATCCGGGAAAAACTTGCATAAATCCGGATAAAACCAAGATAAAATCCTACCAAGCTTAGATCAGTTGCTAAACAAGTCTATAAGCATCATATTACACAAATAAAACCATAGATCTAACAACCAAACCCTAGATCTAACTCACTCCAAAGATCAAGGTAGAAACCCTACATTCAAACGCTAATCCAAGCTTCCTCCTTGCTAATCTGTCGTCCTCCCTCGCCACCGTCGTCACCAGCTCACCGGAGAGCCGCTGAAGACCTCCCACAGCCGCAGCCGCCGCCGGAGAAGGAAGAGGAGATGCCGCGGGGGAGAGAGAGGGAAGGAAGGAGGAGGGAAAGGGGCCCTCGCCGCGCCTCCAGGTCGCCGGGGGAGATGGCCGGAGGAAGAAGCAGCTGGCGCGGAAGGGAGAGGGGAAGGGGTCGGGCACGGGCAAGCCAGGGGAAGGAAGAAGGAAAAAGAAAGAAAAAGAAAGGAAAGGAAAGGAAAAGACAGGGAAGAGAAAGCTAAGCCACTTAAGTGGCTGAGCTGGTCTAGCTGAGTCAACTAATCGGACTGGATCCGATTTGACCCCAAATTGCGATCTCGCCGCAATCTCATCCGAATCTGATGATTGCGAACGCTCCTTCTGGATCTATTCAATCACTTACACCAAAACAAAGCCTGTGTGTGCACACGCGGGTGTGAAACAAACCATCAAGGTGCAATTTACCAAATTGCCCTTGCGGTCCACAACGAGCCACAAGAATAGAGGGACGGGTCCTCACACTTATGCTTGCCAGTCTTGAACTGCACTCTATTCTACTTCCCAAGTACACAAAACTTGCAGAAATCAAGTTTGCATGACTTGATACCTTTCAACAAGTTTCTCTTGTGGAGCTCCATTATCCCGCGCTCACTGATATGCCTTAGTTGCATATGCCACAACAACGCCTCATCTAATTCTGCCTCTACCACAGCTACTCCTCCTAGAATTGTACTTCCTAGCAGTATGTAAATATTACCTCCAACCTTCTGACCCTTCATTAGCACCATAGCTCCCTTCACTACCTTCATAACTCCACCTTCTGCCTTATAGTTGCAGCCTACTGAGTCTAAGGCCCCCAAGGAAACTAGGTTCTTTTTTAAGTCAGGTACATGCCTCACATCTTGCAGTGTCCTAACCACCCCGTCAAACATCTTGATTTTAACTATACCTATTCCAATGACTATGTAGGATGCATCGTTACCCATCAAGACAGTACCACAGTTAACCGCTGTATAGGTTTCAAACCAGTCTCGACGAGGACACATGTGGTATGAGCACGCTGACTCAAGCACCCACGAATCAGCCAAGCGACCAGCACCTCCAGTTGAGACAACAAGCAAATCTCCATCTCCAGAATCAGATTCTTGATTTACAATATTCACCGAATTTGAAGACTTTTCGCTCTTCCTGTCTTCTCCTTGATTCTTCCACTTGGGACAATCTCGCTTATAATGTCCAAGTTGTTGACACTTGAAGCACCTGACCTTGTTTGGATTCTTGGATTTGGATCTCGATCTTCCCTTATCGGAACCCTTCTCATGCCTCCTTCCCCGGTCTTGCTTCCCCTTCACCATCAGCCCTTCGCCTTGGGAACCTTCACCATGGATCTGCCTCCTATGGTTATACTCCAACAGGGCTCTAGTGATATCTTCTAATTCCACCGTCTCCTTCCCATAAAGTAATGTTGTCACTAGATGATCCCAGGAAGAGGGAAGAGACATCAGTAGAATCAGCGCCTTGTCATCCTCCTTGAACTTCTCCTCTACCTTCAACAAATCGCTGATGATTTGATTGAAGGTGTTTATGTATTGGACCAAATCAGATCCCTCCAACATCTTTAGCCCATAAAGCTTTTGCTTCAGATGCAACATTCTGGAGATACTCTTGGACATATAATGACTCTCCAACTTCAACCAGACCACCGCCGGAGACTCTTCGTCCATGAGGTGGTACTTCACCTCATCTGCCAAACAGTTCTGAATTGTTCCGACAGCCTTAGCCTACATCTCTGTCAAATCTGGATCTTTCCTGTCTTCTGGTTTCTTGTTCAATGCCTTTGACAACCCTTGCTATGCGAGCAAATCCTTCACCCATTGTTGCCATAACCCGAAGTTCCCCGTTCCATCAAACAACTTCACGTCAACCCTAGCAATCGAAGTGCTTGAAGCCATCGTTGCAATAAACCTGGCTCTGGTACCAGTTGTTAGAGAAAACCTTATTTAGAGATGATAGTCACACACAAGAAAGCACATAAGAAATACAGAGATTTACGTGGTTCGGAAAATTGCCTACGTCTACGGGAGAGAGAGGGCGGATTTCAGTATGCAGAATATAAGGGTTACAATAGCTCTCTCTATGGCAACTCCAATATATCTTTTTCTTCTCTACCCTAACCCTAGGTTACATAAGTATTTATAGTCCTCACAACATAACATAATCTGGGTCGATCCCCGTCGGGGCGCATCCCCATACCCCTTTAACTCTACGTAATGTGCCATAGTCGAGCTGGCGATAGAATCCAAGGCAGCCAATGCACAACAAAATCCAAAAAGAGGTTAATATGCTTATATTTGTTGAAAATATGCGATTCTGCTGTCAATTTGAAAAGAATTAGCCAAAATATCTAAAAAATTCACACATTCCTAAAATTTGGAGGAGTGCTAAAAGACACTAAGATGAAATTGAAAGCTTCAACCAATTCTTTATAGAAGTTCGAGAATTACTCTGAAAATGTTTGCTGGAAAATAATAATCGACCATCAATTGTTCGCCTAGACGATCCATCGGTGGCATCAGACGATCAATTGGTCATATGGACAATCGATCGGTTATACGGAAGTCCAAGTTTTAGAAACATTAGGAATTGAACTGCTACTGTTTTGGTTGAGTTATTGTCTATAAAAAGGGGTTATTGGTCAAAAATTGAAGGACATAGAGAAAGTAGAGAGAATCAGGGTTTCAGAGAATTTCCGAAGACGGTGGAGCCGTGGTGTGGATCCCTAGCATTGTTCATCAAATCTATGGCTTTCATCCCCAACATGAGTTGCTAACTCCTCTATTTAGGGATCTCATAAAGTTTTAAGATAACTTCTTTGTATTTTCTAATTTGAATATTATATTCTTTTTCTAAACATGATATTATGGATTTAATTTTAATGATGAAAGAGTTGAAGGAATGAACTTTTCTTTTCGTAACTTCAGGCCTGCATGATTTCTGTGATTTATTGTAAAGATTTATAGGATGGTTATTATGCCGTTTGTGAATACTTGCTGAGATACTTAAAGCTTAGTGATGATAGGTTATGGATAATTTACCCCGAAGACAAGCTATACTAATCGAAGATAAAGTATGCATTAGGAAAAAATTTACCTTCTTTTAGGGATTCATGCAAGCTTAAGAAGTTAAGATTCTATAATACTTGGTTGAGAAGACAAGAGAATAACTAGATAATATAGTAAGTAAAACTAAAGTGGATTGAGCAATCTCTAAGTTTTTCTCTCATTTATTTATTTTAATTTTTTTTCCATTGCTTTCTTAATTAGTTTGAAAAACCAATAACTCGATCTTTTCTTTAGAATTAGAGTTTTGAGATTTAATTTCGACTTCTTGGTATAAATCGAATTTTTCATGTAGATCAACTCTGGATTTCATCTTTATTCTATCTTATAGTGTCGTGTTTGAATAAGGGTTCATAAATTTCTAAATTACGATTTGACACACCGACCAACCCCCCGAGATGCAAAAGATTCGTGGCCCGAACATGGTTTCATTGCAACTCTTCATCATCTCATAGTCACCCTGTGACAGTAATCGAATTTGAGATTTTATTCTTCTCACGTCACAGTTTGCATGTAGCATGTTTGAGGCCGTGTACGATTACAAGAATAAGTAATCTTTTGATTTCTTACTGAAATGATATATATATGAATCAGCACAGATCCTCTCTCTCTCTATATATATATATATATATATATATATATAATATAAGGAAGAGCAGTTTTTGAAATGTCTCAACTATAAGACATAAAGAGTGGTCTAGATTAATCTCTAAACACATCCAACAGTTCAGATTCCATCTAAAACCTCACGATTCCATTTAAAATTTGATCCCCGCTCAAAATTCCCGCCAACCCAACCCCCTTCCCCTCTCCCTCTACCCCTCACCCATCCCCTCCCCACGCTCTGTTTCCCATCCCCATTCCCCTCTCTCCCTCTCTGTTCCCCTCACCCATCCCCTCTCCTCTCCCCACACCGACCTCACCCAACCCGTCATCAGTCGCGCCGTCGCCGACCTCGCCCAACCCGAACGGCGTGACCATCGCCCCATGCCGTCGCCGACCAAGCCACGCCTGACGCCATCGGGCACGCCGACCTCGCCCAGACGGTGCTCTGCGACCAGCTAAGAAGCCGGCGCCGCCCGAGGTAGTGTTCCTCTCACTCATCCCCTCTCCTCTCTCCCTCTCTGTTCCCCTCACCCATCCCCTCTCCTCTGCCTACGCCGACGTTGCCTGACCTCGCCCAACCCACCGTCAGCCACAAGATCCACGAACGTCGCTGACCTCGCCCAACACGCCGTCGACAAGATCCACGAACGAACACTAATGATGATGCATAATGTTATATTTTTATCCCTTAATACTTAGTCTCCTGTGCTTATTTGGTACCTAAATACACTCATTATTGTTATATTTTGATTTAGAATGCAATTGAAGTCCTTAAGTTCGAAAAGAAGCTGAAACGAGTATATGGATCAAATTTAAAGATTAATCTGTACCTGCTGATGAAGAACCAGATGATTTTCCATATATGGTTGGAAAGCTCTTGAAGTCTAGTTTCTGTAGAATTTTACGGTTCATGATTCCGAGTTTTCTCGAGGAAGTTACTGCAATTTTAGTACCGATGGCGCAGTCTGGATGGCAGAACAGTAAATACGCTGGAAAGTCCGATCGATCCAACACCTAGAGTCCGATCGATCCGACTATGCAGAATCCTGACATAGCATATAATTTTCAGCTGTACACAGTCCGATCGATCCCTCTATCCATCCCACTGAGTCCGATCGATCTGATACCTAAAGTCCGATCGATCGGACTCGGGAATAGCCAGAGACGGAGGATTTTTACGCAACCGATCGATCCGACACCCATAGTCCGATCGATCGGACTTTCCCAGTGAAGAAAATCAACGGTTTTGATCTAATCCGAGGATGGATACACTTAAGGCTATAAATAGGACTCTTTCTAGGGTTTGAGGGGGATTTTCTGGACACTTTTGGCTGCTATTTTCTACTCTTTTATATTTTTCCTAGGTTTTCTCTTGTTTATTGGAATCTTTTGAGGATTGTTCTCGATGGCCCTGCGTGGCTAAATCTTGATCCTTGGTTGAGGAGACTGAAACCTCGGAATCAATGAAACTGTGAGATCTAATCTATTTTTATTGTTCAGTTTATACATGAGTATTGGATGTTCTTCTGAGATTAAATCTTCATGATTACCTTGTCTAATTGATAGGAGGCCTACTAGTTTATTATTCATGGTGATCTACTGCTAGGTTTGATATCAAATCCGGAATTATTTGATCCCTCTAATCTGCGAAGCAACTAGGGTTTAATAATCTACTGCGTTTCAGAGATTGTTAGGTCTTAGGAAGAATATTTGACTAGATTAAATGCAACCGCTTGTGCTTGTGTTGTTTAGCTTCATCGATCTTCCTATTCTTAACGCTGCTACTAGATTAAATCTACAACGCTTGTCTTAGGTTGTTTAGTAGTTAGGCTTAATTGGATCGCTTGTTTCTAATTAACTATGATTGAGGAGAGATTCGAATTTCATTCGAACGGTGAATATTCATAATATGAATTGATTGATACTTGCATCATGATCAGTTGTTGGATTCCGATGGTGGATGTTGACTCAGACCAAGGTTTGTTCTCTTGATTTAATTAAATTCTTCGCTTTATATTATTTCTTTACTGTTTTTCTCACATTTAAAAACCCCCCTATTTTTGTTCACTTAGCACAAAACTAGGCTAAACACTCAGATAAAATCGACTCGTACTCGCATTACTACATTTATTTTAACGAGTATTGGTTTTATTTTTGAGTGCCTACGAACTCACATCAATCAAATAAAACAAAAAGAGATGACGGTGAGATCGGACTGGATGTGAGAATTTATCGAGCCAAACTGGAAAATATGTGTGATGTGCAGTATTTTTGCGCGCTAAAAAACCACGGTCGTGTCCTGTCGACATTACGACCCGTCGTACCATGTCTCAACTCCCTGTTAGCGCTACCAACAGTAAACCGCTACCCCTCCTTGTAATGTCACATCACGTCATCCAAGAGGACATGGTCCTAGTTCACGTCTAGAAGGTCTAGGAAGTGGCCAAACGGAGTCTGTCAGAAGATTTATAGGTGCACATCAGCAGCATAAACCCGTGTAGCCTCCTTTATCTTCGATGTGAAACAGCTGTCATGAAATTCTGTATCGTTTACCTCGGCTGAGTTGGAGCCACCTTCTCCTGCAGGTTCTGCAAAATCAAGGGTTAGAAGGAGGTGCAATGGTAAAAGTGACAAACACGTGCATAATACGATACAATAGTAAATGTGAAAAACACACGTAAAATGTACACATAACATGCACCGGTTAAATATAATATACGCGTAAAATTGACATACAAACATGTGTACAAGCTACAAGTAAAATATATGCATAAAACGCACGCGTCAAATATGATATGAGCATAAAATTGACTAACAAACACGCGTAAAATCTATGCATAAAATGCACACATAAAATATAATATGCGCTTAAAATGGACAATCAAACGTAAAATGTAAGAGTAAAATATATGCATAAAATGCATACGTAGAATATGATATGTGCGTAAAATTCACAAGCACACGTTAAATGTATGAGTAAAATATACGCATAAAGTGCACACCTAAAATATGATATGCACGTAAAAGTTGGAAAGCGCTTGAAGTCTAGTTTAAAGATTAATCTGTGGTGTAAGGCAACATAACGGAGATGAAGAGATTGTTTTTGGAGAAATATTTCCCAGCTTCAAAAGCGGCCAACATTCGAAAAGAGATCTGTGGTGTAAGGCAACATAACGGAGAATCTCTACACGAGTATTCGGAACGTTTCAAGAAATTATGTGCAAGCTGTCCCCAACATCAAATTAGTGAGCAATCACTTATCCAATATTTTTATGAGGGCTTACTAACCAATGACAGGAGTATGATTGATGCCACTAGTGGAGGAGCTTTGATGGATAAAACTCTTGAAGCCGCGAGGAACTTGATTGCAAATATGGCGGCTTATTCTCAACAATTTTATACTAGACTTGATTCTTATTCAAAAAATGTTAATGAGGTAAATGTTTCATCTCTTGAACAACAGATTGCGAGTCTAACTTCTCTTGTTTGTCAATTGGCTGTAGGTAATATGCAAACAGCGAAGGTTTGTGAGATTTGTTCGGTGGCAGGACATCCAACCGATATGTGCCTAACTCTTCAAGAGGAACCCATTGAACAAGTAAATGCAGCGGGGAGTTTCCCTGGACTACCGCAAAGGAAGTATGATCCCAATTCAAACACGTATAATCCGGGATGGAGGGATCACCCCAATCTCAACTATGGGAATCCGCAAGTAAATCAACCCACAACTCAATTCCGTCCAAGTGGCCAGCAATATCAACAATATAGACCGCCCTATCCCCCGAGACAACAACCAAACCCAACTCCTAATTCTGGTATGTCTTTAGAAGATATTGTTAAATCCCTTGCTACTAATACTTTGCAATTTCAACAGGAGACAAAGCAATTTCAGCAAGAGGCGAAGGCTAGTATTCAAGGTTTGGAACATTAGGTGGGCCAGATGGCGACTGCAATTAGCAAGCTAGAGGCACAAAGTTCGGGAGAATTACCCTCTCAAACGGTAATAAATCTAAGAGAAAATGCAAGTGCAATTATTTTGGGGAGTGGTAAAGAAGTTGAGACTCCAGTAAAGGAAATTCCTACATCTTCACCGCAAGGAAACGAGCAAGACATCGTCGTGGACAAAATTTTTCTCGATGACGACGACGTACCTAAACGTAAGTTTCCACCTCTTTCTGATTATAAACTTATACCTCCTTTTCCTCAGGCTTTGACAGGTGCAAGAAAATATGAGAAGAATTCAGATCTATATCAGACTTTTCGCCGATACGAGGTAAATATTCCACTCTTAGATGCTATTAAAAAAGTACCTCGTTATGCTAAATTCTTTAAAGAATTGTGCACAATTAAGAGGAAGCATAAATTTAAAGGATGTGAGAAGGTGAAAGTAGGGGAAAATGTTTCTGCAATTCTTCAAAGAAAAATTCCTACAAAGTGTAGAGATCCAGGTATGTTTACTATCCCCTGTATAATTGGTAACACCAAATTTGAGAAGGCCATGTTAGATCTAGGAGCGTCTATCAATGTCATGCCATATTCTATATATTCTTCTTTAAAACTTGGACCTTTGAATGAAACTGGCGTTGTGATTCAATTGTCTGACAGATCTAACGCCTATCCTAAAGGTGTAGTTGAAGATATTATTGTGCAAGTCAATGATTTAGTTTTTCCTGCTGATTTTTATATGCTTGATATGGAGAATGATAATCATACTACTCCTATTTTGTTGGGAATACCATTTTTAAAGACATCCAATACTCAGATAGATATGCGTAGTGGCACACAGACCATGAAATTTGATGATAAAATTGTTAAGTTTGAAATATATGATGCCAAGAAGTATCCTACTAATAATTGTCATGTTTATTCTATTGATGTGAGGGAATTGAAAGCTACAGTCAGAGATGCTTCGGGGAAGTGTCTAGAGAAGGTAGATGAAGAAGCTGTCCAGTCATGTCCAGTCGACCGCGAGAATGATTCGGTCGACCGCCGAGAATACCAGGAACACTTATCCGATGAACCTCCTCCGACTGAAGTTGAAAGCATTCCTAGTACGTCGCGAGGTATTTTTCCTATGACTATTTCATCTTCATTAGTGGTTAAGAAGGAGATGACCTTAGTAGATATTTTCATATCTCGACGGATTTATTTTCGATCATGTAATCTTGACATCTTTAACAATCCGAACGACGACATTATTAATAGGTCAATGGATGATTCAATTATAGTTGAGCATAATGTTGACTCCTTTCTTCCTGATCACCATGATGACATGTATTTTTTTTTGAGAGAGCTAGCTATCTTGTTTACTGGTGTTAGTATGGAAAAGCTAACTCTCATTTTTGAAAACTACCACTTGGACTCTTATGCTAAATTAACCTTGGTGGCACTATTGAGGTCAAATATTCAGATTATAGTACCCAATGATTTTGCATCCCATCGTGCTATAGAACGTCTACCGAGGGCACGATTTAAAATTCTCTATATTGTATAGAGTTGTTTAGTTTGTTTTATTTGCTTTATTGTGTGCTTGAGTTATTTTTAGGTTGTGTGCTTGCATGTTGCTTTTGCTTTGCTTTGCTTTTGTTTTTAGTTGATTGAGCATTCCCTATCATACCTGAAGAATTCAGCCCAGCCATGGTGATCATGGAAATTCAAAGTTTGGCAACTCCCACAGTATTCAAGGAAGAAGCATGAATTCGAGCCAATGACAATAAACAAAGGCGCTGCTTGGGAGGCAATCCAAGGGGAGTTCGTTCCTTTCTCTTTTTATTTTTGCATTTACATTTTAGTTATATTTACCTTTTCTTTACATTCCACCTTACATTGAGGACAATGTCAGTTTCAAGTGTGGGGGAGGAGATATAGGTTGCATTTGCCATGAGCGAGAACTAGTTAAGCTTGACATATTCATAACATGATTGAATGAGTAATTTTGCGACTTGGAATTAATTAGTTGAGTTATTTTCCTTGAGATGGTAGTGACTAAATTTAGTAGACAAAAGCTGGTGAGATTTTGAGCCTTTAGACTGACACATTCATATCAGTCTCACTAATTTCTTTCATGAGAGATATTCTTCCATAGATTTGTTTCTCTAGAACTTGCTTTGATTCTATTTGAGGTCACATTGACACATGTATACATGAACATGATTAAGGCCATCTTTGTTATAAGCTACATAAGCCAAATAGCCTACTTTGCAATTAATTTTTCCTTTTGCTAAACCCCTTTGAGCTTTATTGACTTCATTGTTAACCCACATTACAAGCCTTAAAGCTGAAAAATATTTCGGTTACCCAAGCCATAAAACTAGTGGAGCATTGATTATCATTATGATATGTATGGGTGTACAAGTTTTAAGTATGGGCGTGTTTGGAATAGTGGTATGGCTATGATTGGTGAAGTGGAGTATATTTTTCATACTCAATTCGTGAGTGTGTTGTTCCTGAAAAAAGAAGCAAAAAAAAGAAAAGAAGAAAAGAAAGTAAAGGAGGCAATTGTTTCTCATGTTACAAAATATGTTTATGAATCCTCCTAATACTCCAAGAAAGGGGTATGTTTATGTATGATCTCTACAAAGGTGGAAGTTTTTACAAAAGATTGTTCACTATTTCAGTTAAAAAGTATTCATTTGAACAATCTCTTTGTCAATGTGGTAATGTTATATGGTTTGAGTACTTTAAAGCTAAGTTGAAGAAAGTTGTTGAATGGAGTAATTGGTTGTACATGCCTTATTGATGCATTTTTGCTCCATTAGTTCCATTGGCTTTTGAGCTACATTCCCAAATATTTCCCACCTTAATCCTGGACCCCATTACAACCTTTTGAACTCCTTATGATTTTGTGTTATGCATGTGATTCTAGTGGTGGAGAATGAGAAGATATGCAAGCCTATGGTAGATCACTTTCATTGGAATGAATTTGAGTGAAATACATACCCTTCAAATACACGAGAGTCGAGTGTTTATTTCCGTGAGGGTCTACTGATTTAGTATGCTCCATATTCAAGTGGAAATGCTTACTGATTGATTTTTTAAGTTGTCTAAAAATGTTTGTTCATGATATGTTATGAGTTGTGAAGAGCTTGATTGTTTTTTTGTTGATGGCATTGCAACCATGATATCTTGAGTAGAGTTAATTTTAGTTTTGCCCGAGGACGAGCAAAAGTTAAGTGTGGGGGAATTTGATGATGATGCATAATGTTATATTTTTATCCCTTAATACTTAGTCTGCTTTGCTTATTTGGTACCTAAATACACTCATTATTCTTATATTTTGATTTAGGATGCAATTGAAGTCCTTAAGTTCGAAAATAAGCTGAAAAGAGTATATGGATCAACTTTAAAGATTAAACTGTACCTGCTCATGAAGAACCAGATGCTGTTCCACATATGGTTGGAAATCTCTTGAAGTCTAGTTTCTGGAGAATTTTACGGTTCGTGATTCCGAGTTTCCTAGAGGAAGTTATGGCAATTTTAGTACCGATGGCGCAGTCTGGATGGCAAAATAGTAAATACGCTGGAAAGTCCGATCAATCCGACAACTAGAGTCCGATCGATCCGACTATGCAGAAACCTGACAGAGCGTATACTTTTCAGCTGTACACAGTCCGATCGATCCCTCTATCCATCCTACTGAGTCCGATCGATCCGACACCTAAAGTCCGATCGATCGGACTCGAGCGTAACAAGAAATTAAAGATTTTGATGAGTCGGATCGATTTGACACCCCTGGTGGGATCGGTCCGACTTTCCCAGTGAAGAAAATCAACTGTTTTGATCTAATTCGAGGATGGATACGCTTAAGGCTATAAATATGACTCTTTCTAGGGTTGGAGGGGGGGATTCCGAAACAGTTTTGGCTGCCCTTTCTACTTTTTATATTTTTTTCTAGGTTTTCTCTTGGTTATTGGAATCTTTTGAGGATTGTTCTCGATGGCCTTGCGTGGCTAAATCTTAATTCTTGGTCGATGAGACTGAAACCTCGGAATCAATGAAACTGTGAGGATGATGAATGCCAGCAGACTTACCAGATTGATTTGCTCACTGAAGAGGAGTTTGCTACCACTGAAATTAATTCTCTTGAATTAGATTTGGATGAAAATGTTGATGTTGATGGTATGTGTAAAAATTTAGAACATTGTTCCTTTGCAGGTCCATGGAATCCAAAGTTTGAAGAATTGCCAGAAAGAGGACAGCCACCAACACCATCATCCATAGAGCCGCCCAAGCTGGACTTGAAGCCGCTTCCTCAAGGTTTAAAGCACGCCTGTCTTGGTCCAGGTGATACATACCCAGTGATTATTTCTTCGGCATTAACTGCAGAGCAAGGTGAGCAATTACTTAGCATTTTGAATGAGCATAAATCAGCTATTGGATGGAGTATAGCAGATCTGAAAGGTATTAGTCCCTTGATATGTTCCCATATGATTAATCTTGAACAAGGGGCTGTACCTCGCAGGGATCCTCAGCGTAGGTTGAACCCTACAATGAAAGAGGTAGTAAAAACTGAAGTGTTGAAATTATTAGATGCAGGGATTATCTATCCTATTGCTGATAGCAAATGGGTAAGTCCTACACAGGTTGTGCCTAAAAAATCTGGTGTCACTGTTGTTAAAAATGAAAGTGGAGACTTTGTCCCCACTAAATTAGTGACAGGATGGCGTATGTGCATAGATTATAGAAAATTGAATGCTGCCACCCGTAAGGATCATTTTCCACTGCCTTTTCTAGATCAGATTTTAGAAAGAGTAGCTGGACATCCTTTTTATTGTTTTCTCGACGGTTATTCTGGATATTATCAGATTGAGATTGCTTTAGAGGATCAGGAAAAAACTACTTTTACATGTCCTTTTGGTACTTATGCTTTCCATAGAATGCCATTTGGATTGTGTAATGCTCCTGCTACTTTTCAGCGTTGCATGATGAGTATGTTTGCTGATATGATCGAGGAATGTATGGAGGTATATATGGATGACTTGACTGTATTTGGTAATACTTTTGATGCATGCTTGCAAAACTTAAAGAGAGTCTTGAGCAGGTGTGAGGAGAAGAACCTTGTGCTTAATTGGGAAAAGTGTCACTTCATGATGCCCTCAGGCATTGTGTTGGGCCATATTGTCTCTTCCAAAGGCATTGAGGTAGATCGATCAAAAATCGATCTCATCTCAAATCTTCCTGTGCCAAAGACCGTTAAAGATGTTAGATCCTTTCTAGGGCATGCTAGTTTTTACAGGAGATTCATTCAAAATTTTTCTGCCATTGCTCGTCCTTTATGTAATCTGTTGATAAAGGATACCCCTTTTGAGTGGACTATTGATTGTCAGAAGGCTTTTCAAGCCTTGATTGATAAATTGACTTCCGCACCTATTGTGCAACCACCCGATTGGAGCCTTCCTTTTGAATTGATGTGTGATGCAAGTGATTTTGCTGTGGGAGCTGTTTTAGGACAGCGAAAAGATGGTAAACCTCATGTTATTCATTATGCTAGCCGAACCTTGAATAATGCACAGATGAATTATTCTACCACTGAGAAAGAACTATTGGCTATAGTCTTTGCATTAGACAAGTTTCGTGCTTATTTGATTGGTTCTCCCATTATTATTTTCACTGATCATGCCGCACTTAAGTACCTTCTCACCAAGAAGGATGCTAAAGCGCCCCTAATTCGTTGGATATTAATCTTACAGGAATTCGATATCTCCATCAAAGATAAAAAGGGCGTGGAGAACGTTGTCGCTGATCACCTATCAAGGCTGATGGTGGAAGTAGCGGAAGATGAGCCACCAATCATGGATGACTTCCCTGATGAGCAACTCTTTTCAGTTGCAAGACTGCCCTGGTATGCGCACATTGTTAATTACTTAGCAACAGGTGAGATCCCTTCATTTTGGAGTGCGCAGGATAAGCGTAGATTCTTTGTTGAGGTAAAGAAATTTTATTGGGATGATCCTTGTCTGTTTAAGTATTGTCCTGACCAGATTATGCGCAGGTGTGTCCCTGATTATGAAATCGAAAGCATCATTACATTCTGTCACTCTCATGCATGTGGAGGCCATTTTTCGATGAAAAAGACTGCTGCTAAAATTCTTCAATGTGGTTTTTACTGGCCTACTATGTTTCGTGACGTTAATATTTTCTGCAAATCCTGTGATAGATGCCTAACACTAGGAGCTTTATCTAGGAGACATATGATGCCTTTGAACCCAATTCAAGCTGTCGAGATTTTTGATTGTTGGGGTATAGACTTTATGGGACCCTTCGCTTCTTCTTTTGGCTATTTATATATATTGTTGGCTGTGGAATACGTGTCTAAGTGGGTGGAGGCTATTGCATGTAGGAATAATGATCATTCCACTGTCATCAAGTTTCTTAAAGAGCATGTTTTGTCTAGATTTGGTACTCCTAGGGTCATTATTAGTGACCAAGGATCCCATTTTTGTAACCGCTCTTTTGAGGCTTTGATGCGCAGGTATGGAGTTACACATAAGATTTCCACTGCTTATCATCCACAGACGAATGGCCAAGCTGAATTAGCCAATAGAGAGATAAAGCAAATCCTGGAGAAGACAGTGAGCCCCAACCGAAAGGACTGGTCCTTGAGGCTATCAGACGCGTTGTGGGCATATCGCACTGCCTACAAGACTACCTTGGGGATGTCGCCGTTTCGCCTTGTTTATGGAAAACCATGTCATCTTCCAGTTGAATTAGAACATAAGGCATATTGGGCTATTAAGTCACTAAATCTTACTTTGGATGTTGCAGGTCAGGAACGAAAACTCCAGCTGTCTGAGCTAGAGGAACTCAGGAACGATGCTTATGAGAGTTCTAGGATTTTCAAGGCAAAGACAAAGGCCTACCATGACAAGAAGATCTTGCGGAAGACGTTTCAAGTCGGACAGCAAGCTTATCTGTATGACGCACGACTGCATCTTCATCCTGGGAAGCTGAGATCACGCTGGACAGGCCCCTTCACCATTAGCAGAATATTTGAGAATGGGGCTGTGGAAGTGAAGACCCAAAGGATGGGAGATTATTTACAGTTAATGGACAGCGTTTGAAACAGATTCCAGAGAGAGCGGACCCTGAGGAGCACACCGTTTCTCTCGTAGACCCTGTCTACGAGGGATGATCTTTCTCCTATCTATCATTTCCCTTTTTGATTAGGATAGTTTGTTTTAGTTTGTTTGCTTTTGTTTTCATTTGTTTTTGTTTGCTCTCTTATTTCTTAGGATGTTGAACCACCGTTTGCCTTGCTTGAGGAATTCGACCACTATTCTGGAGATGAGAAATTCGGCCACCATGAGGAGCCTTGAGGAGATAATCGATATTCTCTCAGGTGGCCTCGCTCTTATTTCGATTTACTATTTTTATTTCTGTCATATATGAAAATTCAGCCAATACCCTTCTGCTTATTTACATGATTAGTGATGTGCTGTCGCAGGCACTCAAAAATAAAACCAATACCCGTTAGAATGAATGTAGTAGTGCGAGTACGAGTCGATCCCACGAAGAGTGTTTAGCCTAGTTTTGTGCTAAGTGAACAAAGATGGGGGGGTTTTAAACGTGAGGAAAAACAGTAAAGAAATAATCTAAAACGAAGAAACGAGTTAAATCAAGAGAACAAACCTTGGTCTGAGTCAACATCCACCATCGGAATCCAATAACTGATCATAGATGCAAGTATCAATCAATTTATACCATGAATATTCACCGTCCGAATTCAATTCGAAGCTCTCCTCGATCATAGTTAATTAGAAACAAGCGATCTAATCAACCCTAACTACTAGACAACCTAAGACAAGCGCTGTAGATTTAATCTAGTAGCAGCGTTAAGAATAGGGAGATCGATGAAGCTAAACAACACAAGCACAAGCGGTTGCATTTAATCTAGTTGAATATTCTTCCTAAGATCTAACAAGATCTGATCAGCAGTAAATTATTAGATCCTAGTTGCTTCGCAGATTAGAGGGATCAAACAATTCCGGATTTGATATCAAACCTAGCGGTAGATCACCATGAATAATAAACTAGTAGGCCTCCTAGCAATTAGACAAGGTAATCATGAAGATTTAATCTCAGAAGAACATCCAATACTCATGTATAAACTGAACAATAAAAATAAATTAGATCTCACAGTTTCATTGATTCCGAGGTTTCAGTCTCCTCGACCAAGGATCAAGATTTAGCCACGCAGGGCTATCGAGAACAATCCTCAAAAGATTCTAATAAAGAAAATAAAACCTAGAAAAAATATAAAGGAGGAGAAAGAGAAGCCAAAAGTGTCCAAGAATCCCCCCTCAAACCCTAGAAAGAGTCCTATTTATAGCCCCAAAGCCTCTCCATCAACGGATTAGATCTAAACCGTTGATTTAATTCACTGAGAAAGTCCGATCGATCGGACCTTGGATGCTGGATCGATCGGTCTCATTAAAATCTTCAACTTCTATTCACGCCCGAGCCCGATCGATCGGAATAAGGGAGTCGGATCGATCGATTTCGTAAAAATCTTCGTCTCTGGCTCTTCCCGAGTTCGATCGATGGTCCGATCTATCGAACTGTGTTCCTCTAAAAAGCATACGTTCTGTCACCCTTTAATTCCCAAGTCCGATCGATCGAACTTTAAGTGCTGGATCGATCGGATGCATAAAAATCCACATTCTCTGGGTATTTTTGAGTCCGATAGATCCAACTCTAGGAGTCGGATCGATCGGGCTCAGTAGGAGTGATAGTTCGATCGATCGAACCATATTCAGCCAAAAACTACATGTTTTGTCACGGTTTTGCCAGGTCCGATCGATCGGACCTTCGCTCGGACTTCCAGCTTATTTTCCTTTCTGCCATTCAGACTGCGCATCGGTACTGAAATTGCCGTAACTTCCTCTAGGAAACTCGGAATCACGAACCGTAAAATTCTCCAGAATCTAGACTTCAAGAGCTTTCCAACCATGTATGGCACATTCTCTGGTTCTTCATTAGCAGGTACAGATAAATCTTTAAAGTTGATCCATGCACTCTTTTCAGCTTCTTTTCGACTTAAGGACTTCAATTGCATCCTAAATCAAAATATAAGAATAATGAGTGTATTTAGGAACTAAATAAGCATATGAGACTAAATATTAAGGAATAAAAATATAACATTATGCATTCTCATCAATTAGCACACATTGAGGACAATGTGAATTTCAGGTTGGGGGGTGTAGGCATGCATGACCTTATGCATGCTACCTTATTGAGTTTAATAGTGTTGAATTGATTATGTTACTAGAAATTGTACATGAGCTGAAATTTTTATGCTTATTATGCATGTTGCTTTCATATGGATTAACTATACATTGATTGCATGCGTGATAACCTAAACGTAAAACATCATGTGATCCACACACGAACACTTTATGTGCAGTGGTAATTATACTCACTAGAGGAATGAGCATGCTATTGTCCATCGAGACCATAATTTCAACATTAGCTAGTGTTGAGTATTGCATGCAGAAAAAAAAACAGAAAAAGTTCTGGAGCTTGATAAAGCTGTGCCTAAACAACTATTAAGTGATCTAATGAGTAACCGGGTGTTCTTGCCTCAGAAAGCGGGGAGCTCGCGTAAAAAGGTAGAACCACTTATAGCGATAAAAAAAAAAAACTACTAAGTGTTTTGCTAAGTAACCGGGTCTCTGCGCCTCAAGAAGTGGAGAGTGCTCGCGTAAAAAGGCAAAATGTCTGATAGTTGAAAAGAAAAAAATAGAGAAAGAGCATGCTGTACTTAAAGTGCGAGGGTTGGATGATTGGTCATGATGATAGTAGTGTGTTTGGACTAATGGTGAGTAGAAGTTGCTTCTGCACGTAACATTTATTTGTCACGTCACATGTGATCTTCTGGATGGTGATTAGCATGTTTTGATGTGTAGAAGTTGATTTCATATGTTGGTAGTATGTGTATGAGTATAAGAAGTTTTCATGCTCTGTACTGTATGAAACACTATTGACTTGATAAGGTAGAATTTTTATCATGCTTGTCTACATCCTTGAACCGTTAGTGTGCTTAATTATATTCTATGCGCTTTGAATTGTTAGAGACTAGCAATAAGCTGGTTGGGGGGTGTGATGAGTGCATGAAAGTGCACTCTGAACAACCTTAAAACCATCTCAATTGCTAGATTATTATCCTTAATCAGCATCTTTATTACTATTTTTATATCTAAATGTTGCTTCACATGGTTGTTTGAAAAATACAGGAAATTGGAGCTAAAAGAAGCTGAAAAGAGTATATGGATCAACTTCAACAATTAATCTGTACCTGCTTATGAAGAATCAGATGATGTGCCATATATGATTGGAAAGCTCTTGAAGTCTAGATTCTGGGGAATTTTACGGTTCGTGATTCCGAGTTTCCTAGAAGAAGTTACGGCAATTTCAGTACCGATGCGCAGTCTGAATGGCAGAAAGGAAAATAAGCTGGAAGTCCGAGCGATCCGCCGATCGATCGGACCTGACAAAATCGTGACAGAACATGCGTTATTTGGCTGAATATGATCCGATCGATCCCTCCTTCGCTCCCATAGGGTCCGCTCGATCTGACACCAATGGTCCGATCGATCGGACTTGGAAAAAGTCAAAAACAGCGGATTTTTACTCAACCAATCGATCCAACATACATAATCCGATCGATCGGACTTGGGAATTAAAGGGTGACAGAACGTATGCTTTTTAGAGGAGCAGAGTTCGATCGATCCGTCCATCGATCGGACACGGGCGAAGTTAGAAGATTGGAGATCTCAAGAGACCAATCGATCCAACATCCCGAGAAGGATCGATCGGACTTGCCCAGTGACGAAAATCAACGGTTTTGATTAATCCGAGTTTACTAATTCTTGGACCCTATAAATAGGAAACTTAGGGCTAATCAAATGGGACTTCTTGGACGTTTTTGGAGGCTCTTTTCAGGACTTTTTCAAGAGGAAGAAGATGAAGACATCTCCATCCATGGCCGAGTAATCCGCGGGCATGGCGGATGGATGATCTAGCGAGGATTAGGGTTTCTTCTCCAACGATGGTTCATAGATTTTAAGCTTTATTGTTAAACTCTTTTCTATGTATTGGATCTTTAAATATTATTTTCAGATTATAGATTTCTATGTGGATGATTAATATTATGAATCCAGTCATGCTTCTTTCATGATCTTATAATCCCATAGTCTTCTCTTTGGATTCTCCTACCGAGTCTTGCGAGACCTTTGCTATACATTGCCCGTAGTGACAGCTGGTATTGTATATTCTTAGGGATCTAGTTAGATAAGGTTGGGGCTCTATACCGAGAGATCTTTGCTATGCATTGCCGATTGTGAGAGTTGGTATTGTGTATTCTTAGGGATCCGGTTAGAGTTAGGGCTTTGTCCCGATGAACTTTTGCTGCGCGTTGCCTGTAGTGACAACCGGTATCGTGTATTCTTAGGTTTGGTTGGATGAAGTTAGAACTATAAAAAGGAAGAACCAATCATAGGAAGTGACATTTATATATTTTATCAGATTCATAATTCTTTATCTTCCGATTAAGGTGATTGGGATGTGAATCCCTTAACTGAGTATCATATGAACCGTTGAGAAGAGAAGAACCTAAATCCGAGTGACGTGATTCCTGAAGCCTAGCCTCATTCAAATCTTGATTTCTTTCGTTAACTTTATCTTATCATCACATCTTCGATCTATTTTCTTAACTTTTACGCTCTTGTTTGTCTTCAATACATCGTTATTCACGTTTCTGGATCTTTCTTGTCTGTCTCTCTGTGGGTTCGACCTCTCTTATGATGTACTGTACCGCGACCGCTGTGCATGACACATTTGAGCGACATCAGCGTTTGAAGATCTTTTGTATTCTTCTTGATATCATCGCCAACTCCTCATCGTCATCTCCATCACTTGAATCGGATGAGTCTTTGCTAGATGACTTGAAGGCGGTCTTCTTCTTTTTGTCTCCCTCTTCGTTGCTCCTCTTCAAGTTCATCTCATAGGTCATGAGGGAACCCATAAGTTCATCTAGTGGCAGTTTGGATAGATCCTTGGCTTCTTCGATCGCTGTCACTTTAGGATCCCAAGACTTAGGTAGACACCTAAGAATCTTCCTTACAACCTCATCGTTAGCATAAATTTTTCCAAGAGATTCAAGCATATTTAATATGTTAGTAAAACGTGTAAACATCTCACTAATAGTTTCATCATTCTTCATGCAAAATAGTTCATACTCATGTACTAGCATACTTATCTTTGACTCTTTAACCCGGCTAGTTCCCTCATATGTAACCTCAAGTTTGTCCCATATCTCCTTTGCTGATTTGCATGTAGAGACCCTATTGAATTCACTAGGGCTAAGGGCACAAAATAGAAGGCTTTTGGCCTTGGCATTAGTTTGAAGGTTTTTTTGGTCAATTGGGATGTAGTCACTCTTTGTCTTTGGGACATCTTTCCCATCAACAATTTTGGTAGGGACATAAGGTCCATCCTCCATTACCAACCATGCCTCATAGTCCATGGATTGAACAAAAATTTCCATTTTTGTTTTCCAGTAATTGTAGTTTGAACCATTGAAGTAGGGTGGCCTATTGGTAGCTTGTCCCTCTATGTTTTCCATCTCTAGATAGGATCCTCAAAGGATTGTTACACCACTAAATTAGAGACCTAGCTCTGATACCAATTGAAAGTCAAAGAGGGGGGGTGAATTGGACTCTTTTCAAAAAACTAGATTGATGGAAAATTCAGATAGAAAAAGATCTAACAGCTTGAATGCTTGATTAACGAAATGAACCTTAGCTACAACTGCATGCAAGAATTAAATGAAGGAGAGGGTTAGAGAGATAACACCGTTTTATAGTGGTTCGACCCAACTCTTGGTCTACGTCCACTTCTCTCAATGCTCTCCTTGAGGTTCCACTACTTGCAAATTCTTTATAAGCTTTTCCTCCAAGCTTCCTGGTGCTTGGTGACCTTACAATCACAGGCACTTGTTGTTGAACAACTCTCAAGATACTTCTTCACACTTGAAGAAGGTTTACAAAGGTTTTAGCTTAAGGAGAATAAGTAGAAATCTTTCCTAGAACTTGCTCAAATGATCTCAATAATAATGATGAAAGTTGTAGCAAGTATACATGAAGGAACTACTTATACATGGGCTTCAACCAGCTCAACAAGGAGCCCCAACGGCTCTTTCCAGCTCTCCAACGGCTAGTTTTTTACTCTGCGCGCTCTTGGCGGTTGATCCGTCCATCGTCCGTCACGTATAAAAAACTCAGCCTCTTTGGTCGACGGTCGATCCACGCATCGTCCGTCGCTCTCACGGTCGACCGTGACATTGACCGTCACATCGTCCGTGAGCCTCTGTTGAGAAAGTCGCTTCCCAGGGTCGATGCTCGGATCGACCGTCGCTCCTTGACTTTTCTTCATATATGCGCCACGGTCGACCGCCACATCGACCGTCGCATCGTCCGTAAGCCTCTGTCAAGAAAAACGCTTCCCACGGTCGATGCACCGATCGACCGTCGCGTCTTCACTTTCTTCATTGATGCGCCACGGTCGACCGCCACATCGACCGTCGCATCGTCCATAAGCCTCTGTCAAGAAAAACGCTTCCGACGGTCGATGCACCGATCGACCGTCGCGTCAATACACATATATCCAAGTATGATGCATTCATTACGGTCGATCCATGGAACGACCGTTACATTCCCACGGTCGATCCTTGCATCGACCGTCAGTACAAAATCACTTAAATTTTGAATTTAAGATTTCCAATTAAAGGGGTAATAAATGTTAAACATATATTTTATCATTTAATGTATATTGGCATCATCAAAACAAGGTTAGGATCAACAAGATCTCTCTTCTTTTTTTTTGTTTTCAGGGCGTGTTGCTTTTCGGCGCGATGATTATAACGGTTTTGGCTGGATTTCGTGCTTCGGTGAGCTTCATCTCCGGTTTGATCTCTGATTTTGATTTTAAGCTCTTTCTTCTGGATTTTTGGAGTTGTTTGTGGAGTTTTTAGAGGAGATTATGACGTGTTGTTTTGGGTGTTTTTGTACGGGAGGTGTTGCAAGCTTGCGAATCTACGGGGCGGAGTCTTCTGCATGCGAAAAAGAGTAATTTTTCTCCTTTTGTTTTGTCTATATTTGGATTTGGTTATGGAATTTCTTGGTCATGTTGTGGTTGAAGAAAGCATTTATACCTTTTCAGGGCGATTAAGTTGTTCTATTTCCCTCTTTGTTTTCCTTCTATTAATTTGATTTAGATCTCTCTTCTTTTTTTGTCAATTAGCCATGGTGGCTGTCTAATTAAGTGACCACAAGCAGTAGATGGCACTGGCCTCACTGCCATTGTTGCAGGTGACCACTTTCTTCTTATTGATTTTTGAGTATTTTATGTCTTTTTCCATGATGTTTAGGTTTCATCTTTACAAGGACAACAAAGAGACCTAAGAGGCTTTAGGAGTTATTGAAAGATGTTAGGTATTCAATTACACAATGACTGGCATCTCAAACAGCTGTTAATTTACTGTTTCTAGCCGCCAAAACTAGAAGATCCAATTAACAGGAGATAAAACCTGTATAGGTAATTAACAGGAGATAAAACCTGTATAGTTAATTAACAGGAGATGTTAGGTGTTCAAGTACACCATGATTGGCATCTCAAAATTACAACACCTTTTGCATAACCTGTATAGGTAATTAACAGGAGATTTGATACTTTTCTGCTTGAAGTCTGCATGCATTTGATCAAGTGTGTGACTTTTTCATGTTTCTGGACAGGCGCTTGAAAATAAGGAAATTGTAGAAAGAGAAATGAAACGTATTCCCCTTGGGAGGATTGGGCAGCCTAAGAAGGTGGCATCTCTAGCTGCATTCCTCCACCTTCCTGCTGCTTCTTACATCACTGTTCAAGTAATTTTGTGCTGATGGAGGGCGGGCTCTCTGATGAGTCACTAAATATTCATGCATAAACCCCTTAATTTATATTTTTTAGCCCGAGAGTGTTTGTATTTGATAGTTTGTTAATTGATTTCAGGTTTAATGAAGATTCAAGTTAGAAAATAGAGAAAAAGACGAGTATGTGGAAATTAAGCCGCTCCGTTGTCAGTTTGAAACGAATTCATCAAATTCTCCAGATAAGTCCTAAATTCCTGAAATGTAGAGGACTTATAGAAGACTTCAAGATGAACAACTTTCATGTTGGACACTTTGCGAGATTCTTGACAAAGTAATAGCAGTGTTCAAGAATATGAAGATAAACAGATGCTGGAAAACTGGTCCGTCAATGCTTAGGAGAATATTCGCCAAATATTCCAGATAAGTCCACATAATGTCAAATCTTCGGGACAGGACAGATGGCTTCCCAATCGACATCTTTCATGTCGAGCACATTTACAAATTCCGGACAGGTGGAATCCAGTCACGACCAGAAGAGGCTGTCAGAATTAAACCAGGAAATCTGAGTTGCACTAGAGGCCCAACTCAACCCAAAACCCTAATTCCGGGAATACACCTATAAGAAGGTGTTGACTGGCCGAAAATTAGAGATACCCATTGAGAGAAAAGAGAGAATTAGGGTTTGAAGGATTCTCTGTAGAAGATGGAGTTGCAGCGTGGATACCAACCGTTCTTCATCGAATCTATGGCTTCCATCACAAAGATGAGTGGCTAAGTTCTATACTTAGGGATCTCATGAAGCTTTAGTAGATCTTTCTTGTATTTTTCTAGTTGAATCTTGTATTCTTTTTCTGGATATGATCTTATAGATTTGGTTTTGATAACAAAAGAGTTGAGGGAACAGAGTTCCTTGACGTATTTTTAGTTCTACTTGATTTCGGTGATTGATGGAAGAGATCTATAGGATGGTTTTTATGTGGTTTGTGAGCAACCGATGAGATAATTTATGCTTAGTGACGATAGTTTGTGCTAAGGTTACTCCGAAGACAATTTATGCTAATCGAAGATAAAATATGTCTTTGGAAAACACTCTCCTTGTTTTAGGGATTCATGTAAGCTTAAGAAGCTGTGAATCTATAATATTTAGATAAGAAAACAAGAGGATAACTAGAGAATACATGAAGTGAAACTAAAGTGGATTGAGTAATCCCTAGGTTTTCTCTCATTAATATATTTCAATCTTTTTACATCGCTTTCTTAATTAGTTTTAATTAATCAGTTCCAAAAATCCGAATCAATCCTTTTCGCTTTAGGTTTAGAGTTCCCAGATTTAATTCTGGTTTCTCCTTCGTAATCAAAGTTTTCCCTGTGATTCGATCCCGTATTTCATCACTATTGTACCCCATAGTTTAGTATTTTGAATAAGGGTTAATAAATTTTATTCTTGATTGAGTTTGCAACGTTTTTAACGACACGTTTGTAAGCGATCAATTTTTGGCGCCGTTGCCAGGGATCTTTTGATTTACAATGGAGTATCGATTTAATTTTCTCTTACCTCTTTTTCTGAGCGTAGTTAGATTTTTATTTTTATTTACTTTATTTTAAATTTTTTTTTATTTTTCTGATAATATTCTGGAATTTTTGCAGGATTGGAACGATTTTACTTTGAAGCATACGGATGGTCGACCGACACATCGACCGCCGGATCGACTGTCGTTCTCTACGATAGGCACGGTCGACCGCGACATTGACTGTCGGATCGACCGTCAGGCTCTGTGACGGAAAAAACTTCGCAGGGTCGATACGAGGATCGACCGTCGCGTTTTCAAGTGAGATTGTACAGTCCCACTGTCGACCGTGAGATCGGCCATGAGATCGATCGCGAGCGCAGAAAAGTTAGTTTTCTTGCTTCAAAACTTTTTCTTTCAATCGTTGTTTTCCGGATTTTGTCCTCTGCTTCCAATATTCCGTTTTCTTTTTCTCTTTTTGGTGTCATCTTGCATGCAAGGCAGACGATCCCTACATAATCCGTTGGAACCTTTGGATCAAGAAATTTTTGAAAATGATAACAATAATAGAGAAGTCCCGACACAATGCCTTGGACTGCTCCTTGGGAAATGCATGACAACCTTGCTGAAAATTCACAACACAATGCCTCAGTTTCTAGGAGTCGGTCTACCACTGTTCGTACTTCTTGGGGAATTCATGAAATTTCTGAATTCCAAAGTCTCTCCGCACAAGTAGCCCTCCTTGTCGCGCCCCGACCCGCGAAAGCCCAACCGGGCCGGGCGACGCGAACCGGAACCTAACCAACGGGGAAAAAGAACGGCGAGGGTTCCCTCTAACCTATTGGTCTCCCTAACAGTTCATCAAAGACCCCCAATTAAAAAGATAATAATTAGCAAAACCTCGAACCACAGATTATAAACTCAAAGTGTTTAATATACAAATCCTCGCAGAGGGGAAGATTCAAAGGACAACATTACTCCCGTAGGAGACTATCTAACATAGGGTAAAAGCTGTAAACGATCACCACCTCTCAAAGTCCACCAGGCGCCGCCGCACCGCCGACCAACTGCCCGGTAGGGGCCACAGAAGAAGAACTGACGCCTGCACCTGCAAAACGCAGCCCGGGTAGGTGTGAGCACTAAGCTCAGTAGGGATCTACACTACGCCACACAGAAGGAAGAGGGAAACGCAACAGTGTCGCCCTCAAGCCAGACTCGAGTGAGCTACAATGGTCCCATTACCATTCACCGGTGATCTCTAGGCATATCCAACCATGGTCACCCCAACGGACTGGGCCCATCCTGGATACACCTAGTGTCGCAGGGTTCCAGCTGTGGTCACCCATCACTCACTGGGCCCACACTGATGCCCCTGCTGGCAGGAACGGACACTGCCCAAAGAATAAGACCCGCCACCGGTGGCATCCTCAACACCTGACTTGAGGCCGACACAACCTCTAATCATCATCAAGCAACAGGTGTACCAGTCCTCTAGGCTTATCATCAATTCGACTGGACACCACAATTCAAACCGGGTCCAAACTACCCAACCCCGGTCCAAGGGCTAAGTCCGAGCTTCCAGCCTCGAGACGGCGACCCAAAGATCACCCACGCCCTAACCAATGCAACTAATGCACACAACAAGAATGCATGCTATGACATACACAGATAATAGGAAAGGCATGCAACAGTATGTCAAGCATCAAATAAGTCTACTGGATCACTGCAGCGGTACCACCAACCGCTGCCAGCCAATCCGCAGCGGGTCCCGGCATTACGACGGTACCGCGACCGTCAACCGCGGACTCCTGCAACGGGAAGCAACCCTGAAAACCGTTGATGAACAGTACACAATATAATATTATATTCTGAAATATAATATTATATTCAAACACCCAAAACCACTACTTAGGGGCTAATTGATCCCGTCAATCCGACGTCCAAACAACGTCGGATTCGAGATCCAACTTAGTCACTAGTAGGTGTATAAACCAGGATCATCATAACCAAAAATCATAATCATCCAACGGTTGGATTAACGGGAAAACGCTAATCAAAAATCGTTAATCAAACTAACTTACCCATTAATTGCTGCAACGCAGCCCTTCAGAAAAAAATTCATAAGACATCGTACATAAATCGGAAAAATATGAAACAAGATGGAATGGAAAGCTAACGAATAGCTCTACAACTCTTATGTTTATGAAAAGTCAAGATCATGTACACGCCCGCCGGAAAACTCGCCGCAAGCCGGCTATTTCTCAAGAACAGCAGAAAACCAGAAATCCGAGACTAATCATGCAATAAACATACTCAAATCTCAACTGATTAACATGAAACTTATAACAGAAATTTGAAAAGGCATAAAGAATCCAACAAAACAAGGATCAACAAGATCCAACGGCTAGATCTCAAGAACACCCGAAAAGAACATCAGTAGGTATAACCCTACCTAGCTGCGCTTTCCTCGGCTGATTCCCCACGATTTGATCACCAACAAGCCTCCAAACCACTTCAGGGATCTTCCTCTCATTGTCACGAATCCAACGAGCCTTAGAACGCCGAAAAAGATGAAGTTCGCCGGCGGTAAAGGGAAGAAACAGAGCACCGTGGGAAAGAAGAGAAAGAAGGGAGAAGAAGAGAAGAGAAGGAGGAAGAGAAGGGGAAGAAAAGGAAGGAAAAGCATGGGGAAAGCAGGAGAAAACGGGGAAAAGCTGGTAGAGGGGAGGGGAAGTCTTCCCTCTCTGACAGGGGAGAGCGACGGCCGACGGCCGTCCTCGCAAAAGAGAAAGAAAGCACCGACTCGAGCATGATCGATCTCCAAGGCATGTGAGATCGATCTCCTTTGCAATCCAGATCGATCTCCTTGAAATCTAGATCGATCTCCTTTGCAATCCAGATCGATCTCCCTAGCCATCCAGATCGATCTCATTTACTCAGAAAGGCAAACTTGGGCTAAAACACAAGCCCAAGCTCAGATCTTCCGATCTCGGGTTCACCTAGCCATTCTATACAAACACGAACACAGACAAGGCCAGTGTGTGCACACGCGGGTGTGAAACAAACCAACAAGGCGTAATTTACCAAATTGCCCTTGCGGTCTACAACGAACCACAGGGGTAGAGGGACAGGTCCTCACACTCCTAACTAAAGATTTAAACCAGTTGAAAATAGGCCAATCTCTTGCTCAACAATTGCCTAACACTTCTCTTGAAACATGTGCCCTTTGCCTTAATTCTGATCACCATATCACTGATTGTCATCTCGCTCCCAATTTCCTTGTCTTTGTTCAGGAAAATGTTAATGCAACTTATGGTTTTTCCAAACCTCAGAGCAACCCTTATTCTAATACCTACAATCCATGTTGGAGAAATCATCCTAATTTTAGTTGAAAACCACAACAGTCAAGTAACTTTCAAGGGCAAACCAATACAGCTAATACCTCTGCTTTTAAGTACCCGCCTAAACCTTCTGCAAATCCAAATTCTGGGTACCCTCCACAATCAACTTTAGCCCCTCAAACCCAATCCACCTCTGAACCAACTTTAAGTTCCCTCCTTTCGGCTATGCTATGACTGCCATGAATGACAACATCAATTCAAACATTAATGAAAACATTAGTGGCATAAGACGTGATTTGGCGAGTGAAGTCTCTAAAATTCAGAATTATGTTTCTAGAATAGAGAACCAGTGTAATTCTAATACCCAATCCATTGCTAAAGTTGAGAATTCACTTGGCCAACTTTCTAACACTATAGCCAAAAGAGAGGAAGGTTACTTGCCAAGTCAACCTGTGACAAACCCCAGAGGCCAGCACTATGTAGAAAGCCAAAACTTTGAGAGTGCCAACGCTATGGTGACCCTCAGAAGTGGCAAAACAGTAGATAACCAAATAAGTGAATCTGTCAGTACGGACAATCAAACGCCCGATCCGATGATTAATCTGTCAGTACATAAACCTCATCCCTCTATATTAGCTTCAGTATTTAGATGATTGATGAAGTTAATGTGTTAGAAATGGAGAATTCGAAAATCAGCTTCAGTTTTTTTTGTTGATGTTTTTTCATGTCTTTTACTTTTTTTCTAATATTTTGTCATGGGTGAAATTTTGGTGTAAAATAGTCTGTCAGTTCTTACATTTTAGATTTCGGAACTTTTCTTCTTTTTTATTTAAAGATATTCATATCAGATCCGAGTTCTATTCTGCATGCATCTTCTTCTTTACATTTCTTTCTTTTTGTAATTTCTTTTGTCAATATTGTTTAGATTTTTTTTTTATGTTCTTTCTTTCCTCTTTTCTGCTACTACTACTCTCGTTTCTTAAATTCATTTGTTTTTTCTTTGTTATCTTAAATTATTTTGTTACTTTTTATTGTCTATGTTTTTTCTTCCCTATATTGCATTCCTCTTTTTCTCTCTTTTTAGAAAGTTCATTAAGTTTATTTATTCTCATATTTTCTTTTTCTCCCTATGTTTACTTAAGGGCGGAGAGAGTCTGCCCAAGGGAGAAAGGCATGGGTGTTGATGTGATGGTATATGAGAAAAACCATAAAAAGGTCTTACGCCCTTCTAGCCGCGGGACGACCGGGACATGCCACCTACAAGCTCAACGACAACACTGTCCATCCCTGCCAATCTTTTTTTTCAATGTTTGATCTTTGATTTGGTGATAGATTGTTGTTTATTGCGATCCCATGGTGATTTTTGAGGTTTTATCTTTGATTTGGGTTTTTAATTTGGGTGTTTTCATAATAAAAAGATGGCCTTTTTTGGGGATTAAACCAAACCTTTTTATGGTTTTTCTCATATGCCATCATGTCAATAATTTCATGTGTTTTATTTTATCGCTGTTAAAATTTAAAATTAGCAGTAAGCATTTAATTTGAAAGAGCTATAATAACATAAATGTTAATTTTACGCTAGCATGTAACAAAAACCAGTGCCAAGGGAGGTTCTATAAATGTTTTTTGAAAGAAATCCTAAATATCCGTGTCGAAAGCACGGACATTCACTAGTATATATATATAGACACACATGTACATGCTAATCCTGTGTCAGCCGTAACTATTATCGACGAAATTTTTGTATTGATTTCATATTATAATTTATGAAAGCTTTGTACACCATCTTTTACATCACCTATATTTTATGTATTTTGCGGACGACAGGATGAAAAAGAAGAGTTTAGCCGCTGGCCGGCTCTTCCTTATAATGAATGGTTACCAGCTCTTAGTGGACGTCAAAAACCTTTGGTCAGAGTATTTGTCGAAAATACTTCTGATAGGCCTAGGTATCCTAGCTAGGTATGTCCTTCAAGCTAGGTTGAAGGGGATTAGAAAAGAGGTCAAACGTTGGGGACTCTGTGATAAAGCTTGATGGATATCTATGAGGAGGAAGCTGACTTCATTTCTTTGGATGATCGAGGAGATGGCCAAGAGATTTATGGAAAATAAATATGAGAGGAGAAGTGGTTCTAGCAATGTCTAGATTAATTGCCTTAGATGATTTTTCTCTTGACAAGTAAGCTCCAAGGCTACAAATTAAAAGCATAAAGCTACAGGCTAATCTCCCTGGAGGTGGGAGGCCAGAACCTGAGGTCCAGATGGTGGGGGGAGACAACCCTTTACCAAACTGAGCTATAGAGTGAGCTATACCATTACAGTTCTCGGAGATCGATACAAAATAGATTTCAGTAGATGATTTCATTATATAAAGTGAGAGTTACGCTTGAATAACTTTTACAAGATATAAACAAACAGAATCAAACATATCTAACCTTATCGTATACAAACAAACATATACAAACATATACAAGCAAACAAATCATAACTAAGTATGCTAAGATTGATGGGATTAGTACGTCTTATGTAATCTCCTACCCTTCGGGCTTATCTTTTCACAAAAAAAAAAAGTATGCTAAAATGGAATCTCATCACAATCATCAATAAATGAACCCATTTGAGGATTGTTATATAGCAAGTACCTCATAAATCATATATTATATGTAACTAGGTGGGCCCCCTGCCACCTGGCTGGGTAACCATCAAGTTAATGAGTGATTCGGTTATAAAAACTGAATTTGATTAATGAATTAGTATGGATATTATATAAGACTAAGTGGTGGGCCCGTGCCACCTGGCACGGCTAACTGCCCGCCCCCACTATCTCTATTATAACTTACGCCACATCAGCCACTATCCTTTTTTTTGTTTATTTAATTATAATTTTATATCACGTGTATGTCACGTGTGTATAAGTTTATGACTCATATGATGAGTCATAAAAGTAACTGTCCTTGGATCTTAGAAGGTAGATAAGTATGTATATTTAAAACTAATCTCCTGGCTTATGATTATAAGGATGTATATTTAAAACTAACCTAGGGAAGATGATAAAAATATACAAAGTTAACTTAGGAAAATATACATGTAAATAAATTAATAGGAGATAAATGGTTGTAACCGTTTTTGCTCCTTATAAGGTTGATAAGTATGTATATTTAAAACTAATCTCCTGGCTTATGATTATAAGGATGTATATTTAAAACTAACCTAAGGAATATGATAAAAATATACAAAGTTAACTTAGGAAAATATACATGTAAACAAACTAATATAAGGGAAACGGTTGTAACCGTTATTGCTCCTTATAAGGTTGATTGATTATATTAGATTAATATACTATAACTATAGAATATATATAACTGTATGAATTAAATCAACCTTATTAAGGAGTGGTTATGCATAATCGTTTTTGCTCCTTATAATGTTGATTAAATTTCTTAAATTTCTTTTGTTAGCCCAAAAGTAGTTATATTTGATATCTTATTATTTGATTTCAAATTTAGATACGATTTGGGAAGAAATACAAGAAATTCGGTAAAAAATTACTAAATTATGCAAAAAAACTGTTTCGTCAACTGTTTAGAAATAAATCACAAAAATTCATAAAACAAAGTCCAAAAATCCTGAAATTTTGAGAGATGAAAGAAGACTTCAAGAGCTATAACTTTCGTATTGAAAACTTTGTGAGTTTTATTTATAAATTGACGACAGTTTTGAAGTAAAGTCAGATCTATGGAAGCTGAAAATTAAAAAACTGAAGAAATCAATTAATGACGTGGTAGTCAACCGACCAGTTTCGAGAATCGATTTCAGTTTTCAAAGCTTTCCTTACAGATCGACTCCAAACTTCATCACTAGTTTACTAATAGTGATTGAATAAGAATTATATTTTGATTGAAGTTTGAAGCGTTTTAACCGCACCGTTTTGTAAACGAAACACTATGGAGATGCTCGATCATGCATCATAGTTATTATCGAGCTGAAGTTTGAGCTGATAATATGCGGATATTCGGGCTGCCAAATCTGAGTTTATTATAAAACTCCTGATTTCGCAATCTAACACAACTGGATTCCATTTAATATCTTATCCGCGTTCTTATAGATGTCCCAGATCAATGGAAATTTCGTTTTCTCTCCCTCCCTTCCTCACTCCCTCTCTCCCTCAGTCCCTCCCTCTCTCTCTCTCTCTCTAAATTTTTGTCCGAGAATCAGGATTAGGATCAAAATCCAATAAGAATGGTCTTTCATTGCCCAAGAATAGAAGGGTCAGGTTCAAATATATACGATTAGTGGACTCTTTGCAATCCTGCAACAATTAAGTTTGAAGAAGAAAAAGAAACAGCTCATACGAAGACCTAAGCAACCAAGAATTGGTTGGTACGTGAATTCTTTGTAGAATTAGTACCAAAGATCTCCACAGGAATATCAATGTTTGGAGAGAACATTAAACCTTGCAAAAGAAAAGAAAAGAAGAAAAGAAAAGAAAAGAAAAGAAGAAGAAGCACGCAAGATATATACCCAACGCAATGATCACAAATTGGAAGAACTGATAACTTTGTGACAGAGATTTTCATGTCATATTAATATCTAGACAAATATGGAGAACTACAAGCTGATGATCAACTCCTATGAATAGCTCATCCAAAATAGAAAGAAACAAATAAATAAATAAAAGCCTTCTCTGAATATCTTCCTGTGTTACATATGTATATATATGGCTATGATATCTTATCAAGAACTCGCCGGACATGATCGGCGTCACAGGGAATCCTAATCACCCCTCCTTGGCCGTAGCCGAACTCCTGCTCCGCCATCTCGAGAAAGACCGCCATGCGAGGATCTTTGAGTTGCTTCACGGGCACCACAAACCTCTCAGCCTCCTCGCCGATCCCCACCAGCACCGGCACGCACCCTTTAGGCACTTTCTGGCAACCTCCCTCTCTGTCGGCAGTCCTCCTCGGCAATAGCTGGTAACTCACCGGATCTTTCTCCTTCCTCATGCTGGCACTCCTTATGCTGGCACCAAGTTTTAAGCCTACCAGCATCTCCATTCAGCTCTTTGGTCTCTTGAGAGAACAAAGGTTGTGTGACCTTAAAGGAAGGAAAAGGTGTAATATATATAGTACGAAATAGCTATGGTTTTGTGGTTCAGCATTCAGATCTTGTCAAAAATGGTTACCACTTTAGAATTTTATATTGGAATGTTTTGCATATATATCCACACCTACATCTTAAATTTAATAGGGAGAAGGGTCGATAGGGGCTGAAAAAAAATATAGTACGGCATAGAGGAGCTGTTAAACTTTCTCAAGGCGTTTACTACCTTTCTATGCTAAAAAGTCATAAATACCCCTTTCTTAAATATAGCAGCCCACGACCGCCCCGATCTCCGCCAAAGCCCTTTCGTCTTCCCCAAGCAACCCATCCGTTCGTCTTTCCCAAGCAACCCATCCGTTCGTCTTCCCCAACCAGGAAAAAATTGAAACATTTCTTCCCTTTTTTTCACCCTCTCGACGGCCGGCCCTAGTTCGTCCTCCCTTAGTCGAAGATCTCCTGCGACATCCTTCTAAAACATGACATTTCGACGGACCTTGAGCAACGAAGTTTTTTACGAGTTACTTTCCAGGATTTTATGGGGAAAGGGTATGCTTCTTAATCATCGTTCATGAATGTTGCTTCACATTATGAAAACTATTGTTAATTTCTAGTATTTCTTTGCTTCTTTACGAGTTACTTTTCAGAATATATTTGCTCATTATTTTCTTAATCATTGTTTTTGACATTATTGTTACTTTCTAGTATTTTTCATATTATCTTTGCAAAACTGGTAACCAGTTACTTTTCACCAAATATAGGATTTGATTTTCCTGTTTAATTACAAGTTACTTTTTATCATGTGTTTGTTCATCAGTTACTACGTATCAATTACTTTCCACCATAAGAACTCATTTTTTACCAGTTACTTTTCACATTTGGTAACCAGTTACTTTTCACCTCTTTATTCTGAAGTTACTTTCCATCATGTGTTTACTCTTAAGTTACTAGGCATCAGTTACTTTCCACCAGCATTAGGTGTTTTTTAACCAGTTACTTTCCACTAAAAATAGAATTTGATTGTTCTATTTATTCACCAGTTACTTTCCATCATGTGCTTGTTCATCAGTTACTAGGCATCACTTACTTTCCACTAAAATAACTCATTTTTCATGAGTTACTTTCCACATTTGGTAGAATTTGATTGTGCCAGTTATTCGCAAGTTACTTTCCATAATGTGTTTACACTTAAGTTACTAGGGATCAGTTACTTTCCACCAACATTAGGTGTTTTTTAACCAGTTACTTTCTATCATGTGTTTACACATAAGTTACTTGGCTTCAGTTACTTTCCACCAGCATTAGGTGTCTTTATTCACCAGTTACTATCCACAATTAGTTAGTTACTTTCCATCAACTAGTTTCTTACCATAATGTGTTTGTTCATCAGTTACTTTCCACAATTGTCCTGTTTGTTCTCCAGTTACTTTCCAGCAATTGGTAGAATTTGATTGTCCTGTTTTCTTAGCAGTTACTTTCCATAATGTGTTTGTTCATCAGTTACTTTCCACCAACTTCAGGTGTTTTTTTCACCGGTTACTTTCAACATTTTGTAGAATTTGATTCTCATATTTATTCTCCAGTTACTTTCCAACACTTAGTTAGTTACTTTACAACACTTAGTTACTTTCGATTACTTCCCTTAGTATCTTCACCAATGTGCAGGAAAACAGTTCCCAAATGTGAAGGCAGGAAAGCTAATGTGGCACAGTACATGTCAACTGTGTGCACATTAGTGAAATTAATGGCAAATTTGCACAAAATGTTTAGGGATCAACACTGGACAATACTGCACAAGACACCATTTTTTGCATTGGTGGAGGCAGTGTTCAATGGCCAGCTTACGAACAAAAACACAATCAAGCACGATGACGACATTATCAAATTGGTCAACCAGTATGATCCCAACATAAAAGCATTCAATATGGGAGGCAAGTACATTCAATTGAGAAGTACAGATGTTAAATACATATTTGGCCTTGAACATGGGACCGAAGATTTGAAGATAAACAAGGTATGGTTACACCAAAAAACCTCTCAGATATTAAGCAGAAATTTTCCAAGGGAAAGTACCATATCAATGGCTATGCTGAGAGACAAAATAGTCAGTATTTTCCGGAAGAGGACAGATGCAGCTATTACTGAAAGCATCAAATTGTTAGCTCTTTATGTCATTGAATCACTCTTCTTCCCCACCAGTGGAAGAAATATAACACGGGCATTTCTGGATTACGTCGATGACATAGAAAACATGAAGAAATATGATTGGTCGACAGGGATCTTGAAAACTCTCATGGAATCCTTGGATAAAAACTATAAGGAGCCATCAAAGGTGACTGGAGGCACTGTCCTGCTGCCGGTACGAATATATTATGTACAAGTTTTTTGGTTCATTCGTATCTAAATTCATTCATCAGTTACTTTCCATATTTCCACTAGGATTTTCCCTCCCAATTACAACTTACTTTCCGCTTATTAGGTACTTTACAATTAACAAAAATTTGTTGATGTCTGTGCAGTACTGGTTCTATGAGCATACGACAATCATTGAACCACCAAAAGAGGGGTGCATGATTCCACGATGTGTCAAGTGGAACATATATAACGGTGGAAAAAATATCATAAATTTTGAAATCTCTGGAATACCTAACAAGAAGCTGAAGACATCAGAATTACAACCAACATTACAAGAAATAAAGGTGTATGCTACTTACATTGATGAAGGAGAAACAGAAGAAGAATATGAGGAGGAGGAAGATGGAGAAGATGAGGAAGGAGAAAATGAAGAAGGGGATGATGAGATAGATGCAGAGGATGAGGAAGGAGAAAATGAAGAAGGGGAAGATGAGATAGATGGAGGGGATGAGGAAGAAGAAGCCATGGATGAAGCACAATTTCAAGTAACAAACGTATGATTACTTTGCATGAATAACTTTCCATTAATTACTTTTAATTAGATATTATCACATTAGTTACTTTCCATTTTAATACAGTCACATTAGTTAGTTATTATTAGTAGTTACTTTCCACCTAAATTGTTGTTATTTTCCAACTAGATGGTAGTTACTTTCCATCTACTTTCCATCTAGATGGAAAGTAGATGGAAAGTAACTATGGTATGCCAAATACATAAGATGCATTTCAAAAAACATATTTTATCATTATAATTGCTTACTTTTCATATATTTTTATCTGCAGAGTATGCTAGTTCTAAATTATAATGATGACGTCGCATGTCGAATTTTCGACAAATATATCAGGCAATTTTAGATGGAATGACATATATTGTATTCCCAGTACTATCAACGGGGTACAAAACTGAAGATAAAACGCCATTCCACTGGACACTATTGGTCTACGATGTCGGCGATAAAAAATGGTATTTTTATAACTCAATGAGGCCAAGAGGTAGGGGCAGTAGAGATGCATTCTTAAAGGACACCAAGAAAATGGTAATTCTAAATGCTCTCTATAGAATTATAAGTTCAACGTCTCTGTTTATGATAATATTTATGTTCCAACTGAATTGAATATCTTTCATTTTTTGTCCATGTTTTTCATAGAAAAATTTGATAGAAGATGAATTCATTGTCGAAACACAACGAACACCAAGCAAAAAGATGCCTATTGTAAGCGTCAAGAGTGCAGCTCAGCAGAGTCCTGACTCGTAAGAAACAGTTGACCAACATCTTCACTGAAACAAACTACAATCATTATTGAATTTTAGTTGTTTAGCATTCATTACAACTCGAATCTAACTTATGTTGGTGTTTCCTTACATAGCAATGATTGCTCCATGTACATTTGTTATTTCATGCGGGAAATAGCAATTCATCATAGACATCAAATACCAAGGGATATCAAAGAAGAGGGAATTAATCAATTCAAGGCCCAGCTGATTGAGCGATTAGTACTGCGCAGCTGAAACATGTATTGAAAAGTGACTACAGGAAATTAATTGAAATCTTATATGTAATTACACTGATAGTAACTTGTGTTACTTTTTCTTTTTACACTCATGTGAAGTAACATAACTCATTTCCATCTGTATTTTCAAAACTCTATGTAGCACTGTGAGTTACTTTTCCAATTTCAAATGACATCTTACTTTGACAATCTATTTCTATATTTGGTGGAAAGTAACTGGTGAATAAACACCTAATGTTGGTGGAAAGTAACTGATGCCTAATAACTTATGTGTAAACACATGATGGAAAGTAACTGTTGAATAAATAGCACAATCAAATTCACTCAATTGTTGAAAGTAACTGGTGAAAAACACCTTGTGTTGGTGGAAAGTAACTGATGCAGGAAACTGATGAACAACCTCTTTATGGAAAGTGACTAATGAATAAACAGGACAATCAACTTCTACCAAATGTGGAAAGTAACTGGTGAAAAACACCTAGTGTTGGTGGAAAGTAACTGATCTAAGAAATTGATGAACAAAGACGCTATGAAAAGTAACTGGTAAATAACAGGAAAATCAAATTCTACCAAATGTGAGAAGTAACTGGTGAATAAACACCGAATGTTGGTGGAAAGTAATTGATGCATAGTAACTGATGAACAAAGACACTATGGAAAGTAACTGGTAACTATTAACTGGTGAATCACATTCAAAATTGAACAAATACGATGATTAATGTATCAAAAACACTTCACTCATCTCAAATACTAAAATTCAAACTACAAAAAATGACTAATCCAATGGTTCTTTACATGTCTTCCTGTTATGATGACCCTCACGGTCACAACGGCCACAAATCATGGTTCCCACAAACTCTCCCTTTGACCTGATCCTCTTCTTCTTGGGTCTGCCAGGTGGCCTCCTTGACAATGGAGGTAGAATAAGTTCATCTCTCGGTACATAATCTGGCTTGTTGATTGACGGAACAGGATATATTGGGAACGAGTAACTCTTCGCATAACATGACGTGTGAAAATATTCATCCACAAATGAACTGACCTCTTCTCTTGTCGTCATGATGCAAGCCATAGCATGAGAGCAAGGGATGCCATTTTTTTGCCAGTTATAACATGAACATCTTCTATTTCTAATATCAACTGAAACAGATGGTTCGGAATAAACCTCAAATAATGAGCTAGTAGACTTGTTCACAATCCAAGTCCTTCGTTCGTTAAATGCTATTGAGTTCTTCCGGTCAATTTCAGGACAAATCTGTGACCTGAAGTATTGCAAGCATCCCTCCTATCTGCATGCACAAAGAAGATGTCAATTAGCAATAGACACACTGTCAAAAACAAAGATGAAAAAGCTATATTCAACTTAACAAATCACACCTGACAATTTCTGCATGAGTTTAACCCTAATCATATCAACCAATTTCGTAATAGGGAGGCTCCTTTCATCAACAATCCAAGCATTGAAAGATTCTGCGGCATTTGAGCGCATCAAACCATATCTGTTACCCTTAAAATATGCATTGGCCCATTTCTCAAGTGGCAAATCCTTCAAGAACTTTGATGCAATATGCGTTCCCTCTCGCACAAACTCTTGAACCTTCTCCTCAAAGAGATCAACAGTGGGAGCATAAGCACACTCAGCAAACTTATATATGATTGTCTCCTTAAAATCCCCCTTGAAACTTTTACCGCTGAAACAACTCCTCAAATTTGTCTTCAAGTGATAGAGACAATACGCATGATGACATCCAGGAAAAACCTCTGGCATTGTTTTCAAAAGGCCAGCATTCCTATCCGAAATAAATGTTATAACCCGATCTGGAGAAAGAATTGCTTTCAGACAGAGCAGAAACCATGACCAGTTTTCCTCATTCTCCGCATCAACAACTACAAAAGCAATAGGATACAATCCTACAAAAACCAAATATGGAAGAAGAATGTTCGTACTCAATTATGATGGAAAGCAATAGAGAGTTCATTCCTTAATTTACAAAATTCCACCATTACTTGGAAGTAACTGATGAATATCAACAACCTGTTGAATTATGCATGTTTTGTATATAAAGTAACTAATGCAAAGTAACATATAAAAATTCACTACTGAAAGATAATACACTCACGACAAAGCACAACTAGAAATCTTGTAAGTAACTAGTGGAAATTAAATAGAAAGTAACTTGTACATAAGATAAGTAATGCAATATGCAACTATAAATATGGAAAGTAACTAGTGTAACAAATGAAAAGTGACTAGTAGAAAGTAACTTATAGGTAAGATAACTAATGGCATTACGGAAAGTAACTGACAGCTCTTATATAAGAGTTTATAAAGTAATTAGTGAATAGAAGCAGGTGGAAAATAACTACTAAGAACCAATGCAAATTAACATAAAGTCAAACACATAGTTGCAATTTCTAACCTTCATTGTCGTCCTTCCCTGTGGCAGCCAACAATTGTCCCTTGAACTTGCCCTTCAAATGAGTGCCATCTAGACATAGCAGTGGCCGGCAAAAGTTGAAACCTTCAATACAGGCATTCATGGCTATAAACAACCTCCTAAACCGACCAGTTTCCTCATTGACCTCAACAACAAAATGAGAACCTGGGTTTGCGTCAACTACAGACTGAGCATACCAACGTAACATTTCGAATGAACCCTTGTCATCTCCCAATACAGCCTTTTTCGCCTTTTCAACCCCAGACCACGCGATGTCATATGAAATTTCCACACCATAATCTGAATGAAAATATTTCATAACCTCAATAGGTCTAGTGTTGGGCTTAATGCACACCTGGTCATGTATCAAATAGGCGACAAGATCTGAATTCATGCGTTTATGCCTCACTGTGCGAGATCCCGCACCACACGTATGAACATTGTTAAACTTTTTCACGTAGAAGAAACCATTACAAGGCTGACGAGAACCTTTGACCATCCATTGGCAACCACTTAACACCTTCTTGGAACACTCCGCCGACACCACCTCACGTTTATTTCTCACATACTCAAAGTCATATCTAGACTCTACTGCTAGCTTAGCCAGACTTAGTCCAAATTCCTTAGCACCACCTTCAAACATTTGGCCCACACTATGGATAGCCCTCTCCCAGCCAAATGTCAACAATACCTTCTTGGGGTGCTGACAAAATGATGGCAGCAAATCAATCTCCTCATCACCAGAAAAACAAGGAACAATGGCTGAAGAAGCATCACCAGCATTGCAATGATAAATGCTATCATTCTTACTCGAAATATCTACAACAATACACTCAATATGCAATGATAATGCAATGGAAACCATACTCTTGAAATCAGCTTCAGATTCAAGAACAAACTTCGGGTGTTCAGGTATCGAATAGCATAGACACAAACTTTCATCACCCAAGTCTGGCCACTTATCACAAACAATTCCCACTGCTCCATCAAAACATGCAACCATTCCTAATCCACGTATTAAAGTCTGATCACCATATCTAAACAGCAATATCAACCTCTCATCCATCATCAACCCTACACAACACAAATGACATAAACACCAACTATGGAAAGTAACTAATTGGTGGTAAGTAACTTATGCATAAACATCAATTGTGGAAAGTAACTAATTAATAAACACCAATTGTGGAAAGTAACTAATTGGTGGAAAGTAACTAACTACCCCGAGCTAGTAGACTTGTTCACATTCCAAGACTTATGCATAAACACCAACTGTGAAAAAGTAACTAATTGGTGGAAAGTAACTTACGCATAAGTCAGCGGAAAGAAACTTATGCATAACTGATAAAACCATCAGAAACCAGTGTTTGCAAACAAACACAACACTAAAATGGACCCATTCGTACCAAAAATGCAACTTCACAAATATGAAAAGTAACTAAACAAACTAACGGAAAGTAACTAGTGAAAAACACTACTGAATTTGTCGCGCCCCGACCCGCGTAGGCCCAACCGAGCCGGGCAACGCGAACCGGAACTTAACCTACTGAGAAAATTTTGGCGATGTTTCCCTCTAATCGTAGTGGTTACCCTAGCAAACATAATCATCCTGTATTAAGTACAATCTCAAACCTCAAACACTGGAACCGAAATAGATACAAAACCTCAAAACAGGGAAATTATCCATTTATCACTCCCGTAGGAGTTTATCTATAACAAAAAGGGGTAAAACGGTAAGATCGCCACCTCTCAAGCACCGCCAGACGCCGCCACGTCACCAAACACCTACCCGGTAGGGGCGACCGAAGAAGAGCTCGCGCCAGGACCTGCAAAACACAGCCCGGGTAGTAGTGAGCACTAAGCTCAGCAGGGACACTACACTACGACACTCACAAGGGAGGGAACACAACAGTGTCGCCCCCAAGCAAAGCCTAGGTGTATCACAGGGGTCCCATAACCCCACCGGATACCCCTGAGAGCCCCAGTCATGGTCTCCCAGCGAGCTGGTCACACACTGGGTCACACTCAGTAAGGCAGGAAACGACACTGCCAACTCACAACAGGATCCTGGGCACTGTCAGCGAATAGCACCGCTGAGAAGTCACACATGCCACCGAAGAGTTCAAGAAGGACTGGGTACCGGTTACCCGCAACGGTCATAAGAGATAAACCCAGGCTACCCGGAAGCCCTGGATCGGCAACGCCCTAAACAGATGCAACTAGTGCACAACACAATGCATGCTATGAACATGCGCAGAATAATACATGTAAGCATGCAACAGGATGTGATGATATAAATACAAGGTCTGGGCACGGCACCCTGCCGGCCCGGGGTGGTGAACAAATATTTAAGGGCTAGGGACTGCTGCAGTGGTACCACCACCAACTGCCAGCAGTCCACCACAACACCTGCACCGGGAAACAACCCCGCAAACAACAGCTCATAAACATAACAGATAAAGCCCTCGGCGCACGCCGACATGCAAGGCTATGGAAAGCTGTAGAGCTACCCGCCCATTTATTCTACACAATCCCAGGAGTCATCACTCCTCTGGTTCACCACTGCCCTATTATAGGGCTAACATGCTTAATCGTATGTTCCAGGTATTGAGACAGCAAAGAAAACTGTCATACAAAGCCCCGCGGGCAAAAACCCACTTAAAACACCCTTTAGCCACTAAGGGATCGATCTCCCTTCTCAAGGGGATCGATCTCTTAGCACTTAGGTAAAACTCGTCCCTGTCAACCGAAGGAGATCGATCTCCTCCTCCAGAGGGATCGATCTTCCTCGTGACCAGGGACTCACCGCCACCAGCCACCAAGGGATCGATCTCCCTTCTCAAGGGGATCGATCTCGCTCGGGCTGGGCGCGACACACCATAAGGGATCGATCTCCCTTCTCAAGGGGATCGATCCGAATGGGTTTTTCGACGTACTTCTGGCGAGGAATACCGTCGGAAAACACATCCAAACTTAACCAAACTCTGGGATCTGATATATCAAGATCCCACGAGTCCAAAACCGGTGAAAACACGAGAGTTAAACATGTATTCAGAGAGATCTAAGCAAAAGAACATGAATCAAACCGAAAAATTCAAAACCCCAAAAAGAAAGTAGGTAGGAATCCCTACCAGAGTAAGAGCGGCTTAAATCCAAGCAGCTAGGCCTTAGATCTTCCTCAAACGAGCTCAAATCCAGCAAGAACGCGGTTTAAATCTCAGAAAATCCCAAAAAAATCAAAGGATAACGATCTCGTTTGTTTTATAGACAAACGAACCGACATAAGGGAGATCGATCTCCCTGTGAGAAGAGATCGATCTTCCTTGCCAGAACGGGTTTGACTTTTTGGCACAAGGAGATCGATCTCTAAGCTAGATAGGATCGATCCCACTTGTCCAGAAAGCTAGACTTGGGTCAAAACTCAAGCCCAAGCCCGGATCTTTCGATCCCGGGTCTCACTAACCATTCTAAGCAAACATTACCACAAACATGGTCAGTGTGTGCACAAGCGCGAGTGTTAAACTAGCCGACAAGGTACAATTTATCAAATTGCCCTTGCGGCCCACAATGAGCCACACGAGGAGAGGGACGGGTCCTCACATCCTATTACACTTAAAGGAAATCTCATCCCAAGATTCGATAAAGGTAGGGCTCGGAACAAAAGGAAAAGCTACACTAGTAGACAGGACAAAAGGTACATCGAGAAGGATACAAGTGCGGATACTCCTGCCGCATGCGCGCCTCGCGCTCCCAGGTCATCTCCTCGACGCCTCTGTGCCTCCACAGTACCTTGACCAAGGGAATCATCTTCCCACGCAAGACCTGATCCCTCCGGTCAAGTACGCGAACTGGCTGCTCAACGAATGTCGCGTCTGCCTCAAGCTCAATGTCATCCACCCTGATGACATGAGACGGGTCTGGGTGATACTTCCTCAGCATCGACATGTGGAAAGTCGGGTGCACAGCTGACATGTGCTGAGGAAGATCAAGGCGGTAAGCTACCTCGCCGACCCTCTCTAGGATCTCGAACGGCCCAACGAACCTCGGAGCCAACTTGCCCCCGCTGCCAAACCTAACAGACCCTCTGTACGGCGATGCCCGCAGAAACACACTGTCACCAACTACGAACTCAAGCGGTCGTCGCCTCCGATCTGCATAGCTCTTCTGCCGGCTCTGAGCCGTCAGAAGCCTCTGCCTGATCTGCACTAACCTCTCTGACAACCTCCTAACGATGTCTGGACCGGTGAGTGAAGCCTCTCCAACCTCTGTCCAGCACACTGGGGAACGACACGGCCTACCGTACAACACCTCGAAAGGTGCTACTCCAAGACTGGACTGGTAGCTGTTGTTGTAGGCGAACTCCACCAAGGGAACGTGCTCCTCCCAGCTGTCTCCTGTATCGAGGACACATGCTCGCAGCATGTCCTCCAAGATCTAGATCGTCCGCTCTGACTGCCCGTCGGTCTGCGGATGAAACACCGTATTGAACGTCAGGAGTGTGCCAACAGCCTCCTAAAAGCCTTGCCAGATCCTGCTAGTGAACCTAGGGTCTCGGTCTGACACGATCGACACTGGTACCCCGTGTAGTCTAACTATCTCTCTGACGTACAAACTGCCCAACCTGTCTGACGAGCCTGTCGTCCGCATAGGCAGGAAATGCGCCGATTTGGTCAATCGATCGACGATGACCCAAATCGCGTCATTCCCCTTAGGCGATCTCGGTAGCCCGGTCACGAAGTCCATCGTGATGTGCTCCCACTTCCACTCAGGTAGTGGAAGCGGCTGAAGTAACCCCGGAGTTCGCTGGTGCTCTGCCTTAACCTTCTGACAGGTGAGGCCGCGCGATACGAACTCCGTCACCGCCCTCTTCATCTCTCGCCACCAGAACTACCGCCGAAGATCCTGGTACATCTTGGTGCCGCCGGGATGAATTGCAAAGCGAGAGTGGTGAAACTCTCATAGGACGTCATCACGAAGAACTGGATCTGCTGGAACTGCTACTCTACCTCGGAACCGTAGCCCTCCGTCTGGCGATACTGTCCAGTCTCCGTCTGCGCCCTCCGTGCCCGCTGAGGTGCGTAACCCCTTGAGCTCTGCGTCACTGCGCTGCGCCTCTACAACTCTAACCAGTACTGCTGGCATACTCTGCACTGCGTAGAGGAAGCCGCTGGATCCCTGATCCTCGAACTCTAGCCCCAACTGGCCTGCTGTCTCGAGTGCCTGCCACTGACAACCCTGCAACTGCTGCTCTGGTGTCTCTCACCTGCCTACTCAGCGCGTCTGCGACAACGTTTGCCTTACCAGGATGGTAATGCAACTCGAAGTCGTAGTCCTCCAGTAGCGCCATCCAGCGTCGCTGCCTCAGGTTGAGGTCACGTTGGGTGAAAACGTGCCTCAAACTCTTATGGTCCGAGAAGACTGAGAACTTCTCGCCATAGAGGCAATGCCGCCAGGTCTTCAGGGTGAAGACCACTGCTGCTAGCTCCAAGTCGTGGGTCGGGTAGTTCCTCTCATGGTTCTTCAGCTGGCGAGAACCATAGGAAACTACGTGCCCCTCCTGCATGAGGACACACCCCAAACCCTCACCACTGGCATCGTAGTAGACACTGTAACCAACGCCTCGCTCGGGGACGTTCAGCACCGGTGCACTGGTCAACCTGGTTCTCAGCTGCACGAAAGCCCGCTCACAAGCATCATCCCACACGAACGGGACGGCCTTCTGTGTCAGTCTGGTCAACGGTTCGGCGACTCTGGAGAAGTTCTGCACGAACCGCCTGTAGTAGCCCGCCAAGCCTAGGAAGCTGTGGACCTCGAACACTGTCCTCGGTCTCTGCCACTGTACCACTGCCTCGACCTTGGCGGGGTCGACTGAGATCCCTGCTGCCGACACCACGTACCCAAGGAATCCCACCTGTGCAAGCCAGAACTCGTACTTGGAGGCCTTGGCGAAAAGCCGATGCCTCCGAAGTAGCTGCAACAGTCGCCAAGTGTCGCTCGTGCTCCGCCTCTGACCGGGAGTAGATAAGGATGTCGTGGACGAAAACCACCACGAACTCGTCTAGGTAAGGCCGGAAGATCCTCTACATGAGATCCATGAACGCTGCTGGTGCGTTCGTCAGCCCAAACGGCATCACCACGAACTCGTACAGGCCGTACCGAGTCCGGAATGCCGTCTTCGGGATGTCGCAATCCCGAACCCTCAACTGGTGGTAGCCGGTGCGGAGGTCGATCTTCGAGAACACCGAAGATCCCCGCAACTGGTCGAACAGGTCGTCGATCCGTGGCATCGGATACCTGTTCTTCACCGTCACCCTGTTGAGCCGCCTGTAGTCTATGCAAAGACGAAGGGTACCATCCTTTTTCTTTGCGAACAACATTGGCGCCCCCCAGGGAGACATGCTTGGACGGATGAAACCTCTGCTGATCAGCTCATCTAACTGGGTCCTCAGCTCGCTCTGCTCTGCTGGTGCCATCCTGAAAGCCGGGAGAGAGATCGGTGCGGTACCTGGTACTAGGTCGATCTCGAAGTCGACCTCTCTGGACGGTGGAAGCCCTGGCAACACCTCGGGGAACACGTCCGCAAAGTCGCACACGATTCTCGGAAAACTGCACTGCTGCTGCACTTCATCAGAACCGGACAGGGACAGGCTGGCCAACAAGGCTGAAAGCTCGCTGCCACGCCTTCCCACACCACAAGCAAAGGAATCGATGGAGAACCGATCCCCCAAGAACACAAACCGTGTCCCATCGGGTGTCCAAGTGACCGCCCTCCGGCGACCACAGTCGATGACGGCTCGGTATGCTGCCAACCAGTCCATACCGAGTATCACGTCAAAGCCGATCATGTCTAGCACCCGAAGGTCTAGACAGACTTGGAGGCCTCCAACCTCCAACGAACACGATCGGCAGACCCGGTCCACCCTGACTGTCCCGCCGATCGGTGAGTCTACAGACTGTGCCACCTCTAGCCGACTCGTCTCTAATCCTAGCGATGTCACGCACATGCTAGCAATGTAGGAATGAGACGCTCCAGAGTCTATCAGCACATCTACCAAAGAACTAGAAAGCTGAAAGATACCTCTGAGGACGGACGGCTCTGCTGCGGTCTGCTGGTACTGCTAAGGCTGGTGGTACTGCAACGGCTGCTGGCACTGCAACGGTTGCTGGTACTGCAACGACTGCTGGTACTGCGGTGGCGGCTGGTACAACTGCACGGTGTCTCGCTGCTCACGGACTGGGAGGGCAAACACCTGCCCTCGCCGGCCGCCTCCGCCCCTGGGACGCCCCAGTCCCACCCCTGATCCGCGCCCGCCACTGCTCCCTTGCCAAGCACCGGACCCTCCGCCTCTACCGCCATGCGGCACAGCGCCTCGCGCTCCTCGCTGGGGACAGTCTCTACGAAAGTGCCCTAGCTGCCCGCAGAGAAAATACGGGCCTGACGCGCCATCAGGCAACTGACCCTGGCTCCCCCCTGACGAAGCCTGCCCAGATGGCCCGGCTGCCATTAAGTACGGGGCTGGTGGACTGTTGTACACGCGGCGGCTGCTGCTGAAAGGGTCGCTGGCGCCGCTGCTGCCCTCTGCCGAACCCACCCCTGCCCTGGGGTCACTGCTGTGTGCTAGTGGGAGGTACCGGTGGAACTGCCCGGTACCTGTCATCCCGCAACTGCGCCTCCACTGCCCTCTGCCGAACCCACCCCTGCCCTGGGGTCACTGCTGTGTGCTAGTGGGAGGTACCGGTGGAACTGCCCGGTACCTGTCATCCCGCAACTGCGCCTCCACTGCTAAGGCGCAGTTCAGGATCGCCGAGTACGTCTGGAAGCAGTGTGAGCTGGTCTGCCGCCGGATCTCTGGCATGAGTCCCCACTAGAACTGCCGCACCCTGGCTACGGGGTCTGCTGCAACTGCCCCCGCAAAACGGATAAGTTGGGTAAACCTGGAGGCGTACTGCTGAACTGTGCGAGTACCCTGCAGAAGGGACTGGTACTCGCGGGTCAGGGCGTCACGTGCACTGGCTGGAAAGTGCACGTCTAGGAACATCGCCCTGAACTCCTCCCACAGCGGTAACTCTCCGCCACTGGTGTGCCGGATGGTGCGCCACCAGTCGGGAGCCTCGCCGTCGAGCTGGAACGCTGCGAGGGTGACCCAAACCCGGTCATCCTCCACGAAGAGAGCCTCCAGGACGCACGTGACTCCGTCAAGCCACTCGTCCGCTGCGGTCGGGTCTCCAGACCTACCACTGAACCTGGGAGGGTTCAGCCGCTGAAAAGCCATTGAGATAGCGACCGAGGCCAGTCCGCCGACAAGAATGGGGGCCTCCTCCTCGGCGAGGAAGACCTCCGCCTGCGCGACCGAAACCGCCGCTGGTGATGGTGCAGTCTGTCTAGCTCGGACCACCCTGACAGGGGCAACCCTGTCCGGCCGGGCCGGTAGACCAGGTCATGCCCCACCCCGACCGGCAACCAGAGGTTGGCCGCGAGCTCCCGACATCTGCACGATCACCAACAACAAACGAGTTGCCACTCATTAGAACGGCAAAACAAACATCATATCAATAAAGCGGAAGACATACACATCGCAAGGAGAGCATGCAAGGATGTTCTGAACCTAGAACTATCCCATTCCACGCTCAGCTCAACCGAATCCTGATCCTAACACCCTGTGATCTACAGCCTATGCTCTGATACCAAGCTGTCGCGCCCCGACCCGCGTAGGCCCAACCGGGCCCGGCGACGCGAACCGGAACCTAACCTACTCGGAAATTTTGGCGAGGTTTCCCTCTAATCGTAGTGGTTACCCTAGCAAACATAATCATCCTGTATTAAGTACAATCTCAAACCTCAAACACTGGAACTGAAATAGATACAAAACCTCAAACCAGGAAAATTATACATTTATCACTCCCGTAGGAGATTATCTATAACAAAAAGGGGTAAAATGGTAAGATCGCCACCTCTCAAGCACCGCCAGACGCCGCCACGTCACCAAACACCTGCCCGGTAGGGGCGACCGAAGAAGAGCTCACGCCAGCTACTGCAAAACATAACCCGGGTAGGAGTGAGTACTAAGCTCAGCAGGGACACTACACTACGACACTCACAAGGGAGGGAACACAATAGTGTCGCCCCCAAGCAAAGCCTAGGTGTATCACAGGGGTCCCATAACCCCACCGGATGCCCCTGAGAGCCCCAGTCATGGTCTCCCATCGAGCTGGTCACACACTGGGTCACACTCAGTAAGGCAGGAAACGGCACTGCCAACTCACAACAGGATCCTGGGCACTGTCGGCGGATAGCACCGCTGGGTAGTCACACCTGCCACCCAAGAGTTCAAGAAGGACTGAGTACCGGCTACACCTGGACTTGGCTCGAGACCGACACGACCTCTACACATCAAGCAACATCAGTATTCGAGTCATCTAACCCTATCATCGAAAACGACTGAATACTACAAATCGAGTCCTGTACCAGGCTACCCGCAACGGTTCTAAGAGATAGACCCGGGCTACCCGGAAGCCCCGGATCGGCAACGCCCTAAACAGATGCAACTAGTGCACAACACAATGCATGCTATGAACATGCGCAGAATAATACATGTAAGCATGCAACAGGATGTGATGATATAAATACAAGGTCTGGGCACGGCACCCTGCCGGCCCGGGGTGGTGAACAAATATTTAAGGGCTAGGGACTGCTGCAGTGGTACCACCACCAACTGCCAGCTGTCTACCACAACACCTGCACCGGGAAACAACCCCGCAAACAACAGCTCACAAAACATAACAGATAAAGCCCTCGGCGCACGCCGGTATGCAAGGCTATGGAAAGCTGTAGGGCTACCCGCCAGTTTATTCTACACAATCCCAGGAGTCATCACTCCCCTGGTTCACCACTGCCCTATTATAGGGCTAACATGCTTAATCGTATGTACCAGGTATTAAGACAGTAAAGAAAACTGTCATACAAAGCCCAGCGGGCAAAAACCCACTTAAAACACCCTTCATCCACTTAGGGATCGATCTCCCTTCTCAAGGGGATCGATCTCTTAGCACTTAGGAAAAACTCGTCCCTGTCAACCGAAGGAGATCGATCTCCTCCTCCAGAGGGATCGATCTTCCTCGTGACCAGGGACTCACTGCCACCAGCCACCAAGGGATCGATCTCCCTTCTCAAGGGAATCGATCTCGCTCGGGCTGGGCGCGACACACCATAAGGGATCGATCTCCCTTCTCAAGGGGATCGATTCGAATGGGTTCTCCGGCATACTTCCGGCGAGGAATACCGTCGGAAAACACATCCAAACTTAACCAAACTCTGGGATCTGATAGATCAAGATCCCACGAGTCCAAAACCGGTGAAAACACGAGAATTAAACATGTATTCAGAGAGATCTAAGCAAAAGAACATGAATCAAACCGGAAAACTTAAAACCCCGAAAAGAAAGTAGGTATGAATCCCTACCGGAGTAAGAGCGGCTTAAATCCAAGCAGCTAGGCCATAGATCTTCCTCAAACGAGCTCAAATCCAGCAAGAACGCTGTTTAAATTTCAAAAAATCCCAAAAAAATCAAAGGATAACGATCTCGTTTGTTTTATGGACAAACGAACTGACATAAAGGAGATCGATCTCCCTTTGAGAAGAGATCGATCTTCCTTGCCATAACGAGTTTGACTTTTTGGCATAATGAGATCGATCTCTTAGCTAGAGAGGATCGATCCCACTTGTCGAGAAAGCTAGACTTGGGCCAAAACTCAAGCCCAAGCCCGGATCTTTCGATCCCGGTTCCCACTAACCATTCTAAGCAAACATTACCACAAACATGGTCAGTGTGTGCACAAGCGCGAGTGTGAAATTAGCCGACAAGGTGCAATTTACCAAATTGCCCTTGCGGCCCACAACGAGCCACAGAAGGAGAGGGACGGGTCCTCACAGAATTGATCAAAACAATACCGAATTGATTGTGAATCTGAAAACTAATGATTATTATGAAAACAAAGTTATGACAGTTAAAGATCCTACCACGAGAAAAGTACATGAATGGTGGATAATCCCAATCCACGACAATACCTCGATTTAAAAACAAAAACAGAGGGAAAAAAAGAGATCACGCGAGATCAACAACTGATCCTACCTCGAATAAAGCAACGACAACCGTGAAACCGGAGGGAAAAAACTAGAACAACTGGTCGTAGACGACGGTGCCGGCGACGGAGACCTTCCACTATGAATGGCCAAAGAAATATATGTAGGGAGAAGGAAGGCGAAGCGACGACCATGGGAAGGAAGGCGAAGCGATGGCCATGGGAAGGGAGCCGAAGTGATTTCGGAAAGAGCGCGCGATCTGATAAAAGAGTGTTGGAGGGTATTCTGGCCATTAAAAATTAACGGCTAACCATGACCCAAACCTAGAGCACTAAACACCTTAAGAAAAAGGTATGTGGAGTTTTGGATAAATATTTCCTTACTATGGACCTAAACACCAATTATCTGAATTTAATATTGGATTGATATGCATATCTACACGTGCATTTTATTGATATCACGGAAAACACCCATCTTATCGATTATTGCATTCTAGTGCTGCAGTTATAAATTTTAGTTGCAAAAAACTACCTTGAGCAAAACGCCGTTAGTTTTCGTCCATTATCTTCGATGCATTTTCTTTTTCTTTTAATACTTTTCACAATACAATTGGCCAAATAACCCTTGAATTACATACAGTTTTATATTTTTTTTTGCAAAGAACAAAAGACACACTAAAATTATTTTTTTAATATTACCATCTCCACATTTAACTATATTGTTAACTACTTTTAGATATATATCATTGTTAGAGCAGAAAATCGTCGAAGGGAAAATAGGGTTGAAATGATCTAACATTCAAGAATCAGGGATTGCAGTTGAGTTCTACTCCTTCTAAACGAACAGAGGTGTTGAAGCTCTTGAAATTGGAAGGTGAAATGAAAATGAAGTGGAAAATGGAAATGGAAGTGGAAGATGATGATCTATGATAAATCTACTCCTATGAGTGATAGATCTACTCCTAGAAATGAAGAATTAGGGTAGCACTACTCCTAGGAAATTATGGTAATACTACTCCTATGGAAGAAATTATTGTAGCACTACTTCTAAAAATGAAGGACTGATTGCAAGAATTAAAAGGTATAAAAGCTTCATTAAGATAAATAGGGCTGCATTGATAAATATGAAAAACTACATAGAAAAGCTGGTTTACTTAACTGCCCGGGGCCCTTTTTTCTTCATCTTCTTGATCTTTTATAGACCTTCTGGTAATCACCTTGAAACCACCCGAACTACTTCATGTAACTATCAGAAATGCATAACTGGGCGACATCTTCATTTATTTACGAAACTGCCATCAGGTAGAGCTTCTTGTCTTCCATTGCGATTTGGCCGATGATAACCTTGGAATTTGATAAAACTCTGAACATGAAAGTTGTAGGTTTTCGAATTCTCTTTCCATCGGTCCAAAAATCAACTCATTTATACATCGTATGAGAAAGTTATCGCCACAATGGTCGAAACACATCGATGTCTTATTAAAATAATCGGTCAAAATATGGTCGATGGATTTTTGGCCGATGGAGAATTTGGACGATTGATCTGCCATTGATTGGATTTGGACATTTAGTGTTATTTACCAGTTTGCCACTGAACACTTTGGTTGTCCGTTTGACACACTAAACGATGGAATCTTAAGATCTTGTCAACAGCAAAGTTGTAGATCTTTTCGTCCTCTTTTGAATCGATCAAGAATCATCCAATTTGGATGCTTTATGTGAACGTTATGGCCAAAATACTTCAGCTGTGTCAACATTGAAGTATCTTTTGGGCGATTGGCAATATTTACAAAATTGCCATTGATCTTGTTAATCACCCAAATGGTTATATTTTATGGCTAACAATTATTATAAATAATTAGAGGGCATTTTTTTCATTTGAACATAGGTTGACAATAATGTACTGGTTTGCAAATAAAGTCAATAATTTTAATTCGAACAAGGAATGGATCACATTAGGCGGGGTTCAAAATCTCAAGCTGAGCTCTGGTACCAGGATAACTCCCATTGTTCAATCCAAAAACTTAAATTGATAAAAAAAAATTATAATTTTGTAAAATTACTTTAGCTTTTTTTCTTCCATATTGCCACATAAAGTATAGTGATATTCCATACAACTACCCATGTTATTAATTATATTTAGAATTTTTTAATATTAAATCCACTTGATAATCGATTTTACATATCAATCCATTTTGGTTTGCTCTTATAATTGAGCTTTTTAAATCCACTTATCTTTCGATTTATCAATCGAGGGACACTTTTGTGTTTCTTTACAAAGCAAGCCCAATTCATAAATTTTAAACCAAAATACCCCTCGTCAAACTCTCTCAACATTTAATCTTACCTGACACAAGCATGAGAGAGAGAAATGAGAGAGATCTCTCTACATTAAGATGTGACATCACCCATCTTCTTCTCTCGTATGAATTCCTTCATTATTTTGGAAAAATAGAATGTAGGTATTGCATTTTTTTGGGTCTTAATGCACTTAAATTTAGTGTTTAAGTCGGCATGGATATGATTTTTTACTTATGTGAGGAATTTCTTACTTAAGCGAGGAATTCCTTACTTAGCCTATGAATTCCTTACTTATGCGAGGAATTCCTTAGCATATTAATTCCTTACTTATGCGAGGAATTCCTTGGTATATGAATTCCTTGCTTATGCGAGAAATTCCTTACCTAGCCTATGAATTCTTACTTATTCAATCAGTGAGGCCTCTTCAGCCTTCCTGCATGACAGGAGGGCCCCATTGAAGGTGGCGGAACTCTTGAGAAGGAATCGGTGGGAGGCGAGCTGGAGGGGTAGGGTGTCGATGCCGACGGAGTGGAGGTGCCGGAGACAGCCAATAAGAAACGAAGGAAGAGGGAGGAGAGAGAGAGAGAGAGAAACGGAGGAGAGAGAGAGGAGAAAGCAAAGAAACAGAGGAGGAGCCGAGGAGGAGAAACCGGAGAAGAGGGGACGAGAAGTCGGAGCCGGAGGGGAGGAGGAGCCGAAGAAGAGGAGGCGACGGAGCCGAAGGGGATCTGCATCCGCGACATGGAGCTCGTGGACCGAAAAGTGCTCCCGCGACACTACGCCGCGGAGTTGGGTAAGGAGAGCTGGCGGGCGTTCTCCGGCTGCGGGGGGAGGCGGGTGGTGGTGACGGCAAACCCGACAGTGATGGTGGAGCCGTTCGTGAAGGATTACCGGGGTGGGGCGGGGGCGGCGGGCGTGGGGGTCGTTGTAGGGGGGGCGGGGGTGATTAGAGAGGTGCTTGAGAAACAGAGGAATAGGGAGGAGAGAGAGAGAAATATAGGAGAGAGCAGAAGGGGAGGAGGAGCCGGAGAAGAGGGGAGGAGAGAACAGAAGGGGAGGCGGAGGCCGAGAAGAGGTGGTGACGGAGCCAGAGCTGGAGGGGAGGAGAGAACAGGAGGGGAGGAGGAGCCGGTGATGAGGACGAAAGGGAGGGGGTGCAGATAGGAGGAGAAGGCGGAGGGGGCGGAAGGGGTGGTGGAGAGGTACCTCTGTGATAGGGATACGTGGACGGAGGTGGCGGCGTGGAGGTCGGAGGCATCGAGCCGAAGGGGAGGAGGAGCCGGAGACAAGGACGAAGGTGGGGTGGGGGTGGCGCCTAAACCGTGGATGGAGAGTTTTAGCTGTCGCCGCCCTTCTCCTCCTCCCCCGCGCGCCGCTTGAACGAGGATGACATCATGGAGGACGATGGTGACCCGGAGCCGTCTGATGCCTGCGCGCGCCCGCTGCTAGAATCGCGACTTGTGTCCCGTTGTTTACAATGAGGACATCTCACCCTTGTCTCCCGCCGTTCACCGTTGCGCCAACATCGTCCCTGCCAGAGACCGACCATCGCAACAAGCCGATGTTCGAGCTCGAGCAGGCTCGATGTTTCCTCGACGCTTGAGCTCGAGGACGTTCGCTTGACGCTTGAGCTCGAGCACTTCCTCGATGCTCGACGCTTGAGCTCGAGCACTTCCTCGAGCTCGAGCATCGAGCGAACGTCCTCGAGCTCGAGTGTCAAGCAAACGACAAACGAGGAACGGCGGGAGACAATGGCGAACGGTGGAAGACAACAGCGAGATGTCCTTGATGTAAGTAGTGGGGTGCGAGTCGCGATGCAAGAAGCGGGTGCTTGTGGGCATCGGAGGACTCGGCGTAACCCTCACCCTCCACGATGTCGTCCTCATTCAAGCGGTGCACGGAGGAGGGCGGTTATAGCAAAAACTCTCCGTCCACAGTTTAGGAGCCGCTAGCATTTAAACCCATCGTCTCCGGGTGTCGTGCCCCAACCCGCGGAAGCCCAACCGGGTCGGGCGACGCGAACCGGAACCTAACTAAATGCGGAAATAATGGCGAGGGGTTCCCTCTAACTTACTGGTTTCATTAAACAGTTCATAAGCACCCCTGAATAATACAATAATTTCAAACCTCGAAAGATATAATATAATATTCAAAAACCTCAAAGGGGTTACAACAGTTTATACATCATACTCCCGTAGGAGACTAACTATAACAAAAGTGTAGAAAGTGATCACCGATCCTCAGACCCCGCCAGACGCCGCCGTGCCACCAAACATCTGCCCGGTAGGGGCTACTGAAGAAGAGCTGGCGTCTGCACCTGCAAAACGCAGCCCGGGTAGGAGTGAGCATAAAGCTCAGTAGGGTTCTACACTACGTCACACAGAAGGAAGGGGGAACGCAACTGTGTCGCCCTCAAGTAAGACCTGGGTGTACACAGGGGCCCCATAACCCTACCACGTGTCCCTGAGGCCCACGATCATGGTCTTCCAGCCGAGCTGGTCACATGTCTGGTAGCACTCAGTAGCAGGAAACAACACTGCTGACCCACAAGCAGGGAACGACACTGCAGGCGGGAAATAGCACCGCTAAGTAGTCAACCTCTCTACTCAAGGGTCAACACAGTGGAAGATGGGCTACACCTCAGCAACCAACTCAAGGCCGACACGACCTCTATAATCATCAAGCAACATGTGTACCAGTCATCTAAGCCTACCATCAAGTTTGACTGGACACCACAATTCGAACCGAGTCCTAACTACCCAACCCCGGTCCTAGGGCTAAATCTGAGCTTCCAGCCTCGGGACGACGATCCACAAATCACCCAAGCCCTAACGATGTAACTAATGCACAACAGAGAATGCATTCTATTAACATACACAAGCAAGAGGAAACAGGCTTGTATGTCAAGGCAGCATACAAGTCCAACAGGATCGCTGCAGCGGTACTACCAACCGCTGCCAGCCAATCCACAGTCGGTCCCGACATTACGACAGTACCACGACCGTCAACCGCGAACTCCTGCAACCGGAAGCAACCCCGAAAACCGAAGAACAGTAAAATATAATATTATAATCCAAACATATAATATTATATTAAAACACCAAACATTCTCTACATAGCAGCTAGTTGACCCCGTCGATCCGATGTCCAAACGACGTCAGATTCAAGATCCAACATAGATACTAATAGATCTACATACTGGGATCAACATATCCAAAATCGGGAAACATCCAACGGTTCGATTACCGGGAAAACACTAATCAAAACCACTAAAAATAGTCTACAAAACCCCATCAAACAGCTTTGGGATCGATCCAGAACAATTGGATCGATCCAGAAAATAGTGGATCGATCCGGAATATTTGGATCGATCCAAACAGCTTCATACCAGCTTCAGATCAGTCTCGTCGCAGGCCACGAGAAAAATCACCACAATTCGTAAAAAAATTGGAAAAATACGAAATAAGCTGGAATGGAAAGATAACCCAGAGATCTACAACTCTTATTCTCATCACAACCCAAGATAATACACGTAACAATCGGAAAATGCGCCGCAAACCGGCTGTTCTTAACCAGAAAATCCGAGATAAAACATGCATAAATCCTACTACAATCTTAACCAAAGTTCATGAAACTTAAACCAGAGATTATACTAAGCAACATGCATCTAACAACACAAGTACAGCAAGATCTAACGGCTAAACTAAGAGAAACCCATAAACAACTCTCGTAGGTAGAACACCTACCAAACAACGCTAATCCTCGGCTGATTCCTCGCTAAAGGGCCGCTAACCAAGCAACCAAACCACGCAAGGGATCTTCCTCACGCCGCCACGGATCCAACGAGCTTTGAAACACCCAAAATGGTGGCCGGAGGAGGGAGAACGGAGAAGAAGAAGGTGGCTGCCCCGGAAGGAAAACAGAGGAAAAACAGAACAGTGGAAGAAGAAGAAGAAGAAAGAAGAAGGAAGAAGAAGAGAAGGAGGAGAGGAAGAGAAGAGGAAGAAGAAGGAAGGGGAAGGCCGGGGAAGGTGGGGAAAAAGGGAAGGAGAGGAGAGGAAGTCGTCTCTCCTCTGACAGCGGAGAGCGACGGCCACGACGGCCGTCCTCGCAAGCTTAACTGCCCAGCTACAGTACCCGGATCGATCCAAGGCCAAACTGGATCGATCCAAGACTTGGTTGGATCGATCCAACACTAGTTTGGATCGATCCATAAGTCAAAAACCCCCTAAACCGATCTAGTCAAACACAATCATCAATCAGAGGCTGTGTGTGCATACGAGGGTGTGAAACAAACCGACAATGCGTAATTTACCAAATTACCCTTGCGGTCCACAACGAGCCACGGCCCCGACCCAGGCGGTCGACCCAGGAATGGAGGGACAGGTCCTCACACCGGGCCCCCAGATCTAGTCCAAGGCCAAATCCGGCATCCCCGCTGCCTCGCGACCCTTCCTCCTCCATCGTCGGGCCCAATCGGGCGATCCGCCGCTGTCCTCCTGCTCGCGGCTCGTCTTCTCCACGAGCTCCAGCACCGCCCCTCTCAACTCTTCCATCTCCGACCTTCCAAGACTTTTCCGAACTCGAATCCGAGTACCCAACCCCTCCACCAACCCCACCACCCCCTCCGTCTCCTGCTCCCATCTCCACCCCCTCCCTTTCAACCTTGTCTCCCGCTTCTCCTCCCCTCCTGTTCTCTCCTCACCTCCGGCTCCTGCTCTGGCTCCATCGCGTCCTCTTCTCCGGCTCCTCCTCCCCTCCTGCTCTCTCCTCTATTTCTCTCTCTCTCTCTCATCCCTCTTTCTCTGTTTCTCAAGCACCTCGCCTGCCGCCCGCACCCCGCCTATAACGACCCCCACACTCATCGTTCCTCTCAACGTGCTACCTCCTGGATCCCAAGTTCAAGCCCAACACCACCATCAACTCCTACGCCGACTCCTTTCTCCCTCGCGGCTCCGGTAACCTTACCATTTCTTATGATGTGATCCAATCGTTCCCGAACAGCTATCTCGTGAGCGTCGAAGCGTCGAAGCGTCGAGATCAATCGAGTGTCGAGGCCGCTCGACCGTCAAGGGGGCCAATTCCCACTTCGAGCATAACATTGGATGATCCATGACTTGATCAAGTTGTGGATGAGTGGCTCCAAGAGCAGTTGGCATGAGGCCCTCAAATTTACAAGGATTCTTTAGTTATCTGTGATGATTCATTAGTTATTTGAAGTATTGCTTAGTTATTTGTTAGAAAATACTTAGAATTGGATTCAATTTTTAAGCAAATGAGATCTTTATAATCGGATTCAATTTGACGTATTCCTTAGTTATTAGTGAGGAATCCTTGTAAATTTAAAGTATTCCTTAGTTATTTGTAAATTTGAAACCTCCTTCCCTCTCTTTGTGAGGAATCCTTTTAAATTTGAAGTATTCAAAGCCAAGTGATGTAAGGGTTATAAATAGGTGCGGGCCCCAAGCTCCACTAGAGTTAGCATAGGTGTGTAAGAGACCAACTCATATGTGCATAATTTTGTCTGAGACAGCCAGGTACTCTAAGAAACAAAGGAAGAGAGAGGAGAGAGAGAAACAGAGGAGAGAGCAGGAGAAACAGAGGAACCGGAGAAGAGGGGAGGAGAAGCCAGAGGCGGAGGGGAGGAGGATCCAGAGAAGAGGAGATGACGGAGCCGGAGGGGATCCGCATCCGCGAAGTGGAGCTCGCGGCCATGGCGCTACTTCCGCGCCACTACGCCGCGGACATAAGCAAGGAGAGCTGCCATGCGTTTCGCGGCTGCGGGGGGAGGCGGGTGGTGGTGACGGTGAACCTAACGGTGATGGTAGAGCCGTTCGTGAAGGAGTACCTGGGCAACGATCGGGTGCTGGGGATGGAGCTAGAGGTGGATTCGAAGATGGGGAGGGCAACGGGGTTCGTCAAAGCTCCCAAGGTGCAAGTCGGGAGGTAGAAGAAGGAGGCAGTGGAGAGGGAGTTTGGAAAGGAGGCGGAGCCGGAGAAGAGGAGGCGTTGGAGCTGTAGCCAGAGCCGGAGGGGAGAAGAGAACATGAGCGGAGAAGAGAATACGAGGGGAAGAGGAGCCGGTGATGAGGATGAAAGAGAGGGATTGGAGATGAGAGCAGGAGGTGGTGGGGGTGGTGGAGAGGTTCCTCTGCGATGGGGACACGGGGATGGAGGTGGCGGCGTGGAGGCCGGAGGCTTCAAGCAAGCGTCGAAGCGTCGAAGCCGTTCCTTTGTCCTCGTCTCCGACTCCTCCTCCCCTCTGCCGTCCTTGTTCTCCTCCCCCACGCGGCGCTTGAACGAGGACGACATCATGGAGGACGAAGGTGACGTCAAGCCCTCCGACACCTGCGCGCACCCGCTGCTTGCATCGCGACTCACGCCCCACTGCTTACAACGAGAACATCTCACCGTTAATCCCGCCGTTCGATGGAGAGAGAGGGAGTAAGAGAGAGGGAGGGAGAGGGAGAGGGGGAGGGAGAGGGAGAGGGGGGAGAGTGGAGGGAGAGAGAGAGGGGGGCGAAGGAGAGAGAAACTAGGTGGAGAGAGAGATCGGGTGGAGAGAGAGAGAGCAACTGTCATATGAATTCCTTACTTATGCGAGGAATTCTTTACATAGCCTATGAATTCCTTATTTATGCAAGGAATTCCTTACTTAGCCTATGAATTCCTTACTGGGTCTATAAGTTCTTTACTTATACGAGGAATTCCTTACTTAGCATATGAATTCCTCCCATAAGTAAGGAAGCTTGCTTGCAAAGGATGTCGTTAAGTCATATGCAAAACGCAATTTAGAAATTTATAAACCTTTCTTTCAACACTAAATTAATAAAATAGTATAATGGTGAAATACGGGGTTAGTCATCAGGGAAAACTTTGACTAACAAGGAACAATCAGAATTAAATCTCGAAACTCTAATCCTAAAGCGAAGAAGGATTGATTTGGGTTGTTTTAGAATTATTTAATGAAAACTAACTAAGAAAGCAATGTAAAACGGATTTAAGATAGATCAATGAGAAAACCTAGGAATTACTCAATCCACTTTAGTTTCACTTACTATATTCTTTAGTTATCCTCTTATTTTCTTATCTAGACATTATACATTCATAGCTTCCTAAGCTTACATAAATCCCTAAAAGAAGGTAAGTATTTTCCAAAGGCATATTTTATATTCAATTAGCATAGATTGCCTTCAGGATAACCTTAGCACAAGCTATCATCACTAAGCATAAAATATCTCATCGGTTATTCACAAACTGGATTAAAACTATCGTATAGATCTCTACCATCAATCACCGAAATCAGGTAGGCCTCAATATACGTCAAAGAATTATGTTCCCTCAACTCTATTAACAGTAAATCAATATCTATAAGATTATGTTTAGAAAAGAATACAAGTATCAAACTAGAAAATGCAAAGAAGCTACACTAAAGCTTCATGAGGTTCCTAAGTAAAGAAGTTAGCCACTCATCATTGGGATGAAGGGCATATATTCGATGAAGAATGATTGGGATCCACGCCACGGCAAAGTCTTCTCCATGAAATATTCCAAGCCCCAATTCTCTCTTTTCTCTCTATGAGTGCGTCTAATTTTCGGCCAGCAAACACCTTTCTACAGGTGAACTCCCGGAATTAGGGTTTTGGCTTAAGTTGGACTGTATTGCAATTCGGATTCTCTGGATTAATTCAAGGCAGCCTATTCCGGTCGCAACTGTGTCCAGTCAAGCTGGATTTTGGAAACGAGTCCAACACAAAAGATGTATATTATGACGTCTTCTGTCAGATCCCAAAGATTTTATAATATTCGGACAAAGCCCTACCTCTATCTAACCGGATCTCTAAGAATACACAATACCAACTCTCACAATCGGCAATGCATAGCAAAGATTTCACGGGATAGAGCCCCAACCTTGTCTTACTAGATCGCTTAGAATACACAATACCAGTTGTCACTACGGGCAATGCATAGCAAAGGTATCGTGACACTCGGTAGGAGAGTCAAAAGAGATAACTATGGGATTATAAGATCATGAAAGAAGCATGACTGGATTCATAATATTAATCATCCACTTAGAGATCTATAATCTGAAAATAAACTTTGAAGATTCAATACATAGAAAAGAGTTTAACAATAAAGTTTAAAACATGAACCATCGTTGGAGAAGAAACCCTAATCCTCGCTAGGTCATCCGTCCGCCATGCCCGCTAATTACTCGGCCATGGATGGAGATTTCTTCATCTTCCTCCTTTGCTTTTCTCCCCTCCAAAGCTCTGTAGAAAACCCCCTTTGGATCTCCTCAATTTCGGATTAAATAAGCATATATATAGGGGAACCCCGAAATTAGGGTTTTAGTTGAGTTGGACTCGGATTTCCTAAAGGCAGCCCTATTCTGTTCACAACTGGATCCAATCCAGCTGGAATTTGGAAACGTATTCAACAAGAAAGTTGTGTATTTTGAAGTCTTCAACCAGATCCCAAAATTTCGCAATATTCTGAGTTATATAGAATATTTGACGAATATTCTCCTCAGCTACGACAGAACAGTTTTCCAGCTTTGGTAACTTCATATATTCTTCCAATCTGCTATCACACCGTCCAGATCCTCACAAAGTTTCTAACATAAAAGTTGTAGATCTATGAACTTTCTATCACGTATTCAAATTTCAGAATATTTGGACTTCTAAAGAATATGTTATGAATATTTTCCTACCAGAGCATCAAATCAAGCTTCTTCTTCCGTAACTGCTTTGTCTGCACCTCTCGTACTCAAAATAGCATATCTTCCTCTAGAAAACTCCAAATCGCGAACCGTAAAATTCTCCTGAAACTAGACTTCAAGAGCTTTCGAACCATATATGGCACATCTGCTGGTTCTTCATGACCAGGTACAGTTTTGGCGTTAAAGACCCATCTTTGCTTCAATTTCCTGCATAATACAAATAATCTTGTGAAGCAACATATACGAATGAAATCATCTATATTAATCATGAAAACTAAGCGAATAGGCTGCTCTTAGTCATGTTCAGAGTGCACTTTCATGCACTCATCATACCCCCCAACCAGCTTATTGCTAGTCTCTAGCAATTCAAAGCGCATAAAAATATAATTAAGCACACTAACGGTTCAAGGGTGTAGACATGCATGATAAAAATTCTGCCTTATCAAGTCAATAGTGTGCTACACAGTACAGAGTATGACAACTTCTTATACTCATACACATACTACCAACATATGAAATCAACTTCTACCCATCAAACATGCTAATCACCATCCAGAAGAACACATGTGACGTGACAAATAAATGTTACGTACATAAGCAAATTCTACCAACCATTAGTCCAAACACACTACTATCTTCATGACCAATCATCCAACCCTCGCACTTTAAGTACAGCATGCTCTTTCTTTCTTTCTTTTTTTCTTTGCATGCAATACTCAACACTAGCTAATGTTTAGGCACAGCTTGATCAAGCTCCAGAACTTTTTCTCTCGTTTTTTCCTCTGCATGCAATACTCAACACTAGCTAATCTTGAAATTATGGTCTAGATTGACAATAGCATGCTCATTCATCTGGTGAGTATAATTGCCACTGCACATAAAGTGTTCGTGTGAATCACATGATGTTCTACCTTCAGGTTATCACGCATGCAATCAACGTATAGGTCAATCCATATGAAAGCAACAAGCATAATAAGCATAAAAAAATTCAGCTCAAGTACAATTTCTAGTAACGTAATCAATTCAACACTACTAAACTCAATAAGGTAGCATTTCTAGTAACATAATCAATTCAACACTACTAAACTCAATAAGGTAGCATGCATAAGGTCATGCATGCTTACACCCCCTAACCTGAAATTCACATTGTCCTCAATGTGTGCTAATCATGTGAATAAGCAGAAAGGTGTTGGCTGAATTTTCATATATAGCAGAAATAAAAATAGGAAATCGAAATAGGAGCGAAGCCACCTGATAGAATATCGATTATCTCCTCAAGGCTCCTCATAGTGGCCGAAAGCTAGATCAAGGAAGACGGAAGTCCAAGCATCCTAAAAACATAAAATTGCAAACAAAAGCAAATGAGAACGAAAGCAAACAAACAAAAACAACCTAACCTAATCAAAAAGGGAAATGATAGATAGGAGAAAGATCATCCCTCGTAGACAAGGTCTATGAGAGAAACGGTGTGCTCCTCAGGGTCCGCTTTCTCTGGAATCGGCTTCAAGCGCTGTCCATTAACCTTAAACAGCCTCCCATCTTTTGGGTCTTCAACTTCCACAACCCCATAATCAAATATTCTGCTAACGGGGAAGGGGCCTGTCCAGCGTGATCTCAGCTTCCCAGGATGGAGATGCAGTCGCGCGTCATACAGATAAGCTTATTGTCCTACTTGAAACGTCTTCCGCAGGATCTTCTTGTCATGGTAGGCCTTTGTCTTTGCCTTGAAGATCCTGGAACTCTCATAAGCATCATTCCGGAGTTCTTCCAACTCAGACAGCTAGAGTTTCCGTTCCTGACCTGCAGTATCCAAAGTAAAATTTAGTGACTTAATAGCCCAATATGCCTTATGTTCTAATTCGACTGGAAGATGGCATGGTTTTCCATAAACAAGGCGAAACGGCGACATCCCCAGGGTAGTCTTGTAGGCAGTGCGATATGCCCACAACGCATCTGATAGCCTCAAGGACCAGTCCTTTCGGTTGGGGCTCACTGTCTTCTCTAAGATTTGCTTGATCTCCCTGTTGGCTAGTTCAGCTTGGCCATTCGTCTGTGGATGATAAGCAATGAAAATCTTATGTGTGACTCCATACCTGCGCATCAAAGCCTCAAAGGAGTCATTACAAAAGTGTGATCCCTGGTCACTAATAATAACTCTAGGAGTACCAAACCGGGATAAAATATGCTCTTTAAGAAACTTGATGATAGTGGAATGATCATTATTCCTACATGCAATAGCCTCCACCCACTTAGAAACATGTTCCACAACCAACAATATATATAAATAGCCAAAAGAAAAAGGAAAGGGTCCCATAAAATCTATACCCAAACAATTAAAAATCTCTACAGCTTGAATGGGGTTCAAAGGCATCATATGTCTTCTAGATAGAGCTCCTAGCGTTAGACATCTATCACAATATTTGCAGAAAATGTTAACATCACGAAACATAGTAGGCCAGTAAAAACCACATTGAAGAATTTTAGCAGCAGTCTTTTTCATCGAAAAATGGCCTCCACATGCATGAGAGTGACAGAATGTAATGATGCTTTCTATTTCATAATCAGGGACACAACGACGCATGATCTGGTCAGGACAATACTTAAACAGACAAGGATCATCCCAATAAAATTTCTTTACCTCAACAAAAAATCTACGCTTATCCTGCGTACTCCAAAAGGAAGAGATCTCACCTGTCGCTAAGTAATTAACAATGTGCGCATACCAGGGCAGCCGTGCAACTGAAAATAGTTGCTCATCAGGGAAGTCATCCATAATTTGTGGCTCATTTTCCGCTACTTCCACCATCAATCTTGATAGGTGGTCAACGACAACATTCTTCAAGGGAAAGCAGGGGCTGCTCGAGCACCTAAGAACAAAAGCAAAACAAACAAAAACAAAAGCAAACATGCAAGCACACAACATAAAAATAACTCAAGCATTCTCAAGCATACAAGAAAGCAAATCGAGGAAACTAAACTACTATATATAAGACATGGATTTTTAACCGCGCCCTTGGCGGCCGTGCCCTAGCACGATGATATGCAAAATCAGTAAGTGCCATGGCCTGGAAGGTTAACGATAGTAATATCACCAAGAGTAGTTTACTATGTGAATCCAAGTGACATATGACAAGTAGGAGAGCTAACTTTTGCATTCCAACTCCAATAAACAAGATACTTGGATCCCTCAAATCGAAATATGTGTCATCATTATGCTCAAGTGTCAATGACTCATCCAATGACCTATCAATACTGTGATCATCCTCGTGGTCAAGGATGGTAAGATCACAAAATCTGAAGTAAATCCGTCGAAGTCTAAAAGTATCTATCAAGGTCATGTTCTTCCTAACTATCCAAGGAGATGAAATAAACACAGGAAATATACCTCGCGGCTTAGAAGCAATGACTTGAAGTTCAGCCGATGGAGGTTCAACGAATACCTGGTCCTGGTGGTCTTGGAAGTCGTCTAGATCTTCCTAATTGGTGGCCGGTCCGTATTGGAGTACTTCGTTTTCTTCCATATGATGTGTCCATCCGAGTTCGTCCACGCTAAAAGATGTGATTACCTCGCATAGTTGGCGTGCTTTCTCCTCATCCTTCATAAGTAACTGCAGAATGAAAGAATCAAAATTAGGCTTGGTTTTAGCCTCCTTAAGTAAGTCCAAAATCTCTGCCATAGAAAGTTGAGTAGAAACATGTGCATTTTCAGCATCAGAGGCATGAACATGTGCATTACTAACATTGGAATCATGAGTATACGCATAGTAAATGTCAGTATCATGAACATGCGTATGAGCGCTAAAATCATGTACATATGCATCACACATACTAGAATCAATAGCATGTGCATCAATAGGACTAGAATTTTGAACATGCACACTAGCACTACAGTCATGAGCATATGCATCATCAACATGAACATCTTGAGCATGTGCACCATAAGCATTAAAATCATGGATGTATGCATCACAAGCACTAAAGTCATCGACACATGCATCATACGTGTTAGGCTCATCAACATCCACATCATGGGGAGTAGCAACATAAGTATCATGCACATAATCATCATAAGCACTAGCATAAGAGTAGAAAGGCTCATTGTGTTGCAGATAGCTATTGGACATTGAGGCGACATTGGGATGCTTGTAGAATTTGGTAGTGATATGGCCATGATAATCATCCCAACGCTCCAGAACTGTCTGTGTAAGATTTGTCTCAACAAGCTCATTCAAGTGCTTCATAGCTTCATCAGGATCAATCTACAAAAACTCACCTTTGCATCTTGTTTCAAGAATTTGACGTTCATGCTCAGTTAATCCATAGTAAAAATAGCTAACTAAACGCCAATTAGGATAACCATGTTGAGGGCATGAAACTATTAAACTTTTAAATCGCTGCCATGCATCACATAATGTCTCATCATCCTTTTGTGCAAAGGATGAAATCTTTCTTTTCAATGCGTTAATCATATAAGTAAGAAGATACTCATTGACAGAAACATGATTCGTTCTATTCTCCAAGCTCAATTCGTATATACTTTTCTTACGAACTGTTGTTTTACACATTCCATCTCTCGACTTCATAGAACATGATCTCAAATAGTCTTGATATAATTCATTTTCCATCCTCTTTTTTTTCAATTATTTTAATTTTTTTTTTTGGTCAGTTTTTTTTTCACCAAGTAAAAATAAAACGAAAATTCAAAACAAAACTAAAAAGAAAATAAAGAAAACTAAGGAAAAAGAAATAAAAATCCAAAGAAAAGGGAACAAAGTTACCGCCTTCGATGTCTTCGATCATCGTGATCTGATAATTCTGGCGCTTTTCTGAATCGTCTCCCCGGCAACGGCGCCAATTTTTGATGTAGCTCAAATGTGTCACGCACAGCGGTCGCGGTGCAGTACAGCATAAGAGAGGTCGAACCCACAGAGAGACAGACAGAAAATATCCAAAACGCAAATAAAAATGAATTGAAGACAAACAAGAACTTGAGAAGTAACTACATTAGATCAAAGGATTTAATGAGAATGTAAGGTTAACTAGAGATATCAGGATTTTGATAAGGCTAGGCTTCAGGAATCACTTCACTCGTATTTAGGTTCTTCTCTTCTCAATGGTTCAAATGAAACTCAGTTAAGGGATTCACATCCCAATCACCTTAACCGGGAGATATGGAATTATAAACCTAACAAAATATATAGATGTCTCTTCCTACAATTGATTCTTCCTTATTATAATTCTAACTTCATCCAATCCTAACTTAAGAATATATGATATCGGCTGTCACTACAGGCAACATATAGCAAAAGTTCATTGGGACAAAGCCCTACCTCTATCTAACCGGATCTCTAAGAATACACAATACCAACTCTCACAATCGGCAATGCATAGCAAAGATTTCACGGGATAGAGCCCCAACCTTGTCTTACTAGATCGCTAAGAATACACAATACCAGTTGTCACTACGGGCAATGCATAGCAAAGGTCTCGTGACACTCGGTAGGAGAGTCAAAAGAGATAACTATGGGATTATAAGATCATGAAAGAAGCATGACTGGATTCATAATATTAATCATCCACATAGAGATCTATAATCTGAAAATAAACTTTGAAGATTCAATACATAGAAAAGAGTTTAACAATAAAGTTTAAAACATGAACCATCGTTGGAGAAGAAACCCTAATCCTCGCTAGGTCATCCGTCCGCCATGCCCGCTAATTACTCGGCCATGGATGGAGATTTCTTCATCTTCCTCCTTTGCTTTTCTCCCCTCCAAAGCTCTGTAGAAAACCCCCTTTGGACCTCCTCAATTTCGGATTAAATAAGCATATATATAGGGGAACCCCGAAATTAGGGTTTTAGTTGAGTTGGACTCGGATTTCCTGAAGGCAGCCCTATTCCGGTCACAACTAGATCCAATCCAGCTGGAATTTAGAAACTTGTTCAACAAGAAAGTTGTGTATTTGGAAGTCTTCAACCAGATACCAAAATTTCGCAATATTCTAAGTTATATAGAATATTTGACGAATATTCTCCTCAGCTTCGACAGAACAGTTTTCCAGCTTTGGTAACTTTATATATTCTTCCAATCTGCTATCACACCGTCCAGATCCTCACAAAGTGTGTGACATAAAAGTTGTAGATCTCTGAACCTTCTATCACGTATTCAAATTTTAGAATATTTGGACTTCCAGAGAATATGTTATGAATATTTTCCTACCAGCGCATCAAATCAATCTTCTTCTTCCGTAACTGCTTTGTCTGCATCTCTCGTACACAAAATAGCATATCTTCCTCTAGGAAACTCCAAATCGCGAACCGTAAAATTCTCCTGAAACTAGACTTCAAGAGCTTTCTAACCATATATGGCACATCAGCTGGTTCTTCATGAACATGTACAGTTTTGGCGTTAAAGACCCATCTTTGCTTCAATTTCGTGCATAATACAAATAACTTTGTGAAGCAACATATACGAATGAAATCATCTATATTAATCATGAAAACTAAGCGAATAGGCTGCTTTTAGTCATGTTCAGAGTGCACTTTCATGCACTCATCAGCTCTCCCTCTCTTGATCTCTTCCGAGCTCTCCCCCCATCCGGAGATCCATTCCCCCTGACGAGAGCCCAACACCATGAGCCTCCTTCCTCGACCTCGTGGCCGGCCGCTCGCCGTCCGCCCGCGGCCCGCCCTCGTCGCCATCCTTATGCCGCCCGTGCTCGTCACCTTCCGCCGGAAGCACACAGATCCTCCTACGTCCTTTCATTGGTATGAATTCAAAAATCTACAGTCTTTATTGGATTTTTTCACCTTTGGTTTTGTGGGTGTTGTATCTCAAATGTTGCAATTTTTATGTGGTTTTGCTTAATTTCCCTAAGCACACAGATCCTCTTACTTCCAACTTCCTTTCATTGGATTTTATCGCCTTTGCTTAATTCGAAAATCTACGGTCTCCATTGGATTTTTTCCTTGTTTGCTACAAAAACTTGTGGGGTTTTGCTTAATTTCTCACTGTGGATCAATTAGCATCTAAGATTTATTTTTCTATGAAATCTTGTGGTTTATGCTGTGTTAAATTGATGGATTTGATTGTTTCACTATTTGGGTGTATAATGTGGCTCCGCCGTTCTGGTCCTTATGTTATCGTAACACATAATGGTTTGTGGAAAAAATTGGATTTTTGTGAGCTTTGTTTAAGTGCTTGCTTGTTGACGAGAATGTACAATGTCATATTTTTATCCCGCAATGTCTAGTCTTCTGTATTTATTTGGTACCTAAATATACTCATTACTCTTATATTTTGGTTTAGAATGCAATTGGAGATCTTGAGTGTGAAACAAAGCCAAATGGATAATTCTAGACAGTTTTGACAGCAGTTCAAAATCTGAGTATAACTCTTCCATCCAAGCTCTGATTGCAATGATTCAAGATGCTATAGAAAACTAAGGAAGATCTCTACAACTTTCATGTTATACATTTTGAGAGATTCTGTCACACCCCGACCCAGAAAACTCATCCTGGACGGGGCGTGAGGGTTCCTATCACTACTCATCTTCAATCGGCGCGATACAAAGCGAAAAAGACGGATAAATTAAACAATTGTATTCCAGAGGTGAACAGATATTCAATTCATATACATCAAGTTGTACTATTCAATATTTGATACAAAAGTCCTCCAAGGTACAGATATAATACAAGATCCCAAAAGTCCCCAAAACTTTACAACATATACATATATATCAAAAGGGTACAACAGTTAATCCTCCAGCAACCTCAAGCACCTCTGGATGTACTCGCGCCGCCAAAGGCCGATCCCGCCGGCTCCACAGACGAAGAACTGCCGCCTGCACCTGCAAACGCAGCCCGGGTAGGAGTGAGCGATAAGGTCAGTAGGGTTCTACTCTATGGCACAATGAAAGGAGGAAAACAATAACAGTATTGTCTCCCAGCCTAAGTCTAACGGATGCCACGGGTCCCATAACCCATCGATGTCCCAAGGGCTCCTGTCATGAACCTCTCTCTTGGACACATTACCAAGATCACTCTAAGCACTGACAGGGGAACAGTACCATGCAGGATCACCCTTACCCAGTAGGGATACCACTGCCTGGGGACCATTTCGGGAACACATCGATTGCATCCTTAGTACTTGGCCACGGGAGACAACATGACCTCTAAACCTCAAATACTGATCAGAGTCAACTATCGCAAATCCTCAATACATGAGACTTGATTATACAATCCCATCCTACTCCTGACTACCCATCCACGGTCTAAGGCTAGATCCGAGCTACCCGAGAGCCTCGGATCGGCGACCCAAACTATCGCCCGCCTAACCTCAAATGCATCTAATGCATACAATGCATGAGCCTATGCAAACATCTACCCTAGATGTCTCTATATGCCATAGCAGCATTTATAAGTCTAACAGATATACAATTGCCCTCGGCACTCGCCGGCAAGAGGCTAAGGTTCCACAATTTCACATTAGCTAGCACTCATAGCCGGCTAATGGTTAAGCAATCCAATAAGCATTTAACTACAATCAAACAAGTATTAAATACAATCCACAACCAAAGATTTGCCCAAAACGGAGATTACTCGAATCGATCCTCAAACTCGATAGAAATCATTTGAAAACTTCATAAAGTCCACGTACATACTTCCCAACATGTTTAAATACTAACCACAAATCAAATCCATCCAAGAAAGGCCAGAAAACCAAGTCCAAGGGCCCATGGACCATGTCACGGTCGATCCGGCGATCGACCGTGGGGCCACGGACGATGTCACGGTCGATCCGGCGATCGACCGTGTTGCCAAAATGAGGAAAACCACCTGGGCGACGGTCGATCGGCCCATCGACCGTAGGGAGCCCAAAACGAGACGGAGCCTCACGGACGATGCGACGGTCGATCCGACGGTCGACTGTGAGGCGGGATGAAAAAGAGAGAAAACCCACGGTCGATCGATCCATCGACCGTGGGAGGCCAAAATCCCGACAGAGCCCGACGGTCGACCGTCAGGCCCCGAAAGAGCGTATCAACGCTTGACGGTCGATGCACCGATTGACCGTCGAGCCTTAGCAACAGTTCATCAGAACAGTGCCGGAAATCCAATTTCTTGGATTTCAAGGATCAAATCTAGTTGGAAAACAATGAAACTTTGCAAACATGTGTAATTAACGTTGAGGAATCCAATGGTGCAAAGAAATTATATTTTTGACGGTTAAATCACCAATTTAGGTCAAAACGGACGAAAACTGATAAACGGCGACAATACAAGATCCAATCGATAAAATACGGAAATCGCGAGGTAGGATTACTTCAAATCATTCATATTACATGCACAAGGAGCTACAAAGCATTCTAACATGTATTCCTACAGTGAAAGTACAATAAACCTTTCCTAGGAGAACCCGATCCTAAGATCGAGGTAGAAACACCTACTTGATGAAATAGGGCAGCTCCTCCACGCATCCCTCAACTCCGATCGCCGGAAGCCGCTCCTCGAAATCCACACTCCGATGCCCTAGCACCCAGCCGCAGGAGAGAGAGAGAAGAAAGAGAACGGCAGGAGAAGGAAAAGAAGGAAAGAAAGAGAAGGAACGAGCTTAAATAGAAATCTGGAATCAATCACAGCCGTCCGATTCGATCTCTCCCGATCGAGCTCCGATCTTCCGATCGGAAGCGCCCTAAAGGTTCTAATCAAACACATGCATCAATCAAAGGCCATGTGTGCAACTGGCCACCAGGGAGCATATTTACCAAAATGCCACAGGGGTCAAAAACAGCGATGCGATCAACCGATCGCATCCCAAGGCCAACCGAGCCAAACCACAAACCCAGACCCTCGACCTAAGCTGGTCGGACCAGGTTGGAGGTACGGGTCCTCACAACCTATTACCCTTAAAGAAATTTTGTCCCGAAATTCAAGGGTAGGGCCGGAAAAGAAGAACCAACTAGTCCTAGTGGCACAAACGCCAACACAAAGGAAACTACCTGTTGGGTCAAACAGTCGGGGAAGTCCTGGCACACGCGATCCCCCTGCTCCCGCGTCAAGCCCTCTGCACTGCCATTCCTCTGTCTGATCATCACCAACAGTACCGATCTGCATCTTAGCATCTGATCTCGTTTGCCCACAATCTGCACTGACTGCTCTATGTAGGCGACGTCCTCCTCGACTACGATATCGTCGTGTCTGATCATGTGGGACGGATACTGACTGTACTTCCTCAACACCGAACATGTGGCGGTAGGACACGCAACTGACAAGTGTGTAACTAGATCCGATTTGTAAGCAAACCCTCTGTCGCCAACTGCGAGCTCTAACGGCTGTTACCTCTGATCTGACCTGCACTGACCTCTCTACCTCAAAAGGTGCAACGCCGGTGCTAAGCCGTCAACTGTGGAAGTAAGCAAGCTCCGCCATGAGGATGTGCTCTCGCCATCTGACATCTGCATCATCAATACGTGCTCTAAGCACGTCACCATGGATCTGAATGGTCCTCTCTGACCGTCTGTCCATCTGTACCGCGAGATGCTGAGTTGGAAGTCAACGCAGTGATCATCGGCTCCTAAGTGCTGTACTGGAATCTGTTTGTGATCCTGGAATCATGTCCTGAAGTGATGAAAACTGAAGCATCCCGCCATCTGATCACCTCTCTAACATACAGACTGCTATGTGGCACATATACTCATCTCATATGGTAGATGTGCTGACCTGACCTCTGCATCTAGTCTCTGGATCTGACCTCTGAATCTGATCCTGAATTTGATCTCTGCATCTGATCCTGAATCTGATCTCTGTACCTGATCTCTGAATATGATCTCTGCATCTGATCCTGAATCTGATCTCTACATCTGATCCTGAATCTGATCTCTACATCTGATCCTGAATCTGATCTCTCCATCTGATTCTGAATCTGATCTCTGCATCTGATGCCAACCAGGCTGATGACGAAATCCACGATATACCTCCATGCCTCCTGAATGAACAGCAATAGGAGAGGAGTGGATCTCACGTAGGGTATCCTCGTGCAACTCTGGATCTGCTACTCCACCTCTGGGGTTCTACCAACTGTCTGCTAAAGCCGTCAGGAATCTCTATAGGCTTGATGTCATCGTGGTTTCGGTGCAGACTCTTAGAGTAGGGCTGCCTCGGCCTCCACCTAATCTGGCCTCTGCTCTCTGCCAACTCCGACTGATCCTCTGCACGAAGGAACTTTCAGGAACACTCTACCAGGAACTAAGAACTCCAAAGATCATCGCCTCTGACCTGAGTAGCTCTCTCGTCTACTCTATGCTGATCTCCCTGAGGATTGCCTGATGACGTCTGGGATGGTGGATGATGCCTCAACAACCTCGGTTGAGCAATCGGATGAACGACATGAACTGTCGTGCTACGCCTAGAATGCCACTTCATCCGTCTGGACTGATGGCTACTAGAATAGGCAAACTCTGGCAGTGGGACGTACTCGACCCAGCTGCCTCCTGTAATCTGGTGATGACGTCCGCCATGGTGTGCTTCCGCTCCCACTCTGACACAGTAAGGAAGGCTGGAATAGATCTGCCGGATCCGCAACACTACTAACGAAGCACAGCTTGCGATCTGCTGACGCTGTCCAGCTCTCAGTCACGTGCTCGGTACCAACCGCAGAACGGATCTCCAGGAGCTCCGGATACATACCCTGGGCCTATATCACTCTGGTCGGGAGAGCTGGGATGTCGTAAACACCAAATGGGAAGTCATCTGGAATCTGATCCTCGAAACCCGATCCAACTGACTGTCTGTTTCCGCTGAGCTGACAATCCGCCAAATCTGCTCTAGCCTCTCTAACAACTGCTGGTGGCTATTACCCTTAAAGGCACTGACGCAGTGACTTTAAGGCAAAAGCTTCGGTCTCCTAGCCACTCTGGTCAACGGTCCCGCGGTCTTGGAGATGCCTCTACTGAACCTCGAACACCATCTTCGACCTCTGTTGTCGCACATCTTTGTTGAGCCCGGCGGAATCAATTGATCTGCCTACCGCTGAGACTACCCGTCCGTCGAACCTGCCTCTGAAGACCAAGACCTAGCGCTGGGAGCCAAATAACGCCGATACACCCTCGGCAGCTGCGATGCGAACGCCAAATATCGCTACTGCTCCTCCTCAACGAGCCAGTAGATATGATGTCGACGACGTCACTGCAACTGATCAGGACACGGCCTGAAGATCCTCTACATCAAATCTGTGAAGGTTGCTGGTGCGTTCGTCAGACCAAACGAAATCACTGTGAACTCGTACAGTCCGTACCTCGTACGGAAGGCTGTCTCTGGGATGTCGCAATCCCGAATCCTCAGCTGGTGTAGCCGATGTGAAGGTCAAACTCTGGAGGAGTCGACGAGTCTCTCAACTGCTAATCCATCATCGTTACACTGCAGCGGGCGCATACTCTGTACTGCAACACTGTCCAGCTTCCTGACGCCTATGCATCCCTGATGCGAACAATCCATAATGAGAACCGAAACACACTCTAAGGCAACAAACCTGGGCGAACGGAGTCCCGAGCTACTGACTCGACCGACAGAGTCCTCGACTCTCCAAACGCTGCTAGCATCCACGTGCGAATCCGCAACGCTCAAAACCGCCCCAAAGGAACCTCACACTCGAACACGGTGTCCCGCGAAGGCGACAATCAGAAAGCTCTTCAGACAGGACAGCTGCACAAACAACAACAACAACACGAGGGGAAGCTGCTCTCCAGAGCACCCTCGAAAACAACGGGGAGGAAGTTGATGAGTCACTAAATATTCGTAATTAGACCCCTTAATTTACCTTTGTTAGGCCTAGAGTATTTGTATTTGATAGTTTGTTAGTTGATTTCAGGTTTAATCATGCTTTGAGAAGAAATGCAAGAAATTCGGTTAATATGCTGAAATACACTGCTCTGTCGACTGTTAGCACAATATTCACCAGAAATTATTCTTATGTCCAAATATTCTGAAATTTGAATGACATCTGGAACATATCAAGACGTACAACTTTCATGTTGGACACTTTTGGAGATTCCTGATGGATTGATAGCAGTTTAGAAGAAGATGAAGATATTTAGCTGCTGGAAGACTGGTCCGTTGACGCCGGGGAGAATATTCGCCAAATATTCTAGATAAGTCAAAATATTGCAAACTCTTTGGGAGAGGACAGAAGATTTCCAAATCTATAACTTTTGTGTTGGACTCATTCTCAAATTCCGAACCGGTTGAGCCCAGTCGCGATTGGAAGAAGCTGTCAGGGTTGAACCAGGAATTCCGAGTTGTACTAGAGGTCCAACTCAACTTAGCTATAACCCTAATTCCGGGATTAAGGGTTATTATTATAAAAAGGGGTTATTCGAGCAAAACTTCTCATCTTTTTGTCAATCTTTGGAGGAGGAAGAAGAAGAAGGAGAGGATGTGGATGGTGACAGCTTCCTATTCCAACCCAATGGCTTTCATCCAAAAGATGAGTTGCTAGTTATTGTACTTAGGATTATTCATGAAACCCTAGCATAGTTTTCTATCTTCTTTGGTTTGAATCTTGTACTCTTCTCAAGACATGATCCTATGAATTTGCTTTTTATTGTTAATAGAGTTGAGGGAACAGAGTTCCTTGACGTATTTTCAGTCCTACATGATTTCTGTGATTGATTGTAGAGATTCATAGGATGGTTTTCATGTGGTTTTTGGTTTACCTTTGAGATAGTCTATGCTACGTGAAGATAAGTCATGCTAAGGTCATTAGGAGTAGAATAATTTAATGTAATCGTAGGACCAAAGATGATTTATGCTAAACAAAGATAGATTATGCCGTTGGAAACATAAACCTTATTTTAGGAATTCATGTAAGCTTAAGAAGCTGTGGATTCGTAATGTTTAGAGAAGGGAACAAGAGGATAACTAGAGAAGATTGAAGGTGAAACTAGGGCGGATTGAATAATTCCTAAGTCACTTAACCATTGATTCAAATTGATCAACCTCTTATTTATTTTCTTCATTAGTTTAATCTATTCTATCTTTGATTCTTTTCCTTAGTTTTAGGGTTTTGAGAATTGATTTTGATTTCCAACGTTTTCCCTGTGGATCGACTCCCGACTTCACCGCTATTTCTACTTAGTAGTTTAGTGATTGAATAAGGATATAAATTTAATATTTGATTGAGTTTACAACGTTTTAACGACGACGTTTGTGAGCGATCAGAAGTTCACCACAAGCCGGTGAACAAACCCCAGCTCTCAACAAGCAGAAGGATCGCCAAACCGCGATCTTCAACGAGAGTGAAACAACGCCGCTAGGTGTACCCAAGACACCTTCCCACAGCCAAAGAAGCACAACCCGGTGCGCAACCAGCCGACGCAACCGAGGAAGCCGTCGAATCCCAACGTGTACCACACGTGGGCGACGGACACCTAGAGGTCACCAACCTCTAGTAAATGCCCCGACAAGAGCAACCAACCCGAGCTCTTGTCCCAATCAGTGGCTACACCCAAAGCCACGCCCGACTCCAGTCCCAAGCCGGTACGGCTACACAGGGACGAGTCACAAGGGGGGAAACACCCAGCACCACAAGAAAACCACGAGCCGCAAGACACTCCAAAAGCTGAAGGCTGAAGCTGAAAGCTGAAAGTTGAAGCTGGCGGCTCTGAAACTGGCTGCTGCTGAAGCTGCTACCTCCTCTGGAGTGCGCGAACCGCTGGCTAGAACGATCACCGCCTCATCTCCAGCAAGCTTCTATCTGGAATCTGAATTCCTGCTTCTGCCCCAGGTACCTGCCCCAACTGAGGCAACAATCCACCGCTCTGGCCCACATCATGCGTCACGGCTGACTGCTTTGCGGTAAGCGCCCAGCGCCCCTCGCAACCAGCACCGTCGGCGAAAAGACCCAAAACGGCTAGCATTAGAGCACCCGGTGGAATACCTCTCAGTATGGCGCCCCAGGCTACCTCTCAAAGGAACGGCACGACGCTGCTGCTGCCACGGCTGTCGCTGATGCTGAAACCACCGCCTCTGCCAACGGCCGACCCGCCGTTCCCCAGAAGCAGGAACAACAACCCCGAAACTCACCACGACCACCGGCCAACTGCCCGGTGTCAACCCTCAAGTCACCTGTCTCAGTAGCTAGTACACAGTCCAGGGTGCACCCTGCTGTCGCGCTAGCCTACCGAGCTAGATAAACCAGCCAACCCACGTGTCGCCACGTGGTGCGAGTACCCAGAACCAGAGGAGAGTACTCCCAACTGCACCACCCTCCAAGGGTGGGTGCCAGAGAACAGTACGCGAACTACTCTCAACACACAACCAACAGTGTCCCTAGTGGCCCCGACAAGCGCCACTACGAATCGCTTCCTGGGAAGGCAAGAAAACAACAGCTTCCCAAGCAAGCGATCCTCCAGGATGTCCAAAACATTCGGGATCCGGGTCACCTCCTTCAATCAGTCCTCTACTATCGAAGGATCTCCAACACCGTCTCTGAACCCTAGCAGGTTCACCTCTCGAGATTTTGAAAGTACAAAGACGACACACGTCCAGTTCCGTACTCGCTCATCTCCAGCACGAGGGGAGATACTGTCAGGCGAGGGAACAAACGACACCAGTTCACATGCACATCTCCCCCTGAGACGTCATGACGCAACTGGGAAGCAACAAAACACAACAACAAACAAAAAGATAAGCACATCACACACAATCGCAACCAGACATGCAAGGATGTTCTAGACCTAGAACTATCCCATTCCACACTCAAAAACCTTAACCGCAAACCTAATCCTATCCCTGGGACCTACAGCCTGCTCTGAGACCAAGTTGTCACACCCCGACCCACAAAACCCATCCAGGACGGGGCGTGAGGGTTCCTATCACTACTCATCTTCAATCGGCGCGATACAAAGCGAAAAAGACGGATAAATTAAACAATTGTATTCCGGAGGTGAACAGATATTCAATTCATATACATCAAGTTGTACTATTCAATATTTGATACAAAAGTCCTCCAAGGTATAGATATAATACAAGATCCCAAAAGACCTCAAAAGTTTACAACATATACACATATATCAAAAGGGTACAACAGTTAATCCTCCAACAACCTCAAGTACCTCTGGATGTACTCGCGCCGTCAAAGGACGAAAAACTGTCGCCTGCACCTGCAAACGCAGCCCGGGTAGGAGTGAGCGATAAGCTCAGTAGGGTTCTACTCTACGGCACACTGAAAGGAGGAAAATAACAACAGTATTGTCTCCCAGCCTAAGTCTAACGGATGCCACGGGTCCCATAACCCATCGATGTCCCAAGGGCTCCTGTCATGAACCTCTCTCTTGGACACATTACCAAGATCACCCTAAGCACTGACAGGGGAACAGTACCATGCAGGATCACCCTTACCCAGCAGGGATACCACTGCCTGGGGACCATGTCGGGAACACATCGATTGCATCCTTAGCACTTGGCTTCGGGAGACAACACGACCTCTAAACCTCAAATACTGATCAAAGTCAACTATCGCAAATACTCAATACATGAGACTTGATCATACAATCCCATCCTACTCCTGACTACCCATCCACAGTCCTAAGGCTAGATCCGAGCTACCCGAGAGCCTCAGATCGGCGACCCAAACCATCGCCCGCCTAACCTCAAATACATCTAATGCATACAATGCATGAGCCTATGCAAACATTTAACCTAGATGTCTCTATATGCCACAGCAGCATTTATAAGTCCAACAGATATACAATAGCCCTCGGCACTCGCCGGCAAGAGGCTAAGGTTCCACAATTTCACATTAGCTAGCACTCATAGCCGGCTAATGGTTAAGCAACCCAATAAGCATTTAACTACAATCAAACATGTATTAAATACAATCCACAACCAAAGATTTGCTCAAAACGGAGATTACTCGAATCGATCCTCAAACTCGATAGAAATCATTTGAAAACTTCATAAAGTCCACCTACATACTTCCCAACATGTTTAGATACTAACCAATAATCAAATCCATCCAAGAAAGGCCAGAAAACCAAGTCCAAGGGCCCACGGACGATGTCACGGTCGATCCGGTGATCGACCGTGAGGCCAAAACGAGGAAAACCACCTGGGCGACGGTCGATCGGCCCATCGACCGTGGGGAGCCCAAAACGAGACAGAGCCTCAAGGACGATGCGACGGTCGATCCGACGGTCGACCGTGAGGCGGGATGAAAAAGAGAGAAAACCCACGGTCGATCGATCCATCGACTGTGGGAGGCCAAAATCCCGACAGAGCCCGACGAACGATGCGACGGTCGATCCGACGGTCGACCGTTAGGCCTCGAAAGAGCGTATCAACGCTTGACGGTCGATGCACCGATCGACTGTCGAGCCTTAGGCACAGTTCATCAGAACAGTGCCGGAAATCCAATTTCTTGGATTTCAAGTATCAAATTTAGTTGGAAAACAATGAAACTTTGTAAACATGTGTAATTAACGTTGAGGAATCCAATGGTGCAAAAAAATCATATTTTTGATGGTTAAATCACCAATTTAGGTCAAAACGGCCGAAAACTGATAAACGGCGACAATACAAGATCCAGCCGATAAAATACGGAAATCGCGAGGTAGGATTACTTCAAATCATTCACATTACATGCACAAGGAGCTACAAAGCATTCTAACATGTATTCCTACAGTGAAAGTACAATAAACCTATCCTAGGAGAACCCGATCCTAAGATCGAGATAGAAACACCTACTTGATGAAATAGGGCAGCTCCTCCACGCATCCCTCAACTCCGATCGCCAGAAGCCGCCCCTCGAAATCCACACTCCGATGCCCTAGCACCCAGCCGCAGGAGAGAGAGAGAAGAAAGAGAACGGCAGGAGAAGGAAAAGAAGGAAAGAAAGAGAAGGAAGGAGCTTAAATAGAAAGCTGGAATCAATCACAGCCGTCTGATTCGATCTCTCCCGATCGAGTTACGATCTTCCGATCGGAAGCGCCCTAAAGGTTCTAATCAAACACATACATCAATCAAAGGCCATGTGTGCAACGCGAGTGTGAAACTGACCACCAGGGAGCATATTTACCAAAATGCCACTGGGGTCAAAAACAGCGATGCGATCAACCGATCGCATCCCAAGGCCAACCAAGCCAAACCACAAGCCCAGACCCTTGGCCTAACGTGGTCGGACCAGGTTGGAGGTACGGGTCCTCACAAATTCTGGTTGATTGCATCCAGGAAATCGAAGCCAGAAAGTACGAAGAAGATTGAAAAGAAGATGGGTCAGCTTCAAAGATTAAACTGTACCTACTCGGGAAGAACCAGATAAAGTTCCAAATATGATTGAAAAGCTCTGGAAGCCTATTTTTTGGAAAATTTTACGGTTCGTGATTTGGAGCTTCATAGAGAAAGTTATAGTGCTTTTACAACAACCAGTGGATGGCAGAATAGCAGAAGAAATATGTAGAAAATAAAAAATCGACCTTCTTTCCATAATAGATCGATCCGTTATGCACCCAGAGATGAAACAGACCCACGGTCGACCGTCACATCAACCACCATATCGACCATCAGCCTCTGTAAAAAATATACCTTCTCAGGTTCGATGCGAGGATCGACCGCGAGCATGAACATGAAGTCTGGAATAAAGAGATCGATCTTTTTTCTAGAAGACATCGATCTTAGTCGGGGCGCAGGCACAATCTGAGAATAAAAGATCAATCTTACTACATAAAGATCGATATTTCTTAACCGACTTTGCAGAATAAAGGGCTCAGATCTTATCCGAAGATGGGAAACTTATGGGCTATAAATAGGATTCTTTTTAGGGATTGAGGGGCGAATTCTAGAGGATTTTTGCTGCTACTTTCTATTTCTTTTATATTTCTAGGGTTTTTCTTTTTTCTTTAAAGGATTGTTTTTGATGGCATTGCGTGGATAAACCTTAATTCTTGGTCGAGGAAACTGAAACCTCGGAATCCATGAACTGTGAGATCAAATCTATTTTTATTGTTCAATTCATATTTGACTATTGAATGTTTTTCTGTGATTATATTCATAATTGCATTGTCTAATTGCTAGGAGGCCTTCTAGTTTATTATTCATCGCAATCTACTGCTAGGTTGGATATCAAATCCGTAATTGTTTGATCCCTCTAATCTGCGAAGCAACTAGGGTTTAATGATTTACTGTGTTTCAGAGATTGTTAGATCTTAGGAAGAATGTTTGACTAAATTAAATACAATCGCTTGTGCTTGTGTTGTTTAGCTTCATCGATCTCCCTATTCTTAAGGCTGCTACTAGATTAAATCAACAGCGCTTGTCTTAGGTTGTTTAGTAGTTAGGGTTAATTAGATCGCTTCTTTCTAATTAACTATGATTGAGAAGAGATTCGAATTTAATTCGAACGGTCAATATTCAAGGTGTGGATTGATATATACTTGCATCAATGATCGGTTATAGATATTCTGATGGTGGATGTTGACTTAGACCAAGGTTTGTTCTCTTGATTAATTACGATTCTTCAATTTAGATTATTTCTTATTTGTTTTCGTTTTACTCAAAACCCTCCATCTTTGTTCACACAGAACAAAACTTAGGCTAGATACTCATCGTGGAATCGACTCGTACTTGCACTACTACATTTATTTTAAAGAGTATTAGTTTTATATTTGGTTGCTTGCGACAATACATCACTTGTTCTATGGAAATTTTGGCAGTGATGTGGCCGACGACATACTACCGGAAACGCCACCCAATCAATTTGTTCTTGCTTGCATTAATAGAGTAGTTTTTAGGGAGCTATTATTTATGATTGTAGGGGTTGATATCTAATAGACTCATTTTAGTCATTTATATCAATACATGTAAAATCACCTGTTCATATCAATAATGGTTTAAGGTGAGTGTAATAGATGTGCTTTTTTGCATAATTCTACGAGGTGCATAATTCGCTTCCCAACGGCTCATGTGATAGCTTTAGCATTTGTATCTCATCATGTTCAGATTTGTTTAAAGAAGTGGTAGAAATAACCATGCATGGCACATGAACATTCTATTTGTTTCAACTATCATGCTTATAAATTGGCAATAGGAATACTTTAGCTTGTATTCTTACCAATAGCTTGTCGTAAGGTGCTTTCATGCTTGTATTCTTACTAGATGCAATCTTCTATTTTTCTCTATTCTTTTTTGTTTTCTTTTATTAAATTTGCAGTTGCTATGTCTTTAGATCATATGTCCTCCCTTGACATGACTTCTCATTTTCCGACTCGTTCACTTTCATTAGAATCAAATAAGGAAGATGGTATTGATGGAGCCTCCATTGTTGCACCATCCACCGACGCTAAAACTAGTGGAACTAAAATAGTAGCACATAATAAAAGAAAGAGAAAAGAAATGGGGTCAAAGGCAGAAAGAAAAGCAATAGAGTCAAGGTCAGAAGTATGTACACACTTTGAAAAATTCATTGATCCTACTGATGGGAAACAAAGAAGCAAGTGCAACTATTGTCAGAAAACTTTTCATTTTGATCCAGTAACAAATGGGACATCGTCGCTTAAGAAGCATATTCTAAAATGCAAAATGGTTCCTCGCTCAAGTGGCCAACTAACAGAAATAAGCTTTGTAAGGGCTGAAGATGGAGATGGAACTGCTGTTAGCACGTGGAAGTTTAATCAAGAGTATTGTAGGAAGGCATTAGCTCATATGATCATACTTAATGAGCTACCTTTCAAGTTTGTTGAGACAGAGGGCTTTAAGGAGCTTTTTAAAGCATTAAGTCCAAGATTCCATGTGTGCTCGAGGTGGACAATTAGAAGGGATTGTTACAATCTTTTTGATGAGGAAAGGACAAAATTGAAGAAGTTCTTTAAAGAGAGAGACCAAAGGATTTCTCCTACTACAGACACATGGATATTACTTCGAAGGATCAATTATATGGGTCTTACGGCTCACACTTCATTGATAGTGATTGGAAATTACACAAAATAATAATATATTTTTGTCCAATCACAAGTCATAAAGGTGAAGCAATTGGTAGGCTACTTGAGAAGTGCTTGAAAGATTGGGGGATACGGAAGATATTTACGGTGACAGTGGATAATGCATCCTCAAATGATTGAGCTCTTAGGTACTTGAAGAGGAAATCAATGATTGTCTTGGATGGAGACTACATGCATATGAGGTGTGTGGCGCATATCATCAACTTAATAGTTGGTGAAGGATTAAGTGAAATGGACACATCAGTTAATCGAGTTCGTGCAGTGGTAAAATTTGTGAAGCAGTCACCTATGAGGTTACAAAAGTTCAAAGAATGTGTGGAGCTTGAGAAAATACAAAGCAAGAGCTTGTTGAGCCTAGATGTGAGCACTAGGTGGAACTCTACTTATATGATGTTGGATGCCGCTCAGAAGTTTGAAACTGCATTTGAGAGGTTTGAAGAGATAGAGCCGCAGAATCGAATTGAACTTGAGAATAATGGGAGAGAAGGAATGCCTACTGCAGAAGATTGGAAAAATGTTAGAAGGTTAGTGGAATTCTTGGAGCACTTTTATGAGCTAACATTGAAAGTGTCAGGTAGTTCTTATGTCACATCAAGTAGCTTCTTCCATGAACTTAGTATGTTGTCTTGTTTGTTGCAAGAATGGAGCAGTACTAATGATTGGATTGTGCTTCATGGCCACCAAAATGAAAGATAAGTTTGACAAATACTGGGGAAAAAATAGTGATAAATTGAACATATTGACATTTGTGCCGGTTCTGTTTGATCCAAGGTAAAAGTTAAGATATACTATTCTTGCAATAGATGAAATGTATGAAATTGAAGATGGTGAAAAGATTGTTGAAAGCATCAAAGATGCCACCTACAAAATGTTTGAGGAGTACATAAAATTGGCCTCACCTGAAAGCCGCGATTCAGTTACAAGTGAGGAATCCAATACATCTCAAATGTCTATGGATGAAGAAGTACCAATTCCAAATCAATTCAAGGCCAAGGTACTTTCTAGAAGAAGGATATTTGATGAGTGCATGAAAGTGCACTCTGAACTACCTTATAACCATCTCAATTGCTAGATTTTTATTCTTAATCAGCATCTTTATTACTATTTTTATATCTATATGTTGCTTCACATGGTTGTTTGGAAAATGCATGAAATTGGAGCTAAAAGAAGCTGAAAAGAGTATATGGATCAACTTCAAAAATTAATCTGTACTTGCTCATGAAGAACCAGATGATGTACCATATATGGTTGGAAAGCTCTTGAAGTTTAGATTCTGGAGAATTTTACGGTTCGTGATTCCGAGTTTCCTAGAGGAAGTTACGGCAATTTTAGTACTGATGGCGCAGTCTGAATGGCAGCACAGTAAATAAGCTGGAAGTCCGAGCGATCCTCCGATCGATCGGACTACGCAAAAACGTGACAGAACCTATTTTTTTTTGGCTGAACGAATTCCGATCGATCTCTCCATCACTCCAAAGAAGTCCGATCGATCCGACACCAATGGTCCGATCGATCGGACTGGGGAAAAGCCAAAAACAACTGATTTTTACTCAACCGATCGATCCAACACTCATAGTCCGATCGATCGGACTTGGGAATTAAAGGTTGACAGAACATATGCTTTTAAGAGGAGCAGAGTTCGATCGATCCGTCCATCGATCGGACTCAATAATAGCCAGAGAAGATGGATTTTTACGCATCCGATCGATCCAGCGCTTATAGTTCGATCGATCGGGCTCGGGCGAAGCCAGGAATTGATGTTTTTAATGAGACGGATCGATCCAACACCTAAAGTCCGATCGATCCGACGTTTCCAGTGAATTAAATCAATGGTTTTGATTTAACCCGAGTTTAGGCCTATAAATAGGATACTTAGGGTTATCAAAAGGGGACTTTTGGAGGACTTTTTGGCAGCGTTTGGAGGCGAGGAGAAGGGTTCCAGGCTTGGTTTTCTTTTCTTATTTCTTCTTTATTTCTCCATTAGTTTTGTTGCCCTCATGGTGAACATGAGTGGCTAGTTTCTTTTCTAAGGTACCGATGTAGCCCTAACTGAATCATTCTATGTTATTGGATCATGATTATTTTATCAGTTTATTTTCCTTGTTTCATTCATTATTTTAACTGAGATCTTAAATACCTTTATCTGGCCAATAAAAGTATTATAGATTGTTTTATGTAAGATTGGGCGAGGGTTCATTCCCTAATCTTACAGGATCTGTGAATGAATGAGTTTATGTCGAGGCCGGGTTCAAGCTAAGAGTATTCTTGGTTCATGATTGTTCTTCAGAGCTTAATGGATTCTTGGTTAACACTTAGTTATTGGTTCATTAACTAGGGTTAATTGGGGGTCCTTGGTGAAGACCGCGGCCGAACGGATCATCATACCGGAAGAACGAGCCCTTGGAATTAAACTGAAATCTTTATTGATTCAATGCATAGAATGAGGATGTTATGGTGAAATCGGAACGTTAGTATTCATCCATCATATTTTCATCGTTTTCTTATTTCGTTATTAGATCATCTATTTTTGAGACATCATATTTTCTTTCTTTTCTGTTCTTTAGCGTTTCACTCTAATAATCTTTACAAATCTCTGTGGGTACGATACTCGTCTTGCTGCTATACTGATTGCACCGATTCGTATACTTGCGAGATATAAAATTTATTCATCAAGTTTTTGGCGCCGTTGCCGGGGATTTGATTAGAGTTTATTTGTAGTGAATGCAAGGTCGCCGATCACGGAAAGAAAAGTTGTTGCCCTTGAACGATAAAGTAGATCAAATTGGTTGGAAGAAAAGATCTAACAAAGACAGCATGTCCACATCAAATCTAGGAGTTCAAGAGGAGGAACAAGAGGAGATGGCGCTCAATAACAATATACGTCCTTTGGAGGAGTACGCGAGGCCTACTATTTCTACCTCACCTTCGTGCATTGCGTTACCTGCAGAGGCTAGAAATTATGAACTTAAAAATCTATATTTTTCTATGCTTCTTGAATTTCATGGTTTACCTTCTGAGGATGCACTAACTTTTGTGAAAGATTATTATACTACTATTCAGACTTTTCCTCTAGGTGGCATTACTGAAGATCAATTGAGGATGCGTTGTTTTCCTTACACCTTGAAGGATAAAGCGAAGAGATGGTTGATGTCGTTGCCTCCTGGATCACTCACTACTTGGGATGCAATTTATAACAAGTTTGTTAGTAAATTTTATTCTCATGCCATGACTACTAACTTGAGAAGGCAAATTCCAAATTTTCAGCAATCTGATGGAGAACCATTCCATGAAGCATGGGATAGATTTAAAATGCTTTTGATGCAATCTCCACATCATAATTATTCTTTAGAAAATCAGATGCAATATTTTTATGATGGACTAAATCTTTCTTGTCAGACTATGGCAGATAATGCTGTAGGTGGAGGAATGTTCAAAAGGACACCACCGGAGGCATATGAAATCTATGAGATGCTAGGATCAAACTCGCAGCAGAGGGACACGAGGAATAAGGCGAGAGGCATCTATGAGCTGAACCAGAATGATGACATGGCAAGGCAGATTGCAACCCTTAACAAGAAGATAGACGCGATGATGTCCACACAAGCAAAACCGGTTGAGGTTTGTTCAATTTGCAATGTTGTTGGTCATAGGTTTGATTCATGTCCTTCTGGTAGTGAATTTCCTGAATATGTGCAAGAGCAAGCTAATTTGATGAATGCTTATAATCCGAGACCTAGATTTGACCCTTATGCAAATACTTACAATCCTGGTTGGAGGGAGCATCCGAATTTTTCATGGAAAAATACTGCTAATGCTAGTATGCCTACTGCTAATCAGTCTAACCCACCTGTTAAGTCGTCTTTGGAAGCGACTATGTTAGCTTTTATGCAGAAAATAGATTCAAAGATGAAAAAACAAGATTCAACCATTGCTCGACAAGAGTCAGCCATTACTCAACATGATGCGGTACTAAAGAATGTTGCAGCATCCGTTGGGAAGTTAGAAGTTCAAGTGGGACAACTTGCTGATGCGGTACGAGCCCATGTCCCAGGCAAATTCCCAAGCCAACCTGAGCAAGCGAAAGCAGTTACAGTTCTTCGTTCAGGTAAAATTATTGATAATAAGATTAATGCTAAAGTTGTTGATGAGTGTAATGATGATGCAAGTGAGGAAGTTGAAATGGAGGAACGCTCGAAAGGGCCACCACCAGCCACATCTGCTTCTGAGCATGGAAAGAGAGCAAATTCAGTTCTGGAGGTTTATCACAACTCTCCTCCACCATATGTGCCGCCGGTTCCTTTTCCAGGCAGTCTAAAGAAAGCCAAAATGGATAAGTCATATTCTGAAATTTATGATATTTTATCTAAGGTTAATGTGAACTTACCATTACTCGATGTGATCAGGAACATGCCAGCATTTCCAAAGTTCTTCAAGGAACTAAGTACTTCAAAGCGTAAGTATGAACCTCATGAAAAAGTGATGGTTTCAGAGACGGTAAGCGCGGTTCTACAAAGGAAGCTTCCACCCAAGCTTAAGGATCCAGGGAGTTTTAACATTACTATTACTGTTGGTGATACAAAAATAGGAGAGGCAATACTTGATTTAGGAGCCAGTGTTAATTTGATGCCTTACTCTGTTTTTCTTCAGTTAGGTGTGGGTGAATTAAAACCTACTACAATGTCTCTACAAGTTGCGGATCGTTCCATTAAATATCCATTAGGCATTGTAGAAGATATTTTAGTACAAGTTGATAAATTGATTATCCCTGCTGATTTTGTGATATTGGATATGGAAGATGCGCCCTTACATGATAGGAATTTACCAATTTTGTTGGGACGTCCATTTATGGCCACAGCCAAGACTATGATTAATGTGCAGGATGGTAAGCTCAGCATGACAGTTTTAGGTGAAACTGTTGAATTTAAAGTTTTTGAATCTATGTCCTATCCTTCAAACACTTTTGATTGTTTCTCAATAGATGTTTTAGACTCAATGGTGTTTTCTAGTTTCATGCAGGAGCAATTGAAGACAAATTTGGAAGCGGCATTGACAATGGAAAAGGAGGAGTTGCAGAATTACGAGGGAGCAGAGGAGGTTATAGCAGCCCTTGAGGCATTGCAGCCATGCGTCCCTGATGAATCTCGGTTAGACATGCTAAACAAATCTTATTCTAAAATGGTTTCATCAATAGTTTCCCCACCAAAGCTTGAGTTAAAACCTCTGCCTAATAATTTGAAATATGCATATCTTGGTGAGAATGAAACCCTTCCTGTGATTATTGCTTCTGACATTACTCCATTGGAAGAGGAAAAATTGTTGAGAGTTCTTAGGGAGCATAAAACTGCAATAGGATGGACAATTGCAGACATTAAAGGAGTAAGTCCTACTATGTGCATGCACCGCATTATTTTGGAAGAAGATGCCAAACCTATACGGGACGCCCAGCGTCGCCTCAACCCAAACATGAAAGACGTTGTTCGGGAAGAGATCCTTAAGTTGCTCGATGTTGGCGTTATATATCCTTTTTCTGACAGCAAATGGGTAAGTCCAGTTCACGTGGTGCCTAAGAAATCAGGGATAACAGTTGTGAAGAATGAGAACAATGAGCTCATACCCACGAGGATGACTACTGGATGGCGTGTCTGCATCGATTATCGCAAGGTTAATGCAGCTACTAAAAAGGACCACTTTCCTTTACCTTTTATTGATCAAATGCTTGAACGCTTAGCTGGTCACTCATTTTATTGTTTTCTTGATGGATTTTCAGGTTATAATCAAATTGCTATCGCCCCAGAGGACCAAGAGAAGACAACTTTCACCTGTCCATTTGGAACATTCGCATACAGAAGGATGCCGTTCGGATTGTGCAATGCACCTGCCACCTTTCAAAGATGCATGATATCGATTTTCTCTGACATGATAGAAAGGTTTGTTGAGGTATTCATGGATGATTTTTCTGTATTTGGGAATTCTTTTGATAATTGCCTGGCACACCTAACCTTGGTGCTTAAAAGATGTGAAGAGACAAATTTGACATTGAGCTGGGAGAAGAGTCACTTCATGGTAAGGCAAGGTATTGTGTTGGGACATGCTATTTCTAGTAAAGGTATTGGAGTAGATAAAGCAAAAATAGATTTGATTGAGAAATTACCGCCCCCTACTTCTGTGAAAGGTGTGCGGAGTTTTTTGGGCCATGCAGGATTTTATCGCAGATTCATTAGAGATTTTTCTAAAATTGCACAACCATTGTGTGATTTATTGGCCAAAGATAGTGAGTTTCAGTTTTGTAAAGCTTGTCTTGATGCTTTCAATACTTTGAAAGAGAAATTGATTACTGCACCAATTATTATGCCTCCTGATTGGTCGTTGCCCTTTGAGATAATGTGTGATGCGTCTGATTATGCTATAGGGGCTGTTCTAGGACAAAGGGTAAATAAGGTCTCTCATGCTATTTATTATGCAAGTCGTACACTCAATGATGCTCAAATCAATTACTCAACTACTGAAAAAGAATTACTTGCTGTTGTTTTTGCATTGGAGAAATTTCGCTCTTATTTGATTGTATCTAAAGTTATTATTTATTCAGATCATGCAGCATTGAAATATCTACTAACCAAAAAGGATACAAAGCCAAGGTTAATCAGGTGGATCCTACTGCTGCAAGAGTTAGATTTGGAAATAAGGGACAAGAAAGGGAGCGATAATGTAGTGGCAGATCACTTGTCACGATTGGAGCACATAGCCGGCCCTAAGGATGTACCACCCATCCAAGAATGCTTTCCCGATGAACAACTATTTTCTGTGAATGGTAAAGAGCCCTGGTATGCGGATATTGTTAACTATCTAGCTAGTAATGTTCTGCGTGCTGATCTAAGTTCACAAGAAAAGAAAAGATTTTTGTCCACAGTCAGATATTACTTTTGGGATGACCCTTATTTATTTAAACATTGTCCTGATCAAATAATAAGGCGTTGTGTTCCAGAATATGAGCATGATGATATATTGAAATTTAGTCATGAATTAACGTGTGGAGGACACTTTGGAGGTAAGAAAACTGCTTTTAAAGTTCTTCAATCTGGTTTCTTTTGGCCTACATTATTCAAAGATGCATTTAATTTTGTTACTAAGTGTGACAGATGTCAACGGTCAGGGAACATAAGCAAAAGGAATGAGATGCCTCTTACAAATAGTCTGGTGGTGGAATTGTTCGATGTTTGGGGCATAGACTTTATGGGACCGTTTCCTCCATCATACGGGTACACGTATATTCTTGTTGCTGTAGATTATGTGTCTAAGAGGATTGAAGCAATTGCAACCAGGAACAATGACAGCAAGACCGTGGTGGGATTCTTGAAGGATATGATTTTTACAAGGTTTGGTACACCTCGGGCGATTATAAGTGATGGGGGATCACACTTTTGCAATAGAGCGTTTGATGCATTGTTGAAGAAATACAACATCACTCATCGGGTCGCAACTCCTTACCACCCTCAAACGTCGGGCCAAGTGGAGGTGAGCAATAGGCAAATAAAGACGATCCTAGAACGGGTTGTTGGCACTACAAGGAAGGATTGGGCAGTGAAATTGAATGATGTTCTTTGGGCGTATCGCACTGCATATAAAACTCCAATTGGTATGAGCCCTTATCGCATTGTCTTTGGAAAAGCATGTCATCTACCGGTGGAATTGGAGTATAGGGCCTATTGGGCAATAAAGCAGCTGAATTTTGACATGAGAGAAGCGGGGGATATGAGAAAGATGCAATTGAATGAATTGGATGAGCTGCGGAATGAAGCGTACGAGAATGCTAAGATTTACAAGGAAAGAACCAAGCTCTATCATGATAAAGTAATACAACGGAAGGAGTTTACACCAGGTATGAAAGTTTTACTTTATAACTCACGAATGAAATTCTTTCCAGGTAAATTAAGATCCAGATGGACGGGCCCGTTCAAAGTGACACAAGTATCGCCTCACGGTGCTGTTGAAATTGAGAATGAAAGGAATGGGAGCAAATTCAAAGTCAATGGGCACCGTTTGAAATTGTATTTGGAAGGACATTCAGATGTGGTGGATGCAGTTGATTTTGGTGAACCTTAAACTTGGTATTACGTCTTGCCTAGACGTTAAATAAAGTGCTGGGTGGGAGGCAACCCACCAAGGTAACCAGTTTTTAATTTTAAGTTTTAGTTTTCAGTCTTATGTTTCTCTTTTGTTTTGTTTCAGGTTTTCAGCCACCCTGAGGATCCTTGAGGAGATGTTCGCTGTTCTATCAGGTGGCCTCTTTCTTATTTACAGTATCTTGTCTCTTCCTACTCTGGAAATTTTTGGATTGCCACCTCCTACATATTTTTATTGGATAAATGCACACATTGAGGACAATGTGAATTTCAGGTTGGGGGGTGTAGGCATGCATGACCTTATGCATGTTACCTTATTGAGTTTAATAGTGTTGAATTGATTCTGTTACTAGAAATTGTACATGAGCTGAAATTTTTTTATGCTTATTATGCATGTTGCTTTCATATGGATTGACCAATACATTGATTGCATGCGTGATAACTTGAAAGTATAACATCATGTGATCCACACACGAACACTTTATGTGCAGCGGTAATTATACTCACTAGAGGAATGAGCATGCTATTGTTAATCTAGACCATGATTTCAGCATTAGCTAGTGTTGAGTATTGCATGCAGAAAAAAAAAAAGAGAAAAAGTTCTGGAGCTTAATTAAGCTGTGCCTAAACGACTGTTAAGTGATCTACTGAGTAACGGGGTGTTCTTGCCTCAGGAAGCGGGGAGCTCGCGTAAAAAGGTAGAACCACTTATAGCTATAAAAAAAAAACTATTAAGTGTTTTGCTAAGTAACCGGGTCTCTGCGCCTCAAGAAGCGGAGAGTGCTCGCGTAAAAAGGCAAAATGTCTGATAGTTGAAAAGAAAAAAAAAGAAAGATAGAGCATGCTGTACTTAAAGTGCGAGGGTTGGATGATTTGTCATGAAGATAGTAGTGTGCTTGGACTAATGGTGGATAGAAGTTGCTTCTGCACGTAACATTTATTTGTCACGTCACATGTGTTCTTCTGGATGGTGATTAGCATGTTTGATGTGTAGAAGTTGATTTCATGTGTTGGTAGTATGTGTATGAGTATAAAAAATTTTCGTACTCTGTACTGTATGAAACACTATTGACTTGATAAGGTAGAATTTTTATCAAACATGTCTACATCCTTGAACCGTTGGTGTGCTTAATATATTTTATGCGCTTAAAATTGCTAGAGACTAGCAATAAGCTGGTTGGGGGGTGTGATGAGTGCATGAAAGTGCACTCTGAACTACCTTATAACCATCTCAATTGCTAGATTATTATTCTTAATCAGCATCTTTATTACTATTTTTATATCTATATGTTGCTTCACATGGTTGTTTGGAAAATGCAGGAAATTGGAGCTAAAAGAAGCTGAAAAGAGTATATGGATCAACTTCAAAAATTAATCTGTACTTTCTCATGAAGAACCAGATGATGTGCCATATATGGTTGGAAAGCTCTTGAAGTCTAGATTCTGGAGAATTTTACGGTTCGTGATTCCGAGTTTCCTAGAGGAAGTTACGGCAATTTTAGTACTGATGGCGCAGTCTGAATGGCAGCACAGTAAATAAGCTGGAAGTCCGAGCGATCCTCCGATCGATCGGATTACGCAAAAACGTGACAGAACCTATTTTTTTTTGGCTGAACGAATTCCGATCGATCTCTCCATCACTCCAAAGAAGTCCGATCGATCCGACACCAATGGTCCGATCGATCGGACTCGGGAAAAGCCAAAAACAGCTGATTTTTACTCAACCGATCGATCCAACACTCATAGTCCGATCGATCGGACTTGGGAATTAAAGGTTGACAGAACGTATGCTTTTAAGAGGAGCAGAGTTTGATCGATTCGTCCATCGATCGGACTCAATAATAGCCAGAGAAGATGGATTTTTACGCATCCGATCGATCCAGCGCTTATAGTTCGATCGATCGGGCTCGGGCGAAGCCAGGAATTGATGTTTTTAATGAGACGGATCGATCCAACACCTAAAGTCCGATCGATCCGACGTTTCCAGTGAATTAAATCAACGGTTTTGATTTAACCCGAGTTTAGGCCTATAAATAGGATACTTAGGGTTATCAAAAGGGGACTTTTGGAGGACTTTTTGGCAGCGTTCGGAGGCGAGGAGAAGGGTTCCAGGCTTGGTTTTCTTTTCTTATTTTTTCTTTATTTCTCCATTAGTTTTGTTGCCCTCATGGTGAACATGAGTGGCTAGTTTCTTTTCTAAGGTACCGATGTAGCCCTAACTGAATCATTCTATGTTATTGGATCATGATTATTTTATCAGTTTATTTTCCTTGTTTCATTCATTATTTTAACTGAGATCTTAAATACCTTTATCTGGCCAATAAAAGTATTATAGATTGTTTTATGTAAGATTGGGCGAGGGTTCATTCCCTAATCTTACAGGATCTGTGAATGAAGGAGTTTATGTCGAGGCCGGGTTCAAGCTAAGAGTATTCTTGGTTCATGATTGTTCTTCAGAGCTTAATGGATTCTTGGTTAACACTTAGTTATGGGTTCATTAACTAGGGTTAATTGGGGGTACTTGGTGAAGACCGCGGCCGAACGGATCATCATACCGGAAGAACGAGCCCTTGGAATTAAACTGAAATCTTTATTGATTCAATGCATAGAATGAGGATGTTATGGTGAAATCGGAACGTTAGTATTCATCCATCATATTTTCATCGTTTTCTTATTTCGTTATTAGATCATCTATTTTTGAGACATCATATTTTCTTTCTTTCCTGTTCTTTAGCGTTTCACTCTAATAATCTTTACAAATCTCTGTGGGTACGATACTCGTCTTGCTGCTATACTGATTGCACCGATTCGTATACTTGCGAGATATAAAATTTATTCATCAATATTACAATCAGAAGCTGGTGATAATGAAAAAGATTGTGATAATTTTGATATTTTACTGTGGTGGAAGTACAATTTCTCTAGATTCCCTATATTGTCGGCCATGGCTCGTGACCTCATAGCGATTTCAATTTCAACTGTGGCTTTGGAATCTGCCTTTAGCACCAGTGGGAGAGTTCTAGATGCCTTTAGAAGTTCTCTTACTTCTTAGATAGTGGAGGCCCTAATTTGCGTACAATATTGGTTACGAAGCTCTTTGAAGCTTCAATCTATGGTTGTGGAGGAAGATTTGATAGAACAAGAAACATTTGAACAATTTATCTTACTAAATTTTGTCCATATAATTGCTTTTCTTCATTTTTGTTTGTATCATTACTCTTTGCTAATCACTTATTCACTTATCTTTATTGCCATATAATTTTCAGAGTTAATAAAGCTTAATACAGTGGAGGGTACGGGTGGTGGTCGTAGATTGGATACTAGCTTTGAATAGCACACGAATGAGTATGAGATTTCTTCTCTTATTACATTTGCTTCATCTCTTGTGGATCTTAGATCTTATTGCAGCTTGCTCTGATATTTTAAATATTGGATCTTGGTCATGGGTTATTTGTGGCTTGTTCAATTGTTTGTAGCTTATTACAGGTTAGAGTTCTTTGAGTTAGCTTAACTAATGAGATTCTTTATTTGAACATTCTCAATCACAGCTTAGTTTGTAGCTTTGCATGAGGTGTATTGGAATTATGGATTCACTTTTCTAATTTCATTCTATTTCCCATCCACCACTGTACTATTCATGTATGACATTAGATTACTGTTATTCTATTGAATTTTGGCCTTTTGATTTGTGTCCATTGCAGGGCTAATACACAGCGGCCAAAGCTATTTGTGGGAATGATTCTAATTCTCATTTTTGCGGAAGCTCTTGCTCTGGTCTCATTGTTGGAATCATCTTGTCATCTCATGCCGGACAATCAGGAACATGATGTATTAACTTCAATATTTTGCATTCAGGAACATGATGCATGATGAATTAGGACCATGTTGTGATATATGATGTATTAGGAACATGATGTATGATGTATCAGGAACATGAGGTATGATGTATCAGGAACATGATAATGTATTAACTATCAGTATAGAGTTTTGCATTTAGGAACATGATGTATTAGCTATTATAAGTACATAGTTTTTTATTAGCTATAAGGAACAAATTTTCGGCTCGGTTTTGGAACTGAAAATTATCAGTTCGGTTCGAGAACCGAAATTTTGATTCGGTTCGGTTCTTTGCATAGTTCGGTTCGGTTTGAAATAATTTGGAACCGAAAATTTCGGTTCGGTTCGGTGAGCATTCGGTTCTCGGTTCGGTTCTCTAAAAACTGGACCGAAAAAAATTTGATTCTTCGGTTCTGGACTAAGAACCGAACCGAGAACCGAATGCTCACCCCTAGGTCTCACGATTACACTTAGCATGTGCAATAAGCCTTTAAACCCCTGGGTTACCCCAGTAGAGGAGTTATAGTCTCATGAGAGTTTTCAGGGATGACACCCACAAACATCTATACATCCCCTTGAATATGCCATTAGAAATCAATTGTAATATTCATCAACTCTAACGCATGAAATAGAAATAATACACATGAATTTCTTCTTCTTCCCATAGAAAAATAAAACAATAGCAAATCAATGGATTTCAAACACATTTCCAACACTCCAATATATTTAACCACAATTAAGAACAACTTTAACACACTTGTGTGTGAATAAGATTCCACATGATTCAGAGCATCAATTATATTTAAACACTTCAACTATTCAAGAATACGAACTTGGCCAAATACATGTTTTCATTCACCACATTGCAATTTTTTTTTCTCTTTTTTTTCATATATGACATGTGCAATGTTATGATTTCTTAAGCTTTCTTCGCACCGCCGAGAGGATCCGGGAAGACAACTTCTTCTTACCACTTGTCACGCCCCACCCCGGGATATACCCACCCCGACCACGGGACGCGAGGAAAACCTGTCCTACACTAACACAACATAATCAACCTGCTAATTGTCACAATCTAAATCATAATAAACTCACTACATTATTCCAACCGTTCAAGATCAATCACATAATTTATTACAACTTCTAATTTCAATAACCTGAATCAATCTAATACAAATACCAACTTCGATTGTTTAATTACAAATTTCTGAATCTGAAAGCATGAATCAAATCATTAATCAAATCTCATAATCTCAATGTCACTACAACTCTCAAATGAATAAAATGAAATAAAATAAATGGATCCAATGCCGAGTCCTCCAACGATCTCAAACTCAGCCGTTATCCCCTGATGAACCTGCAAAAGTAGGGGTGAGCAAAAAGCCCAGTAGGAGACTAACGAATGCCACACAAGAAACTAACTAATAACCAACATAAATATGCAATGCAATCTGGCGCCTAAGTCTTAGCTCAAGGAAAGTCACAACCTAAGTCCAAGCTCACAATCGATCCATCGCTCTCCACCACGGTCCGGGCGACTACGCTGCCAACCGTGGGCACAGCTCGCTCTCCACCACAGTCCGGGACACTACCCTGCCAACTGTTGGCACAGCTAGACTGGCGTCGACCAGCAGACATTAGGCTACACCCCAATAGCTGCTAAGACCAAGGTTCCAGAGAATCAATTGATTCTCGAACAATAATAATTAATTCTCTTATCCACTTTGGATTTCATAAACATTCTCTCAAAACCCCGATCGATCACGGGGACCACGTCCACCCGTAGCCTCGATCGCGAGTTCTTAGACCTGACCCCGGCCTAGACATGCAATGCGGTCCTCGTACAGGATTTAATTTGAACATCACCAGACCGTAGTACACATGTCCAACAGCACCATACTATACCAGCATTTAAGTACAACTCCTAAGCACCACAGGATTATATCTAATCACAGATCATCCAAACATGAAAGTAATTCACCTACATACAAATAAGCACTTCCACATCACATAAATTGCACAGCAACAATTAGCCATAGCTAACACATCACAGACAACCATAATCTTCCACGAGAATGGATCAAACCACAATTCTACAATTCAAGCAAAATAACAGAACACGTAAACAAAATAACTATAATGTAATCAGCATAGAATTACCAGCCTGAGCATCACCTCAAATATATATATCTACACATCATCCATGATTTACGGTAGTGATACTAGTTAGTTCCAAGTATGCAGTTTGGATAGTCCACCTACCTCAAAAGGCAGAGAAGAAATCAGTAACTCCCAAACCAGATGACTTTAGGGCACTACTCAGTTACTAAGTATGACTCCCAAACCAGATGGCTTTAGGCCACTAAGTGTAGAACACTCTTCAGACTCTAATTCTCAAACCATGAAAGCTACAAATCATAACTAGTCATTTTTTCAGAAATTTCAACTGTTTTACGCGAACAACACATCTTGTTATGCACCTTACTCAGTTACTAAGTATGAAGCCCTTTTTGCATATAAAGCTCCTATTTTTTTTTAATTGCATACTTTTCATGTAACATAGCATAAGATCATAAATCTATCATAATATCATGATTAGAATCTAATCTCAACTCATCAACACGTGGAAGTGAACATGTGCATTAGGATATGTCAAGTTATCCTTAATTCATAGCAAAAGTGTTGAAGTATAGATCAATATCATGCATAGCAAAAATTTAGCTATTTCTTATATTATCACATATAAGTTTCAGAATAATTCATAAAATAAACTTCTAAAACAAGCATATTTATCAAATCATATCATAATTTCATTCTTTTGACATAATTCAAGGGATGTGTAATATTTGATTTTCTAAAAATAATAAGAATTAAATTCCTAGAATCTATCCCCCAACTTAAATGTAATTGTCCCCAATTATACTAAGCCCCGGTTTGGTGTGGCGATAGCTTATTCCGGGTTAAGGGGGGTTAAGGGATTTTGGGGTTAGAAAAGAGGAGTTAAGGAGTGGGGATAAATTTATTCCCATTTTGGTGTTTGGGGATAAGTAGTAATGATTGTTTGGGATAAGGGTAGAATTTGTAGCTAATACCAAAAATGTCCTTATATATAATGGCACGCGAGAAGTGGCAAATAATATTAATAATATCGTACTGTAATAAAATATTAATATAAGTGGGTCCCATGTGTCACGTGTCACATCGTGATTGGTCCATGTCATACAAAATAGTATTATTTTAATATTAATAATATCATAATCTAATAAAATATTAATATAAGTGGGTCCCACGTGCCACATGTCACGGCGTCATTGGTCCATGTCATCCAAAATAGCATTATTTTAATAATAATAATATCATAATGTAATAAAATATTAACATAAGTGGGTCCCACGTGCCACGTGTCACATCGTGATTGGTCAATGTCATCTAAAATAGTATTATTTTAATATTAATAATATCATACTGTAATAAAAATATTAATATAAGTGGGTTACACATGCCACGTGTCACATCTTGATTGGTCCATGTCATCCAAAATAGTATTATTTTAATATTAATAATATCATACTGTAATAAAAATATTAATATAAGTGAGTTACACATGCCACGTGTCACCTCGTGATTGGTCCACGTCATCTAAAAATAATATTATTTTCATATTAATAATATCATACTGTAATAAAATATTAATATAAGTGGGTCACACATGCCACGTGTCACATCGTGATTGATCCACATCATCCAAAATAGTATTATTTTAATATTAAAAATATCGTACTGTAATAAAATATTAATATAAATGGGTCCCACATGTCACGTATCACCTCGTGATTGGTCCACATTAATTTAATAATTTAACCATATCTCCACTTCAAGCACCAACCAAACACCAGAACTTAGAAAATCTCAGAAAGTCACTCCCCAGAAAATCACTCCAGTAAAGTCATTCCCCAAAAAGTCACTCCACTTCAGCTCACTTCTCAGCAACCAAACATGCCCATATTAGAACAACATCATTTGAGGGTAGTATAGTAATTTAGGTCATAGTGTAGGCTTTGAAAACTGGGTTTGCTTAATATAGGATAAATTTATCCCCGCCTAACTCCATTAGCTAACCCCAATCTTGTTTGGGAATAAATGGGGGGTTAAGGGGGGTTAAGGGGGCATAACCCCCCTTAACCCCACACCAAACAGAGCAAAAATTGTCGTCGCATGCATGACAATCACCACACCGCCCACATAAAAGAAACGTCGCCACTTTGAAGAAATTCATGTCTCTAAAAGATACTAAAATAATAAAGCCATAAAAATTGCCATCGAACATAAGTGACATATAAAAAGAAAAAATAATTTTCCCTGATCGGTGTATGAATTAATCGCCCACTATTGGTTTCCACAGGAAAACCTGCCATAAAAGGACCTTTCCAAAAGATCAAATATAAGTGCATTTATTGAATATAGAAACTTTGAGGATCAGTCATCTATAAGATTCAAAAGATGCACTAAATTTCAAAAAGAAAAAGAAAGACTCACTACACGAGCATCCCTACTGCAAACCATATCACCACGATAAAATAAAATCTACATAAGCATTCATCTAATAAAATAGTCCAAAAGAAACATATTCAGCTTAACGCCTCAGTCATCGTCCATCTCGTCCGCACTCTCATTGTCCTCAGAATCATAGTCACTAGGCAGCGGGGTCGGCGGACGGTCAGGGTCATCTGATGCATATGGTGACTCAGGAGGCGTCAGAAGAGTAGGATACATGAGGGAACATGGAGGTACTAAGAGAGTTGAACCACCGGGACTCTGGAAAGATACCCAGGGATCATCAAGGTTTGAAGCATGCCGAATGTCATATATGATGCGGGCAAACAAATCCGCAAGAGGTAACGGCCCGCAGAACTCAACACCAATGGGATAGGCAAAAGAGGAACCAACAGGTGCCACAGATTCAGAAATTACTCTAGGTGGAAAGCAGAAGACCGTTGGTGGCAATGGTGGTGTCAGGGAATCGGCAGTGCCCATGGAGTCATCGTATGAGGATAACCAAGACGCCTGCGACAGTGGAGATCCAGCTGCGAATTCAGACATCGGGGAGTGGGGCAGACTATCATCAGAAGAGTAAGAGGATTGGCTCGATCGAGACATATAGGAATTCTGTGATCTGGACACCTGTGGTGGAAGAGAAGATGCCGAGGAGAGTAAAGGATGAGACCAGAAAGTTAGAAGAGGAATGGAGTGAGGAAGGTGGTGGCCTAGTGATATCGCACAAATGTGTCACAACACAGCGGTACAGTGCAGCATAACATAAAGAGGTCGAACCCACATACAGACAAGTAGAAAACATCCAAAACACAAATAACAATGAATTGAAGACAAACGAGAACTTAAGAATTAACTAAATTAGATCAAAGGATTTTAATAAGGCTAGGCATCAGGAATCACTTTACTCGGACTTAGGTTCTTCTTCTACCAATGGTTCATTTAATACTCAGTTAAGGGATTCACATCCCAATCACCTTAACCGGAAGATATGGAACTATAAACCTAACAAATTATATAAATGTCTTTTCCTATGATTGATTCTTCCCTTTTATAGTTCTAACTTCATCCTACCAAAACCTAAGAATATACGATACCAGCTGTCACTACAGGCAACGTATAGCAAAAGTTTATCAGGAGAAAGCCTTAACTCTATCTTACCAGATCTCTAAGAATACACAATACCAACTCTCACAATCGGCAATGCATAGCAAAAATTTCATGAAATAAAATAGGTAAACAATAGATAAAACTATGGGATTATAAGATCATGAAAGAAGCATGACTAGATTCATAATATCATTCATCCACATAGAAATCCATAATCTGAAAATAATCCTTGAAGATTCAATGCATAGAAAAGAGTTTAACAATAAAGATTAAAACTATGAACCATGATGAAGAAGAAACCCTATATCGTGCAAAACACCACTACGACGCCAACCGGGTCGGGCGACGCGAATCGAAACCTAACGAAATGCAAAAAAAATTGGCGAGGGTTCCCTCTAACCTATTGGTCATCCTAACAATTCATCAAAACACCAGCAATTTAAAAACTATAATTTATAGAACCTCAAACCACAGATTTCAAAACCCAAGTTTAATATACATATCCTTGAAGAGGGGAAGATTCAAATACAACATATAAACACTCCCGTAGGAGACTAACTAACAAAGGGTTTAAAGCAATAAAGGATCACCACTCCTCAGACTCCGCCTGGCGTCGCCGCACCACCAACCAATTGCCCGGTAGGGGCCACCGAAGAGGAGCTAACATCTGCACCTACAAAACGCAGCCCAGGTAGGAGTGAGCAACTAAGCTCAGCAGGGAAACTACACTACGACACACAAAAGGAAGAGGGAAACGCAACAGTGTCGTCCTCTAGTAAAGTCTAGGTGTATACATGGGTCTCATAACCCCACCGAGTGTCCCTGAGGTCCACAACCGTGATCTTCCAGACCAGCTGGTCACATGAGGGGCCACGCTCAGTAAGCAAAAAACCAACGCTGTTGACTCACAAGCAGGAAAACGACACTGCTGCCAAGAAAAGGCACCGCTGAGTAGGCATACCCTCTACTCAAGAGTCATCAACACTAGACACCGGCTACACCTCAGAACCCAACTAGAGGCCGACACGACCTCTACAATCATCAATCCACAAGTGTACAAATCATCTAGACCTATCATCGAATTCGACTGTACACCACAATTCAAGCCAGGTCCAAACAACCCGACCCCGGTCCTAGGGCTAAATCCAAGCTTCCAAGCCTCGGGACGGAGACCCACAGATCACCCACGCCCTAACCTTATGCAACAAATGTACAACAAGGATGCATGCGATGAACATGCGCATAAACAACAGTTAAGTATGCAGCAATATGCGATGATAGCATAACAAGGTCTGGCCTTGGCACTCTGCCAGCCCCCGGGTGGTGAACATATATTTAAGGTCTGGAACGACTGCAGTGGTACACCACCAATTGCCAGCCAGTTCACCAGCAACCTGCACGGGAAGCAGCCCCGCAAACAACAGAAGGCAAACCACAGAGATAAAGGCCCTCGGCGCACGCCGGTATTCAAGGCTATGGAAAGCAGTAGGGCACTCACCCACTTATTCTAAACACCCCAAGAGTCATCACTCCCCTGGTTCACCACTACCCCTAATATGGGGCTAACATGCTCAATGATATGTACAATATATAAAGCTGTAAGAAAAAGCGTACGTACAAAGCCCCGTGGGCAAAGCCAAAGGAAACTCCTCTTTGCCACCAAAGGATCGATCTTTTCCTAAGAAAACATCGATCTTCAAAGTAACAGAGAGCCTCCCCTTCCTGTCGAGCCAAAGGAGATTGATCCTTCCTCAAAGGAAGATCGATCATCCTCGCGACAGAGGGCACCTTCCTTGTCGCGCCAAGGAAGATCGATCCTTTTTCCCAGGAAGATCGATCATCCTCGCGATAAAGGGCATCCATGCTACCCTGGAACAAAGATCGATCATCTGGTGAAGATGATCGATCATGCTCGGGCTCAGCATGACCAACAATGAAGGATCGATCCTTCTCCAAGAAGGATCGATCTTGTTGGGTTCTCCGGCGAACCTCCGGCGATAAAATACCGTCGAAAAACTCTACCAAATCCCACAAAACCTTGGGATCCGGTAGTACGAAGGACCACGAGTTCAAAACCGGTAAGAATGCTACAAACTAACAAACATGCAGCAAGATCAAAGCAAAATAAATCACAATCAACTCATACTCTCAAAAACCGGAAAAACAAAATAGGTAGGAATCCCTACCTAGGCAAGAGCTGCTTCAATCCCAGCTGCTAAGCCTTGGATCGTTCTCAATCTCTCCAAAATCCAGCCGAATCTGAGCTCAAGAACGGTGGATTTCAAAAGGATTCAAGGAAGAAGGTTACGTCCGTTTTATAGACAAACGAACTGACCTATGAATGATTGATCCTTCATGACGATCGCGTCTTGACTTTCTGGCATTAAAAGATCAATCTTCTAGCAAGGAAAGATGGATCCTTTAGGTGCAGAAAGGTAGACTTGGGCAAAAACACTAGCCCAAGTCTGGATCTTTCAATCCCGGGTCCACCTAACCGTTCTAATCAAACACTAACACAAACATGGTCAGTGTGTGTACTCACGGGTATAGAACAAACCGACAATGCATAATTTACCAAATTGCCCTTGCGGTCTGCAGTGAGCCACAGGGGTAGAGGGACAAGTCCTCACACCCTAATCCTCGCTAGGTCATCCATCCGCCATGCCCGCAGATTACTCGGCCATGGATGGAGATTCCTTCATCTTCTTCCTTTGGAAAACGTCCAGAAAAGAGCCTCCAAAAATGTCCAAGAACTCCATTTGACTAACCCTAAGTTTCCTATTTATAGGGTCCAAATATTAGGAAACTCGGGTTAACTTTAAACCCGTTATACCCCCGCGGTCGATGCCACGGTCGACTGTGAACTGTGCATAATATTTGGAAAAGCGGCAGTCGATCATCGCATCGACCCTGAGAAAAGTTTTTTTTTACAGAGGCTGACGGTCGACTGTGAACATTGTGAGCGCGACAGTTGATGCCACGGTCGACCGTGAGCATTATGAGCGTGACGGTCGATCTCGCGGATGATGTGACGGTCGACCGTCACTATCCATTCAGCATTGCGCATTAGTACCAAAAGTGTTGTAACTTCCTGTAGAAACCTCAGAATCATGAACCGTAAAATTCTTCAGAAACTAGACTTCCAGAGATTTCCAATGGTATATAGAACATAATCTAGTTCTTCGTGAGTAGGTACAGGTTAATCTTCCAAGTTGACCCATGTAATCTTTTCAGCTTCTTTTAGCTCCAATTTTCTGCATCTTCCAAACAACTATGTGAACTACATATAAGTATAAAAATAGTGCTAAAGAGTTTGATTAAGGGTGAGAATATAGCAATTGAGATGGTTATAAGGTTGTTCAGAGTGCACTTTAATGCACTCATCACACCCCCCAACCAGCTTATTGCTAGTCTCTAGTAATTAAAGCGCATGAAAATATAATTAAATTCTACCTTGACAGGTCAATAGTATTATGTATAGTACATAGCACAAAAATATCTTATACTCATACACATACTACCAACATATGAAATTAACTTCTATACTTCAAACATGCTAATCACCATCCAAATGAACACATGTGACGTGACAAATAAAAGTTACATACAGAGGCAACTTCTACCCACTATTAGCCCAAACACACTTCTATCTTTCTGACCAATCATCCAACCCTCACACTTTAAGTACAACATGCTCTCTCTTTCTCTCTTTTTTTCCAACTATCAGACACTTTGCCTTTTTACGTGAGCACTCTCCGCTTTTTGAGACACAGAGATCTGGTTACATAGCAAAATACTTAATAGTTTTTTTTATTGCTATCAGTAGTTCTACGTTTTTACGTGAGCTCCCCGCTTCCTGAGTCAAGAACACCCGGTTACTCAGTATATCACTTAATAGTCGTTTAGGCACAGCTTGATCAAGCTCTAGAACTTTTCTTTTTCTCTATTTTTTTTTGCATGCAATACTCAGCACTAGCTAAAGTTGAAATCATGGTTTAGATTGACAATAACATGCTCATTCCTCTAGTGAGTATAATTACCACTGCACATAAAGTGTTTGTGTGTGAATCACATGATGTTCTACCATCAGGTTATCACACATGCAATCAATGTATATGCAATCCATGTGAAAGCAACATGTATAATAAGCATATAAATTTTACCTCATGTACAATTTCTAGCAACATGCTCAATTCAACACTATTATATCAACAAAATAGCATGCATATGGCCATGCATGCCTACACCCCCGAACCTGAAGGTCAAATTGTTCTCAATGTGTGCTAAGCATGGCAAGAGAATAAAACATGATGCATGTTTAAATTTGAAATAGAATAGATTCGAATTATAAATCGATATACGATCGAGGCCACCTGATAGAGTAAGAAAATATCTCTTCAAGGCTCCTCAAGGTGGCCGAAATCTCCATCCCAATGATGGTTGGCCAAAATCTCCAACGGAAAGCAGGGACTGCTCGACCACCAAAAAACAAAAGCAAAATAAATCGAAAACAAAAGCAAACCTGCAAGCACACAACATAAAAAAAACTCTATCATTCTCAAACATACAAGAAAGCAAATCGAGCAAACTAAACTACTATATACAAGACAGGGATTTTTAACCGCGTCCTTGGTGGTCGTGCCCTAGCATGATGATATGCAAAATCAGTAAGTGCCATGACCTGAAGGGTTACCCTTAGTAGTATCACTCCGAGTTCGTGCACGCTGAAAGATGTGAGTACCTCGCATAGTTGGTGTGACGTCTCTAAGAATACAGGCAATGCACGGCAAAAGTTCATCGGGACAAAGCCCTAACTCTATGTAACCGGATCTCTAAGAATACACAATACCAACTCTCACAATCGGCAATGCATAGCAAAGATTTCACGAAATAAAGTAGGTAAACAATAGATAAAACTATGAGATTATAATATCATAAAAGAAGCATGACTGGATTCATAATATTAATCATCCACATAAAAATCTATAATCTGAAAATAATTTTTGAAGATCCAATACATAGAAAAGAGTTTAACAATAAAGATTAGAACTATGAACCATTGTTGGAGAAGAAGCCCTAGTCCTCGCTAGATCTTCCGTCCGCCATGCCCGTGGATTACTCGGTTATAGATGGAGATGTCTTCATCTTCTTCCTTTACAAAATGTCCAGAAAAGAGCCTCCAAAAACGTCCAAGAAGTCCCTTTGACTAACCCTAAGTTTCCTATTTATAGGGTCCAAGAATTAGGAAAATCGGGTTAAGTTTAAACCCGTTATACGCCCGCGGACGATGCCACGGTCGATGCCACGGTCGACCGTGAACTGTGCATAATATTTGGAAAAGCGACTGTCGATCATCGCATCGACCCTGAGAAGTGTTTTCCTTGACAGAGGCTGACGGTCGACCGTGAGCATTTTGAGCGTGATGGTCGATCTCGCGGATGATACGACGGTCGACCTTGAGAATTTTTTAGCACGACGGTCGACCATCAATATTCATTCAACACTATGCACTGGTACGAAAAATGTTGTAACTTCCTCTACGTAACTCGGAATCATGAACCGTAAAATTCTCAAAAAAATAGACTTCAAGAGCTTTCCAATGGTGTGTGGTACATCATCTGGTTCATCTTGAACATGTACAGTTTAATATTTCAATTTGACTCATGTTATCTTTTCAGCTTCTTTTAGCTCCAATTTCCTGCATTTTCCAAACAACTATGTGACGTAACATATACTATAAAAATAGTAATAAAGATGTTGATTAAGGATAATAATCCAGCAATTGAGATGGTTATAAGACTGTTCAGAGTGCACTTTCATGCACTCATCACACACCCCAACTAGCTTATTGCTAGTCTCTAGCAATTCAAAGTGCATAAAATATAATTAAACACACCAACGGTCTAAGGATGTAGACATGCATGACAAAAATTCTATCTTATCAGGTCATAGTGTTATGTATAGTACAGAGCATAAAAACTTCTTAGACTCATACACATACTACCAACATACGAAATTAACTTCTACATTTCAAACATGCTAATCACCATCCAGAAGAACACATGTAACGTGACAAATAAATGTTACGTAAAGAAGCAACTTCTCCCCACCATTAGTCCAAACACACTACTATCTTCATAACCAATCATCCAACCCTCGCACTTTAAGTACAACATGCTCTTTCTGTTTTTCTTTTTTTCTTCAACTATCAGACATTTTGCCTTTTTATAGGAGCACTTTCCGCTTCTTGAGGCGCAGAGACCCGGTTACTTAGCAAAACACAAAATAGTTTTTGTTCTTTTTTTTTAGCTATCGGTGGTTCTACCTTTTTACGCGAGCTCCCCGCTTCCTGAGACAAGAACACCCAGTTACTCAGTAGATCACCTAATAGTCGTTTAGGCACAGCTTAATCAAGCTCCAGAACTTTGTCATTTTTTTTTCTGCATGCAATACTCAACACTAGCTAAAGTTGAAATCATGGTCTAGATTAACAATAGCATGCTCATTCCTCTAGTGAGTATAATTGCCACAACACATAAAATGTTCGTGTGTGAATCACATGATGTTCTACCTTCAGGTTATCACACATGGAATACATGTATAGGTCAATCCATGTGAAAGCAACATGTATAATAAGCATAAAATTTTCAGCTCATGTACAAATTCGAGTAACAAGCTCAATTCAACACTATCAAACCCACAAAGTAGCATGCATAAGGTCATGCATGCCTACACCCCCCAACCTGAAATTCACATTGTCCGCAATGTGTGCTAATCATGTAAATAAGCAGAAGGGTAGTGGCTGAATTTTCATATATAGCATAAAGAAGAATTGGAAATCGAAATAGGAGCGAGGCCACATGACAGAATATCTGAAATCTTGCACATGGCTGCTCATTGTGGCCGAATTTCACAAGCAATGAAGACGGAAGGCCAAGCATCCTTGAAAAAACATAGACGTAAACAAAAACAAATAAGAATGGAAACAAACAATGAAAGAAAGTTAACCTAAGTAAAACAGAAATAATGAATAAGAACAAGATCATCCCTCGTAGACAGGGTCTACGAGAGAAACGGTGTGCTCCTCAGGGTCCGCTTTCTCTGAAATCGGCTTCAAGCGTTGTCCATTAACCTTAAACAGCCTCCCATCCTTTGGATCTTTAACTTCCACAATCCCATAATCAAATACTCGGCTAACTGTAAAGGGGCATGTCCAGCGTGATCGCAACTTCCCAGGATGGAGATACAGTCGTCCGTCATACAGATAACCTTGTTGTCCTACTTGAAACGTCTTCCATAGGATCTTCTTATCATGGTAGGCCTTTGTCTTTGCCTTGAAGATCCGGGAACTCTCATAAGCATCATTCCTGAGTTCCTCCAGCTCAAACAGCTGGAGTTTCCGTTCCTGACCTACAGTATCCAAAGTAACATTTAGTGACTTAATAGCCCAGTATGCCTTAGGTTCTAATTCTACTGGAAGATGAAACGGTTTTTTATAGACAAGGCGAAACGGTGACATCCCCAAGGTAGTCTTGTAAGCAGTGCGATAGGCCCACAACGCATTTGACAGCCGCAAGGACCAGTCCTTTCGGTTAGGGCTCACCGTCTTTTCCAGAATTTGCTTTATCTCCATATTGGCTAATTCAGCTTGACCATTCGTCTGTGAATGATAAGCAGTGGACACCTTGTGTGTGACTCCATACCTGCGCATCAAAGCCTCAAAAGAGCGATTACAAAAGTACGATCCCTGGTCACTAATAATAACCCTAGGAGTACCAAATCTAGACAAAACATGCTCTTTAGGAAACTTGATGACAGTGGAATGATCATTATTCCTACATGCAATAGCCTCCACCCACTTAGACATGTATTCCACAGCCAACAATATATATAAATAGCCAAAAGAAGGAAAAGTCTATACCCCAACAATCAAAAATCTCTACAGCTTAAATGAGCTTCAAAGGCATCGTATGTCTCCTAGATAAAGCTCCTAAAGTTATGCATCTATCACAGGATTTGCAGAAAATGTTAACATCACGAAACATAGTAGGCCAGTAAAAACCACATTGAAGAATTTTAGCTGCAGTCTTTTTCATCGAGAAATGGCCTCCACATGCATGAGAGTGACAGAATGTAATGATGATTTCTATTTCATAATCAGGGACACAACGGCGCATAATATGGTCAGAACAATGCTTAAACAGACAAGGATCATCCCAATAAAATTTCTTTCCCTCAATAAAAAATCTACACTTATCCTACGCACTCCAAAAGGAAGGGATCTCACATGTCGCCAAATAATTGACAATATACGCATACCATGGCAGTCGTGCATCTGAAAAGTGTTGCTCATCAAAGAAGTCATCCATGATCGGTGGCTAATTTTCCACTACATCCACTATCAACCTCGATAGGTGATCAGGGACAACGTTCTCCACGCCCTTTTTGTCTTTTATAGAGATATCAAATTCCTGTAAGATTAATATCCAACGAATTAGGCGCGCTTTAGCATCCTTCTTGGTGAGAAGGTACTTAAGCGCGACATGATCAGTGAAAATAGAGATAGAAGACCCAATCAAATAAGCACGAAACTTGTCTAATGCAAAGACTATAGCTAACAGTTCTTTCTCGATGGTAGAATAATTCATCTGTGCATTATTTAAGGTCCGGCTAGCATAATGAATAACATGAGGTTTACCAGCTTTTCGCTGCCCTGAAACAACTCTTACATCAAAATCACTTGCATCACACATCAATTCAAAAGGAAGGCTCCAATCGGGTGGTTGCACAATAGGTGCGGAAGTCAATTTATCAATCAAGGCTTGAAAAGCCTCTTGACAAGCAATAGTCCACTCAAAAGGGGTATCCTTTATCAAAAGAGTACATAAAGGATGAGCAATAGCGGAAAAATTTTGAATGAATCTCCTGTAAAAACAGCATGCCCTAGAAAGGATCTAACATCTTTAACAGTCTTTGGCACAGGAAGCTTTGAGATGAGATCGATTTTTTATCGATCCACCTCAATGACTCTAGAAGAGACAATGGGGCCCAACACAATGCCTGAGGGCACCATGAAGTGACACTTTTCCCAATTAAGCACAAGGTGCTTCTCTTCACATCTGACCAAGACTCTCTTTAAGTTTTTCAAGCATGCATCAAAAGTATTACCAAATACAGTCAAGTCATCCATATATACTTCCATACATTCCTCGATCATATCAGCAAACATACTCATCATACAACGCTGAAAAGTAGCAAGAGCATTACACAATCCAAATGGCATTCTACGGAAAGTATAAGTACCAAAAGGACATGTAAAAGTAGTTTTTTCCTGATCTTCTAAAGCAATCTCAATCTGATAATATCCAGAATAACCATCAAGAAAATAATAAAAAGGATGTCCAGCTATACTCTCTAAAATCTAGTGTAGAAAAGGCAATGGAAAATGATCCTTATGGGTGGCAGCATTCAATTTTCTATAATCTATACACATACGGCATCCTGTCACCAATTTAGTGGGGACAAAGTCTCCACTTTCATTTTTAATAACGGTGACACCAGATTTTTTAGGCACAACCTGTGTAGGGCTCACCCATTTGCTATCAACAATGGGATAGATAATCCCTGCATCTAATAATTTCAACACTTCAGTTTTTACTACCTCTTTCATTGTAGGGTTCAACCTACGCTGAGGATCCCTACGAGGTACATCCCCTTGTTCAAGATTAATCATTTGGGAACATATCAATGGATTAATACCTTTCAGATCTGTTATACTCCATCCAATAGCTGATTTATGCTCATTTAAAATGCTAAGTAATTGCTCACCTTGATCTGCAGTTAATGCTGAAGAAATAATAACTGGGTATGTATCACCTGGACCAAGATAGGCATGCTTCAATCCTTGAGAAAACGGCTTCAGGTCCAGCTTGGGCGGCTCTACTGATTATGGTGTTGGTGGTTGTCCTCTTTCTGGCAGTTCTTCAAATTTTGGATTCCATGGACCTGCAAAAGAACAATGTTCCAAATTTTAACACATACCATCAACATCAACATTTTCATCCCAATCTAATTCAAGAAAATTAATTTCAGTTGTAGCAAACTCCTCTTCATTGAGCAAATCAATATGGGAAGTCTGTTGGCATTCATCATCCTCATCAGGCTGCCAAGCAACATTAAAAACATTAATTTCTAAAGTCATATTCCAAAAAGTTAACTTCATTAAGCCATTCCTGCAATTAATTATAGCATTAGCAGTAGCAAGAAACAGTCTACCTAAAATAATAGGAATTCTAGAATCAGCAGTTACTACAGCCTGAGTATCCAAGACTAAAAAATCAATAGGATAATAAAATTTATCTATTTGAACAAGCACATCCTCTACTACTCCTCGTGGAGTCTTCGTCGATCTATCTGTCAGTTGCAAAGCCATAGATGTCGACTTAATTTGTCCTAAACCAAGTTGCAAGTAAACAGAATATGGCATCAAATTAACACTTGCACCAAGTTCTAATAAAGCTTGTTCTACTTCATGCTCTCCAATGAAACAAGACACAGTAGGACAGCCAAGATCCTTATATTTAGGAGGAATCCTATGCTGAAGCAGTGCACTATCCCCCTCTGTTAAAAATACAGTTTTCTTAACATGATGTCGTCTCTTCATAGTGCATAAATCTTTAATCACTTTAGCATATGTAGAAATTTTCTTAATAACATGCAAAGATGAAGGTTTACCTTGACTTGCCGAAGATGCTCCAAAACCTCACTGTTGGGCTCCATAGTCAATTTAGTGGATTTCAATGCCTGAGGGAAAGGGACACGTACCTTAAAGTCACCTGGTGTAGGGTCATCTGAATGATCGGTCTCTAAATGGTTCTTCTCAATCCGGTCCTCTTCTTCAACAGCAATAGGACATTCGGTGGGCTCTTGTGAAGGGCTTTTTGTTGTTTTCCCGCTTCTTGTAGTTACGGCGTTCATCTCCTTCACATTATTTTGCTCAGCACTAGATACCTGCGTTTGTTGAGGTTGAGGTGGGACCTTCCCTCGTTTGTGTACGTTGAATGAGTTGATCAACTTCGTAATCTGGCTCGTGATCTCTTGAATATCCTCCTTTCTTTCCTTGGATTCCTGCACAATCATAGATTTTAGCTCCTGCAGACTGTCATTAAATGTAGGCCTAGGAAAACCAAATGTATTATAAGGAGGGTTAGAAAAAGGCTTATTAGGTGGCGGTTGATGATGCTCGTTGCTCTGTGGAGCGTTCGACTTCCAGCTGAAGTTCGGATGCTCTCGCCATCCTGGATTATACGTCTCTGAATAGGGAGTGTACGGCCTCCTGAATCCGCCTACAACGTTGCAATGCTCGTCGTACACACCTCTCATCTACAGCGTTGGAGGACTTATGGTGTAATTTCTCGTTTTGCGGGGGGGTTTTATACAAAAACCACCCCCTTTCTAGAAGAATCCAGCGTCTCCTTCTTTTCTTTCTTTGGCTGCCAACCCGAGTGAGAGAGGGAGTGAGATCGGGAGAGAGAGAGAGATCGGAAGAGATCGAGAGGGAGATGGAGAGGAAGGGGAGATCGTCGGCGCCGGAGAAGAAAGAAGGAGGGAGGAAAGGGGGAAGAAATCCGGGAATGGGAAAGGTGGAAGAACCGGGAGAAGAAAGAGTGGGGATCACCAGAAAAAGGGCAGATCCGGTGAGCTTTCCACCGGATTTCGTCTTCCTTAGCTTAGGTAAGCTTCTAGCTTCTCTCCCCTTTAAGTTCCCTTGTTTCCCGTCGTTTTTCCGGTGGGTTTTTGGAGGAGCTTCATGGTTACCGGCGATGGGTCGCCGGAGAAGGTGTCGTGGACGGCGACGGGGACCTCCCTCGGCGACTGCAGCGCCGGAGAAGGACCCCCGTGGTCCAGGGCATCTCTCTCCGAGACCTGTCTGGGCGTTGCCATGGCAGGGGATCCTCAATCCTCTTCCCTGCCATGGTCTCCGGCAAGGTTTCGGCCGGCCTTTCCCTGGCCGTGGTTGCGCGATCTTCTTGGGAATCTCGTGCTAGGGACAGCGTGTAGCTTCCCTCTTCTCCTCTAGTATATTTTTCCCCCGGTGCTTGAGCACCTTGTTTGAAGATCCGACGGAGCTCCGGCGTGAGCTCCGGTGATCTTCTTGGGGAGGAAGGCGACGCTGTGCAAGCGGCGCACGATGGGGTGCTCAATGTCTGCCTTGTGCACGGGTCAGGACCCTGTGCACGTAGTGCATGTTAGCAGTCTGCTAACATGCACTAGAGCCTTCGGATGGCCGTAGTTGAGCTCTTGATACCCATTTTCAATGTTTCTCACGTCGTTCGACCGGCTTTTCGAGCGCCATCTATTTCTAGTAGTTTCGATTCCTTTTAGGGCCCTGCCTGATCGTTCTTGCTTTGTGTGCTTTAGACGATCGTTTGAGCGGTGGTCGAGTGGCGGAGCGCGGCGTGGACCCCCGGGCTTAGGGATCGCACGTTGACTGTCCTTTTAAGGTAGGAGTTACCTCCTAGGATTGTTGTGCTTGTATGCTATATAATTGTGTTGATGCTTTGATATATGTTTGTATGTATCTTATTAATCCTGTGTGTATATGCGATGCTATGTTATGATATGATGATTTCTTGTATTGTATGAATATATGATAATTGTTATTTGCTTTATTGTTGTGTTCTTTGTCTTGTGCATACATGATAGGATTGGGGTTGTGAATGGGTCTAGTCAGGTCCTGTAGCTAGACTAGTCAGAGTCTAGGGAGTCTAGGGAGTCTAGGGACTAAGTTGATGACTAGATCTGATTTAAGGATTTGATCTGATTAAATATCTGATTTAAGGATTTGATCTGATTAAATATCTAATTTGAGGATTTGATCTGATTGAGGACTTGACTTGAGGATTTGATCTGATTGAGGATAGGACTTGAGGTTGTGTTGCCTATACTTGTATACTGAGGCCTGTGTAGAGTCTATAGGGGTCTGGGTGAGCGTTGGCGGCCGGACGCGGTGTTGTGCATGTTAGACTGCCCAGACTAGCCAGACCATACTAGGATCAGTAAACTAGGATAGGTGGATGTTGTACCTATACTAGTATACTGGGGCCGGGTATAGAGTCTATAGGGGTATGGGCTAGCGTTGGCGGCCGGACGCGGTGCTGTGCATGTAAGACTTACACATACTAGCCAGACCATACTTGGGCAGTATACTAGGATAGGTGGGTGTACACCAGTGTCTTAGTTGGTGACTCCTACTGGGCTTTAGAGCTCATTCTTGTTAGGTTTTGGTTTTTGTGCAGGAGGACCTATGGGTAGGCCAGAGACCAGTGCAGTCCATGGAGGTCCTGTGCAGGGATAAGGAGTCATTTTTGTATTTTGTTCATCTCTTATATATGATAAAGCCTGTATATGTTGGAAATGAAAAACAAAATTATGTATTATAAATTTTGGACTGAATTATCATGTATATTATTTGAATTGATGTGGGCGTATGTGCCCCTAGATGTGGTGAATGATTGTAAAGAGAAATAGTGTGATTAAATGTTATAAATTTGCGTTTTATTAGTGATTGAAATGTTGTAATAGTGATCTCACGTGCCCGTGCCCAAGGGTCATGCCGAATTTTTTGAGAAATTTGGGATATTTTATTTTAAATTGGGGCGGGACGTGACAATATCCATGATGAGGACATAAATTCAACATGTCTTTAAATCGTTCCCACGCCTGATACAAAGTTTCACTATCCTTCTGTGTGAATGTCGAAATCTGTCTCTTCAGTGCATTGGTTTTGTGTTGTGGGAAATACTTGTTGAAAAATATCTGTGTCATTTCAGCCCAAGATCCTATAGATCGTGGCCTCAAGGAATATAACCAACTCTTCGCTCTATCCTTCAGTGAGAAGGGAAAGAACTTAAGTCGGATCATATCTAGTACACCTAGTTGGCCATGGAAGGTAGCTACTATTTCCTAAAATCCCCTAATATGTACATATGGATTTTCATTTTTCAACCCATGAAAGGTAGGAAGCAACTGAATCATGTCAGGCTTAAAGCCAACGTGTGCTGCATTAGGTGGAAACATGATGCATGAAGGTGTAGCAGTGCGTGTGGGATGCAAGTATTCTTGCAAACTCCTAGGAGCTTGTTCTTCCTCGTGCTCAACCATAATGAAAATATGATGTGAAGTTTTTGACTGTGTGTCAAAGAGATCAGCAATATATGTCTCACTATCAGAAGTTTCAGAATCACCCTCGGGACATCTAGCAAATCTGACTAGTTCGTCTCTATACCGAGGCATACACCAACAAACCGCAATCCAAAAGATGCAAACCAACTAAAGAAAATAGGCAAAAACAATAATTGAAACTAAGCTTACTAACTAAAACCGAATAAAAGAAAACAATCCTAATAGAGAAGGAAAATCAAACCCAAAAAAAAGAAATAACGACTAAAGAAAATGAACGAAGTTATCCCTTTCGATGTCTACAATCACTGTAATCTGATTCCGGCGCTTTTCTGAACCGTCTCCCCGGCAACGGCGCCAATTTTTTTATATCACTCAAATGTGTCACACACAGCGGTCGCGGTGCAGTACAGCATAAGAGAGGTCGAACCCACAGAGAGACAAGCAGGAAAGATCCAAAAACACAGATAACAATGTATCGAAAACAATCAAGAGCGTAAAAGTTTAGAAAGTAGATCGAAGATGTAACGATAAAATAAAAGTACCAAAGAAAATCAGGATTTGGTTAAGGCTAGGCATCGGGAATCACTTCACTCGGACTTAGGTTCTTCTTCTACCAACGGTTCATTCAATACTCAGTTAAGGGATTCACATCCCAATCACCTTAACCGGAAGATATGAAACTATAAACCTAACAAAATATATAAATGTCTCTTGCTACGATTGATTCTTCCTTATTATGGTTCTAACTTCATCCAACCCAAACCTAAGAATACACGATACCGGCTGTCACTACAGGTAACGCGCAGCAAAAGTTCATCTGGACAAAGCCTTAACTCTATCTAACCGGATCTCTAAGAATACAAAATATCAACTCTCACAATCGGCAATGCATAGGAAAGATTTCACGAGATAAAAAACTATGGGATTATAAGATCATGAAAGAAGCATGACTAGATTCATAATATTAATCATCCACATAGAAATCTATAATCTGAAAATAATCATTGAAGATCCAATACATAGAAAAGAGATTACCAATAAAAATTAAAACTATGAACCATTGTTGGAGAAGAAGCCCTAGTCCTCGCTAGATCTTCCGTCCGCCATGCCCGCAGACTACTCAGTCATGGATGGAGATGTCTTCATCTTCTTCCTTAAGAAAATGTCCAGAAAAGAGCTTCCAAAAACATCCAAGAAGTCCCTTTGACTAACCCTAAGTTTCTATTTATAGGGTCCAAGAATTAGGAAACTCGGGTTAAGTTTAAACCCGTTATACGCCCGCGGATGATGCCACGGTCGATGCCACGATCGACCGTGAACGGTGCATAATATTTGGAAAAGCGACAGTCGATCATCGTATTGACCCTGAGAAGTGTTTTCCTTGACAGAGGCTGATGATCGATGTCACGGTCGATGCGACGGTCGACCGTGAACATTTTGAGCGTGACGGTCGATCTCGCGGATAATGTGACGGTCGACCTTGAGAATTTTTGAGCGTGACGGTCGACCGTCACTATTCATTCAACACTGCACACTGGTACGAAAAATATTGTAGCTTCCTCTATGTAACTCGGAATCACGAACCATAAAATTCTCCAGAAAGGACGATAGAGCTTTCTAATGGTGTGTGGTACATCATCTGGTTCATCTTGAACATGTGCAGTTTAATATTTGAATTTGACCCAAGTTATCTTTTCAGCTTCATTTAGCTTCAATTTCCTGCATTTTCCAAACAACTATGTGACGTAATATATACTATAAAAATAGTAATAAAGATGTTGATTAAGGATAATAATCCAGCAATTGAGATGGTTATAAGACTATTCAGCGTGCACTTTCATGCACTCATCATCGACCAAAAAAGGAACGACGAAAGAAGTAAGTTAGGCTCTTGAGCAGGAACCCTAGTGCTCAAATCTAAGAAATCGAAAATGCCAACGTCGGAGAATATTTTCTTTGAATCAGGGTGGTTAATCATCCTACTGTACCACTCGATGAATTTATCATCGGTCAAAGGGCATGGTGTAATAGGGTTTCTAGAAGAAAGGATTGATAAATTGAGTTCTTGAGACAAAGGTAGGATCACCAGAAAGTGGGAAAGAATTTACAATAGCCTTATGGTCGGAGGAAAGGGAAGGCATAAGATCATAAACAAAACAAGGTCCAAAAAAAAAAGACCTGGAAGTAGAATCACCAGCTCTGACCATATATGTCCCTCCTGCCTCATATGATCTCAGTAGGTCCTTGAAATCCGCATAGGTCCGACTGACTTCCTTATGAATGACCTCATTGGCTTTGATTTCACGAACCATAGCAGAGAACAGACTGCTTGTCGGTGAAGAAGACGAAGAAATCTCAGACGTCACAAATGTTTGCAGATGAAGGGAAGGAAGAAAACTCAAGTGCCGCAACAAGGAGAGCAAAGGAGGAAATAAAACCCTAAGTAAAAGAAGAAAGAACCAATCGAGTTCTTTCATGCCAAAGAACTATGGCTAAAAGGGTAGAGATGCCACGATAAGAACGACACATTAAATGCAAAATTTCAAGGGATATGGAGAGAGAATAAAAATGAGGTGGCGATTCGATTTCCTAGAGAGCAAGAAAGCTGTCAAATAACACTAGATGCGCTCATCTCGTCATAAATTCAAATTCCTTGATTACCGGATGGGGGGCAAAATGTTAGTCAAAATAATGGCTAACCAATCAATGATTGACATGCTAGTCTAATAAATATGATCGACAACCTTTCCAATCTAATGATGATGTTGTTCTAAAATAAGCAAAAGATTATTGACCAACAGAAAGCAACTATCATCTAAGGACGATGATAATCTTTAAAAAGGGAAGTCATCGGCCAAGGACGATGATGATTTAAAGACAAGAAAGTTATCATGTAACACCCCGGCCTGCGGGCTCCCGGTCCGACCAGGATCCACCCGCGGGCTTAGTATATACTTATATCGAATCCCGGACCATAACCAGGCGTTGTGGGATTGCTTACCCGGCTACCTGACTCAGCCCCGCCCTCCAGACGCAGGCATCTTGTACCACGGTAGACCCAGCGGGCCTCACATATCAACTGAGAACGATGAAGATATGTACAAGAAAAGAGTATCGGCCAAAAAGGATGACATTGCAATATGGGAAAGCTCATCAACCAGACACAACCGTCATCGGCTAAACCGTGATGTGAAGAAACGAGGAAACATCAGAGAACATGGGACACACGGCTTATCAAGAGTGGAAGATGGAAGATAATAGAGAACGTGCTGAGTGGAAGTTATCGAACCACTCTAATATAAATAGTCTTTTCTTTCACCATGTAATCTCTCTCGCAAAATCTATCACATAGCCTACTCGCCTGAGTTCTTTCTTTCAGAATTTTTCCTGTTCATGTAAGTTAATTTTCTTTAATGAAATGATTACGTTTCTTCCATCTTTAATTTCCCTTTTGTTCATAATGTAGTTTAAATTTCTGTTCTTAGATAGTGTTTGTAGAATGAAATCTTTAGAATGTTTTCTTTATCGTTTTCCTTAGAAACTTTCTTTATTGTTTCTTTAGATTAGTTTAATTTAAGAGTTTTAATATTTTAATCTAGATTAAGTTAAGCGATAGGTTTAAATTCATTTTTACTTTGATTTAGTAATTTAAGATGAACTTTACTGCTTTTTAAATTAACTTAATAGCTTTAGATAATTTCCCGTTTTTAGTAGATTAATTTAAGATTAAATTAAGTTTAATCCTGATAATTAGTCTTTATTAGATTATAAAATTAGGTTCAATTTAGATTTCTGTTTAACTTGACACCTCTATTCGAACATAGTTTCATGGAGTATAATTTTACCACAATCTCCTAATTCTTGAGTGTTATGTAATTTTGACCTTCACTATTTGACCGGTCAACGGTTAAATTTCCAAGCTAACACCGCGGCTCCATATTCTCCATGAAATCTTCCAAACCCTAATTCTCTCTTTTCTCTATATGAGGCCTCTAATTTTCAGCCAGCAAACACCTTTTATATAGGTGAACTCCCGGAATTACAGTTTTGGGTTAAGTTGGACTCTATTGCAACTCGAATTCTCTGGATTAATTCCCGGCAGCCTATTCTGGTCGCAATTGTGTCCAATCAAGCCAGATTTTGAGAACGAGTCCAACACATAAGATGTATATTAGGACGTCGTCTGTCAGATCCTGAAGATATGATAATATTCGGACTTATATGGAATATTTAACAAATATTCTCCTGAACATTGACGGACCAGTTTTCAGCATATGTATATATCTTTATTGTGAGGACCTGTCCCTCTACCCCTGTGGCTCGTTGTTGACCGCAAGGGCAATTTGGTAAATTGCGCCTTGTTGGTTTGTTTCACACCCGCGTGTGCACACACCGGCCTTGTTTGTGTTAATGCTTATTTAGAACGGCTAGGTGGACCCGGGATCGGAAGATCCCAGCTCGGGCGCGCGGAAGCTTGCCTTTGGGCAGCTGACGACCCTTGAGCGATCGATCGCTCCTTGGGACGATCGATCGGACTCGATCCGACTTGGTGTTGGGATCGAGCCAGGGCGCGAGCGATCGATCGCTCCTTGGAGCGACCGATCGGAATCTCGTCGGTGGCTTTTCTGCTTCGCGAGGACGGCCACCGCTGGCCGTCGTTCTCCCCTGTCAGAGGGGGAGGACTTTCTCCTCCGCTCCCCCAGCTTTACCCCCTCTTTCCCAGCTTTCCCCTCCCCCTTTCCCCTCTTTTCTTCCCCTCCTCTTCCTCCTTCTCCTCTCTTTCTTCTTCCTTCTTTCTTTCTTCCCCCGAGAGCCCTGTTTTCCCCTATTCCGGCAGCCAACCTTCCTCACCTCCGTTCTCCCTCCTCCGGCCATCTTTTTCGGCGTTCTAAGGCTCGTTGGATTCGTGACAACGAGAGGAAGATCCCTGAAGTGGTTTGGAAGCTTGTTGGTGATCAAATCGCGGGGAATCAGCCGAGGAAAGCGCAGCTAGGTAGGGTTATACCTACTGTGTTCTTTTCGGGTTTTCTTGAGATCTAGCCGTTGGATCTTATTGATCCTTCCTTTGTTGGATTCCTTATACCTGTTATATTTACTGATTCAAGTTTCATGTTAATCAGTTGAGATTTGAGTAGGTTTTATGCAAGATTAGTCTCGGATTTCTGGTTTTCTGCTGTTCTTGAGAAACAGCCGGCTTGCGGCGAGTTTTCCGGCCGGGAAGTACATGATCTTGGCTTTTCATAAACATAAGAGTTGTAGAGCTATTCGTTAGCTTTCTATTCCATCTTGTTTCATATTTTTCCGACTTATGTACGATTTCTTATGAATTGTTTTCTGGAGGACTGCGTTGCAGCAATTAATGGGTAAGTTAGTTTGATTAACGATTTTGATTAGCGTTTTCCCGTTAATCCAACCATTGGATGATTATGATTTTTGGATATGATGATCCTGGTTTATACACCTACTGGTTACTAAGTTGGATCTTGAATCCGACGTCGTTTAGACGTCGGATTGACGGGATCAATTAGCCCCTAAGTAGAGGCTTTGGGTGTTTTTGAATATAATATTATATTTCGGAATATAATATTATATTGTGTTTTTTTCATCATCGTTTTCGGGGTTGCTTCCCGTTGCAGGAGTCCACGGGTGACGGTCGCTGTACCGTCGTAATGCCGGGACCCGCTGCGGATCGGCTGGCAGCGGTTGGTGGTACCGCTGCAGCGATCCAGTAGACTTATATGATGCTTGACATACTATTGCATGTCTTTCCTATTTTATCTGTGTATGTCATAACATGCATTGTTGTTGTGTGCATTAGTTGCATTGGTTAGGGCGTGGGTGATCTTTGGGTCACCGTCCCGAGGCTGGAAGCTCGGACTTAGCCCTAGGACAGGGGTTGGGTGATTTGGACCCGGTTTGAATTGTAGTGTCCAGTCGATTCGATGATAGGCTTAGATGACTAGAGCACTTGTGGATTGATGATTGTAGAGGTCGTGTCGGCCTTGAGTCGGATGCTGAGGTGTAGCCAGTGTCCCACTGTGCTGACCCGGGGAGTAGTGAAGTTGCCTACTCTGCTTGTGTCGCCAGTATTGTTCCTGCTTTTGAGTGCTGCTCCTAAGCCTCAGGGACACGCGGTGGGGTTATGGGACCCCTGTATACACCCAGGTCCTACTTGAGGGTGACACTGTTGTGTTTCCCTCTTCCTTCTGTGTGATGTAGTGTAGATCCCTACTGAGCTTAGTGCTCACTCCTACCCGGGCTGCGTTTTGCAGGTGCAGGCGGCAGTACCTCTTCTGTGGCCCCTACCGGGCAGTTGGTTGGCGGTGCGGCGGCGCCAGGTGGAGTCTGAGAGGTGGTGATCCTTTACACCTTTTATCCTATGTTAGATAGTCTCCTAGGGGAGCAATGTTGTATTTGAACTCCCCCCCTTTTCGAGGATTATGTATATTAAATCTTTTGAGTTTTGAATCTGTGGTTCGAGGCTTCATTATTATATTGTCTTTTAATTGGGGGTGTTTTGGTGAAATGTTAGGGAGACCAATAGGTTAGAAGGAACCCTCACCAGCTTTGTTTTCCGCGTTTTGTAGGTTCCGGTTCGCGTCGCCCGGCCCGGTTGAGCTTTCGCGGGTCGGGGCGCGACATTTATATTCTTCAAAACTAGTATTCATCTACCAGAAATCTTGCAAAGTGTTAAACATGAAAGTTGTAAGTCTTGAATTCTTATAGAAGTGCTCCAAATTTTATGAAATTAGGATTTATCAGGAGAATGTGCTGAATTCTTTTCAAACTGACAGCAGAGCAGCATAATTTCAACATATTAGTCTTTTTCTGTATTTTCTAACTTGAATTTTCATTAAACCTGAAATCATTTAACAAACTATCAAATACAAACACTCTCGGGCTAACAAAGGTAAATTAAGGGGTTTAAGTATGAATATTTAGTGACTCATCAGAATTCCTCGCATAAATAAGGAATTCATAGACGGGGCGGGGGTGGGGGTTCGCAAGCTAAGTAAGAGTAAGGAATTCATAGGCTAAGTAAGAAATTCCTCGCATAAGTAAGGAATTCATAGGCTAAGTAAGGAATCCTCACATAAGTAAGGAATTCATATGATAGCTGCTCTCTCTCTGCACCCGATCTCTCTCTCCATCGACTCTCTCTCTCTCTCCACCCGATCTCTCTCTCCATCGACTCTCTCTCTCTCTCCACCCGATCTCTCTCTCCATCGACTCTCTCTCTCTCCCCCCGACCTCTCTCTCTCTCTCCCCCCCCCCCCTGACCTCTCTCTTTCTCTCGCCAACCTCTCTCTCCCCCCCCCGACCTCTCTCTCTCTCTCTCCCCGACCTCTCTCTCTTCGTCAACGTCTCCGGGAACCTATTGAAGTTGTTCCTGTATGGGGATGCGATCGAGCATCCGATGACGTTCAAGGAGGTCGCCATCGCTGGCATCAAGTTCCAGAAGCTCCTCCGGCTCCGGCTCTTCCCCCTCTCCTCCTCTCCTCCTCCCCTCTTCTCCGGCTCCTCCTCCCCTCCTGCTTTCTCCTCTGTTTCTCTCTCTCTTCTCCATCGCCTCCTCCCCTCCGGCTCGGCTCCCCTTGTCGCGCCCCGACCCGCGAAAGCCCAACCGGGCCGGGCGACGCAAACCGAAACCTAACAAACCGCAGAAAATATGTTGGCGAGAGTTTCCTCTAACCTATTGGTCTCCCTAACAATCACCACAAACACCCTCAATTTAAAAAGACATAATTAAAGAAGCCTCGAACCACAAATTACAAAACCCAAATGAATTTAATATACATATCCTCGGAGAGGGGAAGATCCAAATACAACATTTATACAAACACTCCTGTCGGAGACTAACTAACATAGGGTTCAAAAGCAGTAAAAGATCGCCACCTTTGAGACTCTGCCTGGTGCCGCCACACCGTCGACCAACTGCCCGGTAGGGGCCACCAAAGAAGAGCTAACACCTGTACCTGCAAAACACAGCCCGGATAGGAGTGAGCACTAAGCTCAGTAGGGTTCTACACTACGACACACAGAAGGAAGAGGGAAACGCAATACTGTCGCCCTCAAGTAAGACTTGGATGTAGACAGGGGTCCCATAACCCCACTTCGTGTCCCTGAGGCCCACGATCATGGTCTTCCAGAAGAACTTGTCACATGTCAGGTCACACTCAGTAAGCATGACTAACACTACTAGCCCACAAGCAGGGAACGGCACTGCAGGCGGGAAACTGCACCGCTAAGTAGTCAATCTCTCTATTCAAGGGTCAACACAGTAGGGCACCGGCTACAACTCAGCATCCAACTCGAGGCCGACACGACATCTACAATCATCAAGCAACATGTGTACCAGTCATTTAGGCCTATCATCAAGTTTGACTGGACACCACAATTCAAACCGGGTCCAAACTACCCAATCCCGGTCCTAAGGCTAAATCCGAGCTTCTAGCCTCGGGACGACGACCGACAAATCACCCACGCCCTAACAATGCAACTAATGCGTAACAAAGAATGCATGCTATGAACATACACGAGTAAGAGGTAAGCATGCAACATTATGTTAAAGATAGCATACAAGTCCAAAAGGATCGCTGCAGCGGTACTACCAACCGCTGCCAGCCAATCCGCAGTGGGTCCCGGCATTACGACGGTATCGCGACCGTCAACCGCGAACTCCTGCAATGGGAAGCAACCCTAAAACCTCTGATCAACAGTAAAATATAATATTATATGTTTCGAACATATAATATTATTTAAATTACCGAAATCCTCTACTTCGAGGCTAATTGACCCTGTCGATCTGACGTCCAGACGACGTCGGATTGGAGATCCAACTTAGACATCGGTTGATCAACATGCCGGGATCAACATATCCAAAATCAGGAAACATCCAACGGTTCGATTAACAGGAAAACACTAATCAAAACCGCTAATCAAACTAACTTACCATTTACTTGCTGCAACACAACCCACCAGTAAGAAATTCATAACAAATCGTAGGAAAATCTGACAATTATGAAATCAGTTGGGTCTGAGAGTAGATTCACAAATCTACAACTCTTATGTTCATCACAACCCGAGAACATGCACGTCCCGATCGAAAAACTCGTCGTAAACCGGTTGTTCTTCAAGAACTACAGAAACCGGAAAATCCGAGATTAATCATGCTTAAATCCTACTAAAATCACAACCAAAGCTTGTGAAACATATAACAGAAATTATAATAAGTTAGAGGCATCCAAAAACACCAAGAACATCAATATCTAACGGCTAGATCAAAAGAAAACCCCTAAACTAACTCAGGTAGGTAGAAACCTACCGGAAACGCTAAACCTCGGCTAATTCTCCGCTAACCAGTCACCAACCAAGCTTCAAACCATACCAGGGATCTTCCTCACGCTGCCAAGGATCCAACAAGCTTCGAAACACCCAAAACGGTGGCCGGAGGAGGGAGAACGGAGAAGAAGAAAGCTGCCGGAAAAACAGGGGAAGCAGAGCCACGGGAAGAAAAAAGAAGAAGGATGAAGAAGGAGAAGGAGAAGAGGAAGAAGAGGAAGGGGAAAAGCCGGGGAAGGAGGAGAAGAAGAAGAAAAGGGAGAGGAGAGGGGAGAAAGTCCTCTCTCCCTCTGACAGTGGAGAGCGACGGCCAACGACAGCCGTCCTCTCAAACTCCACCGTCAAGACTTTCTGGCAAAGAAGGATCGATCTTCTTCTCAAGGAAGATCGATGATGAGAATATAAAATGTCATATGTTTCTCCCTTAATGTTTAGTCTTCTGTACTTATTTTGTTCCTAAATATACTCATTATTCTTATATTTTGATTTAGGATGCAATTGAAGACCTAAAGTGCAAAACGAAGCTAATTGAGCAATTCTGGACATTCTGCACAGCAGTTAGTAATTTGACCATAACTTCTTTATACAAACTCTGATTGGGATGATCCAGGATGCGTTGGAAAGCTAAGGAAGAGATCTACAACTTTGATGTTTGGAGGTTTTGCTGATTCAGGCTGAATAAAGACAGAAAAATTGATGAAGCCATCAGACTCGGAATTGCTGCACCTGCACTTGGGTTGGACGAGATTCAACTTTGGAGTCCAGATTTGATTCATGAAGATCCCAGCTGGGAGCACCACATTTCCTAGTTATATTAGGAGTTTATTTGATCTTTCCTTGATTAGTGGGATTTGCTTATCTTTAAAAGAGGAAAGATTAGTTGGGAGAGGATTCTCACATTCCTCTATCCCACGTACCCCTCTCTCACTCATCTATCTCTATTATTTAAGGCTGCCACTACCTCTTAGGGCCGGATCTATCCTCTCTCTTTTTAGTTTTTCTTTTGTTTTCTTTCTTTTCTTTTGTGTTATTCATGGCCCTGCGTGGCTAAACTTTGATACTTGGTCGAAGGAGACGGAAGCCTCGGAATCGATAAAACTGTGAGATCTAATTAGTTTTTATTGTTCAATTTATGCTTTGAGTATTGAATATTCTTCTGTGTTTATTTTCATGATTGTCTTGTTTAATTACTAGGAGCGCTACTAGTTTATTATTCATTGCAATCTACTGCTAGGTTGGATATCAAATCTGGAATTGTTTGATCCCTCTAATCTGCGAAGCAACTAGGATCTAATAATTTACTGCTGATCAGATCTTGTTAGATCTTAGGAAGAATATTCGACTAGATTAAATGCAACCGCTTGTGCTTGTGTTGTTTAGCTTCATCGATCTCCCTATTCTTAAGGCTGCTATTAGATTAAATCTACAGCGCGTGTCTTAGGTTGTTTAGTAGTTAGGGTTGATTAGATCGCTTGTTTCTAATTAACTATGATTGAGGAGAGATTCGGATTTCATTCGAACGGTGAATATTCATGGTATGAATTGATTGATACTTGCATCTATGATCAGTTGTTGGATTCCGATGGTGGATGTTGACTTAGACCAAGGTTAGTTCTTCTGATTCACTTCGCTCTTTAATTTTAATTATTTCTTAGTTTCTTTTCGTCATTCTCAAAACCCCTTTTTTGTTCACGAAGCACAAAACTAGGCTAGGCATTCCTCGTGGGATCGACTCGTACTCGCACTACTACATTTGTTTTGAAGAGTATTGATTTTATTTTTGAGTGCCTGCGACAGCACATCAATCGATCTCCTTAGCAAAGAAGATCGATCTCCTTAGCAAGGAAGATCGATCTCCTTAGCAAGGAAGATCGATCTCCTTAGCAAGGAAGATCGATCTCCTTTGCCCAGAAACTCAAACTTGTGCTAAAACACAAGCCCAAACTCGGATCTTCCGATCCCGGGTTCACCTAACCATTCTAATCAAACACTAACACAAACTAGGTCAATGTGTGCACACGCGGGTGTGGAACAAACCGACAAGACACAAATTACCAAATTGCCCTTGTGGCCCAAGAAACAATGTGATCCACCGGATCGCACGCTCGACGCGAAACAATCAAACGAACCACGGGTCCGACCCAGCCGGTCGACCCAGGAGTAGAGGGACAGGTCCTCACACCCCTCTTCTTCGTTTCCTCCTCTCCTCTAGCTTCCTCCTCTGTTTCTCTCTCTCTCCTCCCTCTTCCTTTGTTTCTCAAGCACCTCGCCCGCCACCCCTGCCCCGCCTACAACGACCCCCATACCTGCCGCCCCCTCCCCGCCCCGGTACTCCTTCACGAACGGCTCCACCATCACCGTCGGGTTTGCCTTCACCACCACCCTCCTCCCCTCGCAACCGCGGAAGGCCCGCCAACCCGATACTCCTTTAAGAAGAAGATAGATCTTCTAAAGCATATCTCTCTGTCAAGATAAAGATCGATCTTTTTAAAAGAAAAGATCGATCTTCTCAAACATTACTCTCTATCATCTCTGGCTCATGGAAGATCGATCTTTTAATTCTAAAATTTCAACTTCTTTCTGAGCAATACGTCATTGGTACTAAAAATGCCATAATTTCCTCTAGGAAACTCGAAATCAAGAACCGTAAAATTCTCCAGAAACTAGACTTCCAGAGATTTCCAGTAATGTGTGGAAAATCAACTGGTTCTTCTTGACCAGGTACAGTTTAATATTTGAAGTTGACCAATGTAATCTTTTATTCTTCTTTGCTTCTTTTGACTCCTATTTCCTGTTATTTTCAACAACTTGTGTGAAGCATCATATAAGTGTAAAAACAATACTAAAGAGCTAATTCAGGATGAAGAATCCGGCAATTGGGCTGGCGATAAGTGTGAGGACCCGTTCCTCCAACCCGGTCCAACCGTGTTAGGTCGAGGGTCTAGCCCGTTTGGCTTTATTCCGCGATCGAGTTGATCGCGAAGACCCCAAGGGCAATTTCGTAAATTGCGCCTTGACGGTTGGTTTCACACCCGCGTTGTAAACTCATGGCCCCCTTGCTTGTTATTTTTGCTTTTTAGAACCTCAGACGAACTTGGGATCGAAAGATCTGAGTTCGGGCTCGCGGAACATGTCTTTAGGACAGCTGTCAGCCCAAACCGATCGATCGCTCCAGGGAGCGATCGGTCAGATTCGAGGTTGGCACCGCCTCTGACGTGTCTGGATAAGGACGCGAACCGACGTAGTCTGATCGATTGCTCGGGTAGCAACCAATCGGACTCGGGCCTATAAGTAGCCCACGAACTGCCTCTGTTTTCCCCTTTTTCTTCTTCTCCTCCTTCTTCTCTCCGCTGAGGCTAGGGTTTCGTGGCTAATGGTGTTCTAGGAGCTTGGAGAGGTCGGCAACAAGGGGAAGAGCAGATCCTTACCTCTCTTGAACGGATTAATCGTGGATTATTGTAGAAAGGTAAGATTCTAACCCTAGGGATTGATTTGATTTTCTTGGTTGCTTTATTGCTTAAATTGTTGATCAATCTATGCTAGATGGTTATCCTAGATATGATTAATATCTGTTTGAAGCTTGATTGGATTTTGGTTGGATTTAAACCGGATTTAATTGACTTTTTCCATGATTTATTCCTTGTTTTCTGCTCTAGCCGAAACAGATATGTTATAGCTTGGTTTCCAACTTCTACGTGTATGATCTCAGTTGACCTTCTACATGAAAGTTGTAGATCTCTGGATTATATTTCATTTCCAAATGGTTTCAAGATTTTTGGTGCTATGTATAATTTCTGGTGAATTAAATGGCCGGTATGTGCTGAAACAGGGCAGTTGATTTAAACTAAGGATTTAAGTGGTTTTTCGTTATTTTGGATGAGATGAACTTAGTGATGTTTAGGTTTCGTATGAAAATTTTGGTGTTAATCCAAGTTATTTTCAATAGGAGTTTGATTAGTTTATCAAATCTGAGATTTTACCGAAATAGTAGGTTTTGATCTATTTCTGTCTATCCGATCGATGTAGTTTTCATATATGTGATTCAGGGTATGCTATTGAGTGGGTACATCAAGTTTCATGTCAATCGGACAACTAGATTGAAAGATATGATTTTTTGAGTTTCATGACATAATTGGTTTGATTTCTGTAAATCAATTATTTTAATCATATCCTGAATATATATTATTTTAAGCCCGTGCGTGGTTTGTGGTTGAACCAGGGGACTTGCGGCTCTCCTGGGATGTGTAGAATAAATGGGCCTTAAGTACGCCCTGTCACATCCCGACCCAGAAAACCCATCCGGTCCGAAACGTGAGGGTCCTAAACTCTAGAAATCAAACGACGAGAGCCTCCCCTAAGGTTCTAATCAATCACATACAACAATCAAAGGTAGTGTGTGCACTACGCAGGTGTGAAACCGACCACCATGGCGCAGTTTTACCAAATTTCCCCTGGGGTCCAAAAGCAGCGATGCGATCAACCAATCGTAAACCAAGGCCAACCGAGCCAAACCACAAAACCAGACCCCCGACCCAACACGGGCAGACCAGGTTGAAGGAACGGGTCCTCACAACCTATCACTCTTAAAGGAATTCATCCTGAAATTCGATAAGAGTAGGGTCGGAAACAACAAAGTAGAAACAAGCACACCTACACAAGACAAGAAAGGTTAGCAAGCTCGTAACCAGAGCAACCACACAATGCATCAGACATCAACACCCGCAACACAAAACACCGGGCACCAAGGCCCGCAACGGTCACACAACCCATGAGACACACCTTGGGGTGAGTACCACTTGGGACACTCTGCACTAGCGCCTCTAGCGCTCCCAAGTCACCCCCACAACACCTCTGCATCTTATGCCAACTAAGCTGATGAAGAAATCCATAATATTCCCTCATGCCTCTGGGATGAACAGCTTCAAGGAAAAAGTGAGCATCGCATATGATTTCCTCGTGCAACTCTGAAACTGCTACTCGGCCTCTGGAGTACAATCAACTGTCTGCTGATGCCGTCATGAATCTCTGTCTGATATGTGCTAATCTCTCTGGGGACTGTATGATGACATCTGGAATGGTGGGTGATGTCTTGACAACCTCTGTCAAGCAATCAAATGAACGGCGCAAACCGCCGTGCTACATCTCGAATGGAACCACATCAGTCTGGACTGATGATGCAAACTCCAGCAAATGGACGTACTCCTACTAACTGTCTCCTGCAATCTGGTGATGATGTCCGCCATGGTGTGCTCCCACTCCCACTCTGACACTGGAAGGGGCAGTAATGGGTCTGCTGGATCCACAACACTTCTACCGAAGCACACTCTGTCGTCTGCTGACGTTGTACAGTCCTCAATCACGTGCTCGGTACCAACCGTAGCATGGATCTCCATGACTTTGAATATCTTCCCTGGGTCTCTATCCTTCTGGGTGTCGAGAGCTGGGTTTTGTTTACCGGCTCATGGTGAACTCTTTCCCCGTTGCTTTCGAGGGTGCTATGGAGAGCATCTTTCCCTCATGTTGTTGTTGTTTGTGCAGCTGTGTTTTCTGGGGAACTTTCTGCTTGTCACCTTCGCGGGACACCGATTTTGAGGTCAAGGTTCCACTGGGCGGTTTGAGCGTTGTGAGGTTCCATGTGGACGGTTCCCTCCATACATGCACAGGCTTCAGGAAGATAGTCAGTAGTTGCTAGAGAGGCTAGGGAAGATTCAGTGGATTTGTCAGCTCATTGGAGACAGATAGTCAGTTAGATCAAGTTTCGAGGATCATGTTCCAGATGATTTGCTCCTTCCTGTTCGCAGCATCCCATCCGGTCCAGGGTGTGACAGTCCTAAACTCTAAAAATCAAATGGTGAGAGCTTCCCCTAAGGTTCTAATCAATCACATACATCAATCCAAGGCAGTATGTGCACTATGCAGGTTGGAAACCGACCACCAGGGCGCAATTTTACCAAATTGCCCCTGGGCTTCAAAAGCAGCGATACGATCAACCGATCGCAAATCAAGGCCAACCGAGCCAAACTACAAAATCAGACCCTCGACCCAATGCGGTCGGACCAGGTTAGAGGAATGGGTGCTCACACGCCCTCAACTTTGAATAAAATATTATTATATTTCTGTCATAGCCGCTTGATAGTTTAGTTGGGGTCGTATCCCGTTTGTAGGCATGAGTGCCTATTTTATTCCACTTTATTCTAGACCGATGCTATGTATACCCTTAGCGAGCTGTGGGCTACACCCGGACTTGTGTTTTATCTGACATCTTGTTGCATGCTTACACTTTTGTTTGTGCATGAGCATAGCATGCACCTGATTGCATTAGATGCATAGCGGATAGGATGTGGGTGATGGGTTGATCGCTGATCCGAGGCTCTCGGGCAGCTCAGATCTAGCCTTCAGATCGAGGCTGGGTAGCAAGGTCTAGGATTTAATCTGTTATAATAATCTGATGATTTGAGGTTACATTTTAATTGGCTGTAAATTATGCTTGATCGAGGTTTGGAGGTCGTTCTAGGGTCCAGACTCAGTCTCAATTCCATTGATAGGGGAAGTTATGTATCACCCTCTGTTCTACCCCTGTTGTTTCAGCGCTAAGTATCTTGGTTGAGAGGGATGAGTGATGACAGTACCAGAGGTCATCAAGGTGCGTGCCCTGTGGTAGACGGTGTGCGTAACATAGGGTTCCCCTAGAGATAAGCTGGAACCTGGGACTTTAATGTTCCCTTCTTTTAGGAGTGTTGTAGCATAAAATCATGCTGAGCATATTGCTCACTCCTACCCGCGCTGCGTTTTGCAGGTGTAGGCGTCGGCTTAGAGGTATTCGAGGATTTGGGGTTCTTTTCATCGTGTTGGATGATTTAAATGTATAAATTCCTTCTGTAAGGATTTTTGAGGATTAAATATTGTATCAGAATCTTGAATTATATTAGAAATTTTATATTGACCCTAGATCAATTGTTAGTTTAGTTGTATTTATTTTTTATTATAAATGCGTCAGTGATAATTGAGTAGAGTAGGAACCCTCATGTCTCGTCCCAGATGGATTTTCTGGGTTAGGGTGTGACAATAAGGTTGTTTAGAGTGCACCTTCACACACTCATTAGGTTGTAGGCATTGATGCTATCTTGGGAGTCGAGTGGCTCCAAACCTCACGGCCAACAACCTTGGATTACTCAAAAAGGACGCTTGAGTACACCTGGATGGGTAGTGTTATCTGACTACAACAAATAGAAGAACCCAGTAGCCACTTGCGCCCTCCCCAACTAATAGCCATATCCGAACCAGTCCCTCGATGGGTCGAACCCATAAAGTAGGATATCGATGCCAACCCTAAGCTAAGAGAGATTTGAGAAAAGATTAAAGCGGGACAGATAAGAGGACCTTGGGAGATACGAGATGACTTGATATACTGCAAGGGCCGCCTCTACCTCTACAAGGATTCCCCCGTAGTACCAAACATCCTACAGGAATTCCACTCCGGAACACATGAAGGATCCGCAAAGATGTGGCAACGAATACAAGACATCTTCATGTAGAAGAGAGCCTAGAGCCACATTCAAACTTACGTACACCAATGCCCAGCATGCCAAAGATATAAGGCTGAGACACAACATCCTACTTGTCTCCTTCAACCTCTATCGATCTCCACTGAAATATGGACCTCAGTCTCCATGGACTTCATCGATTACCACCACCACATGGCTATACTGTTATCTTAATGTTAGTCGATCGCTTCTCCAAGTTAGGTCACTTTGCAGTTATACGACATCCCTATACGGCAATTTCTGTTGCAAGGTTCTTCTTCGACCTAGCCTTCACCAGCAAGTTTTGGCAAGAGCTCTTTCGGGCGCAAGGGTTGAAGTTCAACTTTTCATCAACCTATCACCCCTAGACAGATGGCCAAATGGAGGTACTAAACCGAACCCTTGAGATGTACTTACAGTGTTTCACAGGAGACTGGCTGATAGAATGGGCCCAGTGGATGTCATGGGCTGGGTACATCTACAACACCAGCTAGTATTCCGACCTAAGGAGAACACCCTATGAAGTTGTATACGAAAAACTCCTAGTAAATCTATTATCCTATGTTCCAGGAATAGCTCGATCCACATTGGTGGAACACTACCTATTGCAAAGGCATCAAGTCCTTTAAGACATCAAGGACCAACTATCAAAGGCTCAAAACCAAATGAAGCAGGTCTACGACCGAGGTCGCCATGATATCGAGCATCGGGTAGGAGACCTCATGTATGTCAAGCTGCAACCCTACCGCCAGCAGTCGGTGAAGACTCGAAGGACTCAGAAACTATCCGCGTGCTTCTACGGACCCTACCGAGTAACAGAATGAATAGGCAAGGAGGCCTACCAACTTGAGCTTCCAGAAGGTTCCAAGGTCCACCCTGTCTTCCATATCTCTCTACTGAAGAAATGCGTAGGTCCTAGTCCAGCAGAAGCCACAGAGATCCTAGATCCCTCCAAGGACGCCCCCATCCTCCTCCTGCATGCCATCCTCGATTGACGATGACATGGCAAACAAGAAGAGGTCTTGATTCGTTAGAGGAGCCTTAGTCCAACCGATGCCACTTGGGAAAACTGGGATGAGACACAGGCCTGATATCCAGACTTGGTCCTTGATGACAAGGACTCTTCTGAAAGGGGGAGGGGATGATATGGTTTAAAACAGCATCCCTACTTCTAACCCGATCCGCACTCAAGAACCTCTGACTTGAGCTAGGGCCAGAGCCTTGGCCGAGCAAGCCCCAAATGGGTAACCCGGCTTGACATGGGTAGGGAGGCCGCCCTTGAGAAGTCGGGCAATGTGGTCCCTTGAGCCACATGGCTCACCCTATCCTAATTTAGATCATTTACTGCTTTTCTATTTTGCTTTCCAAATTTATTTATCTACATTGTAGTAGGACTCTTACTTCTATTTCTTCATTAGATTATTACTTGAGTAAGAAGTCATTAAATCGGAGTTTAACTCCCTTTGGATCTCCTGTATTTTACCTATATAAAGGCCCCTACATCAATCCAATAATAATTAAGTCAAAGACCCTTGTGGTTTCAAGGCTCGGTCCCCTGACGATGGATTGTTCTAGGGAGCTCGCTCCCCAATCACCTAGGAGCTCTATGAGTTCATCTTTCGTTCATCGCCGATGGCATCACTCGCTGATGCCCTCATTGGTGATCCTCTTTACTGGGGTACTTTTTGTTCTTTCTCACTCTTGGCTTAATCCTTAGCTAGTTTAGTTATGCCTTCTTCTTCTTCTCGCTTGCTCAGGGCGACCAAGCCAAGACCTCTCCTCTTCTCTCTTCTCCTTCTATCTCCTTTGGACCCCTTCTCTTTCTCTTGGCCTGGCACCCCACCGACCTTGCGCCCAGGGAAGGACCACAGCCAACCGGTCGCGTCCCACCGGCGGTCCAAGGTCACCCCGTCCACTGAGCCGGCCACAACCCAAGACGGCGCCCATCACGCGCGGCCCCACTCTAGCCATCCTCCTTTCTTCTCCATATTCTTCACCATCTTCCCAATCCTAGCCTGCCTCCAAAACCCTAGGTCCTAGTTACCCTAGGACTCTCCCCTAACTATGACTCTCTATTTGAATCTCCACTAGGATTCCCTATACGACAACTTTATTTCAAGTTGACTAGGGATTCCTTCTTGAGACTCCTCCTTATAATTCCTACTAGGAAATCCCTGGTTCTAGTTACCCTATGACTCCATAATTTCCCTAATTCCTTCCATCCTATCCCAACTCAAACTCTTCCGTAACTTCTCTAAACCTCTAACTAACCTTCATCAATAAGCCCTACCATCCACCCCCTATTCTTCATTACTCTCTCTCTCTCTCTCTCTCTCTCTCTCTCTCTCTCTCTCTACTCTCCTCTTCCGCTAGCCCGACGTGTCACGCCCCGGCCCAGGAAACCCACCCGGACCGGGACACGAGGGGGAAAATCCTACATCTACTAACAGCAAGCTGGCGGAACAGATACAGAACAAACAAAGGACAACAGTAATCTAACCATTACTGAACCAAAACTGTATTTACAACAATATTTACATATAACAGGGTTATACAAAAAATTTACATCATCGGAGGTATCCGCAAAAGCACAGTAGAAACCATCCTGGCCCTCAAACATGGTCTGCTGGCGACGAGCTGCCGCAGGACGAACACCGGGGGCCCACAGGGGGTGCACTGGTACCTGTACCTACAAACACCGCGGTCCAGGTAGGAATGAGCAAAGGCTCAGTAGGGTTCTACTCTACGACACACACAAGGAAGGGTGACTCCAACCGTACTAACTCTGTGCCAATACAACCCCTAAACTCCAAATCATAAATCCCTTCGATACCCCCAGGGTTCCTGTCCATAGTATGTCCCTCCGATGGCCACTGTTCAGGGGTGGTCCTCCTCCGACAGTCCCTGACACAGGGTGGACAATGACCATACCAGTAGGACCCACAAATCCCATTGATACCCATAGGGTTCCTGTCCATAGTATATCCCTCCGATGACCCCTATTCAGGGGTGGTCCTCCTCCGACAGTCCCTGACACAGGGTGGACAATGACCATACCAGTAGGACCCACAAATCCCATTGATACCCATAGGGTTCCTGTCCATAGTATATCCCTCCGATGACCCCTATTCAGGGGTGGTCCTCCTCCGACAGTCCCTGACACAGGGTGGACAATGACCATACCAGTAGGACACCCATACCGGGGTAACAACAGCCAACACTTAGCTATTGATACTGGAGTACTAGGGACAACCCCGAACCCATGCCTTAGCCTAACATGCCTCTAATGCGTAGAAGAGCAAGACAATAATAAAACAGAATGAATAGGCAGGAAAAATAGCAATATTAACAGACAGATAATAAAGCAGTAAAGCAAATAAGTAAAACAGTAAAGTATGCAACAAACAAGACAGTATAAGCAAGCAAATAATATAACAATATAAACAACATCAGTTATAGCAATACCACTAACATGTCATTCCCTGTTGCCCTCAGATACTGTTCCTGCGAAACCCTGGATCGATCCAAACGTACCCATGGATCGATCCGACAGCCCTCAATGAACAGACCATCTTGGTGCAACCTGGATCGATCCTACCTGAAGTCGGATCGATCCAACTTGCATGGATCGATCCCAACTCAAAAGGTCCAAGAACAAGAACAACATTCTCTACATAGCAGTTGTTTGATCCGTCGATCCGATGTCCAACCGACGTCAGATTTGGGATCCAAGATAGCCTCCAGTAGATCTATATGCATGGATCACCATATCCAAAATTCAGATTCATCCAATGGTTAGATTAACGGAAAAACGCTAATCAAAACCACTAATTAAACTAACTTATCAATTAATTACTGCAACGCAGCCCTCCAGCAATCAATTCATAACAATTTGTAGGAAAATCAGAAAAATGCGAAATAAGATGTAATGGAGAGCTAACGCATAGATCTACAACTCTTGTATTCAACAAAACCCAAGATCATGCTCGTACAAGCCGAACAACTCGCCACAAGCCGGCTGTTCTTCATGAACAGCAGAAAACCGGAAAATCCGCGATTAATCATGCATAAATCCTACTCAAAACTCATCCAAAGATCATGAAACTTAAAATAGAAACTCTACTAAGCAAGATGCATCTAATACATGAAGATCAACCGGATCCAACGGTTAGATTTGGAGAAACCCATTAAATAGTGCATGTAGGTAGAACACCTACCGAGACTGCTACTCCTTGGATGATCCCCGCTAAACAGCTGCTAACCACACTACTAAACCACGTCAAAGATCGTCCTCACGTCACCAAGATTCCAACGAGCCTTCAAGCTCCCAAAATGGTGGTCGGAGGAGGAAGGAGGGCGAAGAAGGAGGAGCGGCCGGAAGAAAACAAAGCAAGCTCTTCTTGCGGGAAGAAGAAGGGAAAGAGAAGAAGAGAAGAGAAGAGAAGAGAAGGGGGGGAAAGAAGAAGAAGAGTCCGGGGGAAACCCAGGAATGCCGGGGAAAAGGGGAAGAGGCCATCCCTTGCCTTTGACAGAGGGAACGACGGCCACGACGGCTGTACTCGCGGAGGAAAACAGTGCCGACTCACTCATGAGTCCGATCGATCCCTCCTATGAGCGATCGATCGCTCACGGGCCCCCAGCTGTCCAAAAGCAAGCTTCTGCGCGCCCGAGCTGGGATCTTCCGATCCCGGGTCCACCTAGCCATTCTATTCAAACACATACACCAAAACAAGGTCTGTGTGTGCACACGAGTGTGAAACAAACCAACAAGGTGCAATTTACCAAATTGCCCTTGCGGTCAACAACGAGCCACAGGAATAGAGGGACGGGTCCTCACACGACGCCCCTTCACACCCCGCTCGCCACGCGGTCGTTCACCGCACCCCACTGCGCCACATCCGGTGTGTCTCGCTTGGGGTGCACGTCCCGTGAGGACCTGTCCCTCTACTCCTGGGTCAACCGACCGCTTCGGGTCCTTGGCTCGCTTGCTTGTTTCGCGTCGAGCGCTATCCGATAGATCACATTGTTTCTTGAGCCGCAAGGGCAATTTGATAAATTTCGCCTTGTCGGTTTCTTTCACACCCGCGTGTGCACGCATTGACCGTGTGCTATGGTAATGTTTGTTTAGAACGGTTAGTTGGACCTGGGATCAAAAGATCCGGGCTTGGGCTTCCGTTTTAGCCCAAGTCTAGCTTTCTGCACAAAAGGATTTATCTTCTCTTGCTAAGAAGATCGATCATTTGGTGCCAGAAAGTCTTTGCATCGTCGTGAAGGATCGATCTTTTCCTTGGGGAAAGATCGATCTTTTCCTTGGGGAAAATCGATCTTTTCCTTGTGGAAAGATCGATTATTCATAGGTCGGCTCGTCCGTCTATAAAACAGACGCAGCCCCATTCTCTTTTCCCCTTTTGAAATCCGCCGTCCTTGAGCTTAGATCTGGTGAGATTTTGGAGGAGATAGAGGGCAATCTTTGGCTCAACATCTGGGATTGAAGCTGCTCTAGTCTAGGTAGGGATACTACCTACGTGTCTTCCAGGTTTTTCTAAGTCTTTGAGTTCGTTGTGATTCTTTTGCTTAAATCTGCTCGTATGTATGTTTGTTTTCAATGCAAGTACCATTTTTGGACTCGTGATCCTTCGTACTAGCAGATCCCAAGGTTTTGTGGGATTTGGTAGAGTTTTTTTACGGTGTTTTTCACCAGCCGGTCGCCAGAGAACCCAACGGGATTGATTCTTTTTGAGGAAGGATCGACCATTCTTGGGGCATCATGCCTAGCCCAAGCATGATCGATCAACTGGTAGAGATGATCGATCATTTCCTTGGCGGGGCAAGACGATTCCCTTGGTCAAGGTACTGTAGAGGCACAGAGGCACCGAGGAGATCACTTGGGAGCGCGAGGCGCGCATGCGGCAGGAGTTTCCACAGTTGTTTTCTTCTCCAGGTACTTCTTGTCCTGTCCTCTAGTGTAGCTATTTTGTTGTTCCGAGCCCTACCCTTATCGAATCTCGGGACGAGATTCCTTTAAGGGTATTAGGATGTGAGGACTTGTCCCTCTACCCCTGTGGCTCGCTGTAGACCGCAAAGGCAATTTTGTAAATTGCGCCTTGTTGGGTTGTTTCACACCCGCGTGTGCACACACCGGCCTTGTTTGTGTTAATGCTTGTTTACACTGGCTAGGTGAACCCGGGATCGGAAGATCCCAGCTCGGGCGCACGGAAGCTTGCCTTTGGGCAGCTGACGACCCTCGAGCGATCGATCGCTCCTTGGAGCGATCGGTCGGACTCGTGAGCGAGTCGGTGGTGGGGTCGAGCCAGGGCGCGAGCGATCGATCGCTCCTTAGAGCGACCGATCGGAAGCGCGTCGATGGCTTTTCTGCTTCGCGAGGACGGCCACCGCTGGCCGTCGCTCTCCCCTGTCAGAGGGGGGGGGAGGACTTTCCCTCCCCTCCCCTCACTTTTTCCCCCTTCCCCCGGCTTTCCCCTCCCCCTTTCCCCTCTTTTTCTTCCCCTCCTCTTCCTCCTTCTCCTCCTTTCTTCTTCCTCTTTCTTTCTTCTCCCGAAACCTCTGCTTCTTCCCCTGTTTCCGGCAGCCCACTTCCTCACCTCCGTTCTCCCTCCTCCAACCATCTTTTCCGGCGTTCTAAGGCTCGCTGGATTCGTGGCAACGAGGGGAAGATCCTTGAAGTGGTTTGGAGGCTTGTTGGTGATCAAATCGCGGGGAATCAGCCGAGGAAAGCGCAGCTATGTAGGGTTATACCTACTGAGGTTTATTTCAGGTTTTCTCTAGATCTAGCCGTTGGATCTTGTTGATCCTTGTTTTGTTGGATTTCTTATGCCTATTAAAATTACTGATTTAAGCTTCATGTTAATTAGTTGAGATTTGAGTGGGTTTAATGCATGATTAGTCTCGGATTTCTGGTTTTCTGCTGTTCTTGAAGAACAGCCGGCTTGCGGCGAGTTTTTCGGCCGGCGTATACATGATCTTGGCTTTTGATAAACATACGAGTTGTAGATCTCTTTGTTATCTTTCCATTCCATCTTGTTTCGTAATTTTTAGATTTTTCTACGATTTCTTATGAATTGTTTACTGGAGGGCTGCGTTGCACCAATTAATTGTTAATTTAGTTGATTAGCGATTTTTTATTAGCCTTTTCCCGTTAATCCAACCATTGGATGATTATGAATTTTGGATATGTTGATCCTGGTATATACACCTACTGGTGGCTAAGTTGGATCTTGAATCCGATGACGTTTGGTTGTCAGATCGACGGGATCAATTAGCCCCTAAGTGGAGGTTTTGAGTGTTTGAATATAATATTATATTTCGGAATATAATAATATATTGTTACTGTTCATTCAGCGGTTTTTGGGGTTGCTTCTCGTTGCAGGAGTCCGCGGTTGACGGTCGCGGTACCGTCGTAATGCCGGGACCCGCTGCGGATCGGCTGGCAGCGGTCGGTAGTGTCGCTACAGCGATTCGGTAGACTTATATGATGCTTGACATACTATTGCATGCTTTGCTTCTTATCTGTGTATGTCATAGCATGCATTGTTGTTTTGTGCATTAGTTGCATTGGTTAGGGCGTGGGTGATCCTTGGGTCGCCGTCCCGAGGCTGGAAGCTCGGACTTAGCCCTAGGACCAGGGTTGGGCTGTTTGGACCCGGTTTGAATTGTGGTGTCCAGTCGATTCGATGATAGGCTTAGATGACTAGTACACTTGTGGCTTGATGATTGTAGAGGTCGTGTCCGTCTTGAGTCGGATGCTGAGGTGTAGCCGGTGTCCCACTGTGCGGACCCTGAGGTAGTGGAGTTGCCTACCCAGCGGTGCCTTTTTCCCGCCTGCAGTGCCGTTCCCTGCAGTTGTGTGTTCACCAGTGTTGTTCCTACTACTGAGCGCTGCTCCTGGGCCTCAGGGACACGCGGTGGGGTTATGGGACCCATGTATACACCCAGGTCCTACTTGAGGGCGACACTGTTGCGTTTGCCTCTTCCTTCTGTGTCGTAATGTGGATCCCTACTGAGCTTAGTGCTCACACCTACCCGGGCTGCGTTTTGCAGGTGCAGGCGTCAGTTCTTCCTCTGTGGCCCCTACCGGGCAGTTGGACGGCGGCGCTAGGCGGGCATTGAGAGGTGGTGATCTTTACAGCTTTTATATCTTATGTTAGTTAGTCTCCTACGGGAGTAATATTGTATTTGAACTCCCCTCTCTCCGAGGATTTATATATTAAACCTTTTTGGAGTTCTTAAATCTGTGGTTCGAGGTTTTGTTAATTATTGTCTTTTAATTGGGGTGTGCTTTTGGTGAATTGCTAGGGAGACCAATAGGTTAGAGGGAACCCTCGCCGTTCTTTTCCGCGTTTTGTAGGTTCCGGTTCGCGTCGCCGGCCCGGTTGGGCTTTCACGGGTCGGGGCGCGACAGCTCGCCTCCACGCCACCACGCCACGTCCACCGCACCAGCCACGAGCTCTCTGTGCGCTCGCGCCACCTGTACGGCACGTCCCCACATGCCCGTTCTGTTCGCCGCTCACTCGCACGTCACCACACTGCGCCGCGCCCCTGCCTGTACCACGACCAAGCCACACCCCCGCCCCGCGACCATGCCACGTCGGCACACTCCCTCGTCACTCCCCCACAACGACTCTACTTCCGACACGCCAACCTTCAGCTTCACCTCGCCACCTCGAGTCATCTACTCTGGCTCTCCATCGAGAGGACTTGGGCTACATGTTGGGACTCTTCTCCCTCTCGGCCACCATCGGGAAGGAGAAACCCAAGCCCAAGTGAACCCCCACGCCAGCACTCTGGCCCTATCGACCCGTCATACGAGTTTGGAAGGCTTAAGAGCTAAGTTCTTGTAACATATATGCTCTAAAGGTTGCAAGGGCTTTAACTCAATATTACATGTAAAAACAAATCCTAATTTATATTAGAGGAATACCTTGTTCTAAATAAAGAATCCTTTAAGAGATCAAATGAATCTTTTTTTTTACGGATTTGTCATTTTAATCATAAAACATTTCATCACATCCCGCGGTCCGGCATGTGGAGAAAAATTTTTATAAGCCGGCTGGAAAGCAATTTCACCATATTTTTGAAAAAAAAATATTCTTGGCAATGCTAAAAGGCTCATTATTCATGACGATATATCTAACTACATGCATTCTCGTATCATTTGAATCATGTGAGAAAGTAGAGAGAGAACCTGAAGAAAAATTTTGGCGTTGCAAGCTTTCTCATATGTCTTACTGTCAACCGCCATCTTGTGTCCTTGAATGGATGTCAATGTGCCAAAGTAAATGCTTCGTACCTTATGAATGGTAAGCATTCAACTCCTTCTTGCAGATCGAGTACTTGGCTTTGATGGCGATAACCTTATTTGGATCATTTGGATCCGATTTGTACTCTATTCTTTCGAACATATCCCAAACTTTAGATTTTCACGGTCGCTTCGACAAAGAAGGGGAATTGGCGGCGGCGGCGGAGGCGACTTCCGATTGCCCTTCTCCTTGTGTGGACTCCTCGTCCATGTTGATGGAATTTGCATCCCATTTTGTTGTAAGTGATGGAAAATTTGGATCCATTAACGTTTCAGAGTTGGAGAATTCGAAGCTTGAATGTGTGAGAGAGAGTTCTTAGATACTTTTAGAGATTCATAAGAAAATTTGAAATTGTTGGGTACAAAATAGAGTCAATGATCTATTTTATAGAGTACATTTAAAGAACAATTGACAAATTTGTCCTCAAAATTGAACCATTTATTGTCGTTATTTGAGGGCAAATCGGGTATAAGTAATAATTGACGATGGTGCCCTATAATATGACAATTTATGGCCATTTTTAGGGGGAAAATAGTCATTATTTATGTCATTTTGAAACAATAAAAAGTAAATCATGTAAGGTTTGGCAAAATTATCCCTAAAAACTGGCCATTTTTTACCTTTTTTTAGGGCAAAACGGTAATTCTAGATGGTATTTAGGAAAAAAAAAGGATTTGAAATAAAAAGTGAATTTAAAGGACCTAATGTCAAAATTGCCCTCGAAATATAACCATTATTGAATGTTTATAAAGGGCAAAATGGTAATCTATATCGAAAAACAAAAATTTCAAAAATATTTAAAATAAACAAAACAAAAATTTCAGAAAAAACTTTCTAAAACCCGAACCGGGCCCTGACCCACCCGGGTTTTGGCCAAGGGCATCTGGATTCTGCCCTAAGCCCATTAATACCCGGCCTTCGGGCCCAAACCCGAGCCGGCCGGCAAAAGCCCGACCAGTCCTGTGCTCATGGGCCTTTTGTGCAGGCTAGCATTAGCTAGTGGTATATAATCGAAAGCTATAATTTTATTCTATCTAGATTATTATTGTCTCCTTGGCTCCTTGCTTGTGAGAATGGGGTTAGGCAGGGAGACAATATTAGGCAAGATGTTTCTATCTATCCTCTTATTAAGGACCAATTTATTAGAGTGTAAGACAATACGTGAGGGCCCTAGTAAATATAATTAAGGAACAAATTTGTTTGGTGATAGCGAGGTTTACTTTGTTCAATACTGGGGCCGGTTTTTCTTTTTGGTTTTGGTTTTGTTTTTCTTTTTCTTTTTATTTCTTATTTCTTTTTGTTTTGAACCAAGTTGGATGCGGACCATCAAAGCTGAAAAAGGAAAAACCACACACCAATGGCCTAATACAATTAGTGTTTGTTATAAGGTTAAATTTTCAATTAGTACCTTGTAGTTTGACCGATATTTTTATGTGGTCTTTATATTTCAAAAAGTTGCAATACAGACCCTCAAATTTAAGAATCTCTCTTATGTGATCCGCCACGTCAGCTTCCGTCGAACGCCGTCAACCAGCTAACGGCCACCTAGCACACGTGGCCCATTTTTATCCACGTGGCCATTTTTAAATATATTTTATTTAAAAACTTGCCTAGTCAGCATCTTCTTCTCCCTCTTCTCTCTCTCTTCTCCCTCTTCTCTCTCTCTCTTCTCCCTTTCTCTCTTCCAACCAGCTCACCATCGTCCCCGATATCGCCGTCCCACCTCCATCCCAGCTCCATCCGAGCTCGCCTCCCCGATCTCGCCGTCGCCGTCCCGATCTCGCCGTCCTGATCTCGCCATCCCGAGCTCGCCGTCCTTAGCTCTTCTCCCTCTTTTCTCTTCCGACCAGCTCCATCCGAGCTCCATCCCAGCTCCATCCGATGTCGCCGTCCCACCTCCATCCCAGCTCGCCTCGGATCGATCCCGCCATCGCCGTCCCGATCTCGTCGTCGTCGTCCCGACATCGACGTCCTAGAGATTGGACGAGGTGGTGATGGGTTTGGCGGCGATCTCGCCGACCCACCTCCGTCCCAGCTCGCCGCGGATCCTTCCCGCCATCGCCAACCCGATCTCGCCGGCGTCGTCCTGATCTCGTGGTCCCGAGCTCGCCGTCCCGAGCTTGATGTCCCGATCTCGTCGTCCCGAGCTCGCCGATCCCGATCCCGAGCCCTCGCCGTCAGTCGCCGATCGGCCGATCCTGTCGCGTCGCCTCCTCTTCTTCGCGATGCCATCCGATCCCCGTCGGATCCAACGCGAGGTCACCGCCAAGCCCATCGCCAAACACGTCGTCGGTCCTATCCTCGAGCTCTGAGCTCCATCCCATCCTCCGAGCTCCATCCTGGGTCCATCCCACTTCCATCCCGGATCCATCCCAGCTCCATCCCATCCTCCGAGCTCCATCCCGGGTCGCCACGGATCCGCACCTCCATCCCAGCTCGCCGCCGTTCGATCCCGTCGTCCCCAGCTCCATCCCATCCTCCGATCCCCATCCCCATCACCCCCAACATCCACCCGAACGCCATCACGACCTCCGACCTTCTGACCTCCTCCATGGCGATGATGCCGCGATGATGCTCCTTACAGGGAGGCCGATGAGTTCGCCGCCGCCTTCGAAGAGGCCATCGAGCTGATCGTCCGCCGGTTTCGGCCATGGAGCCGACTAGTTCGCCTCCAGCGCCTGTTCCGGTTCGGCCCGGAGCACCGGCTTAAGAGCCGCATCGCCGCTGTTAAGGACGTGATCTGGGCATCGACGGCGCCGTCGCCGTTGGGGGCTGGGCATCGACGATGAGCTGGTCGGAAGAGAGAGAGAAGAGGGAGAATAGAGAGAGAGAGAAGAGGGAGAAGATGACGTGGCGGACCAAATATGTTTAAAAATGGCCACGTGGATAAAAATGGGCCACGTGTGCTAGTTGGCCGTTAGCTGATTGACGGTGTTCGACGGAAGCTGACGTGGCGGACCACATAAGAGAGATTCTTAAATTTGAGGGTCTGTATTGCAATTTTTTGAAATATAAGTACCACATAAAAATATCGGTCAAACTACAGAGTATTAATTGAAAATTTAGCCTTGTTATAATTAAGTAGCTATTAGTTTGTATTTTAAGAACTACATTCCTGATGAATTTCATGATTGCAATAGTAGTAGGAAAACATCAATTTTTGTAAGAATAATATTTCCTGAGAAAGAAAGTTTAATGTGATTGAAAAAATGTTTATTTGTTTTTTTATAATATTTAACAATAATATTTCAAACTAATTATTCAGATAATAGTCTAGAACATCCCCTCCCATGTAGCGAGCTTTGAAATGAAATGTCTAGCTCGGGTTCTCATGTTTGAACTTGAAGTCAAAACAGTCGTTTTTCGAATTTTTTACTGTTTTGGGACCCTAGTGTTAACTTCTGGCACTTCCAGTCAGAAGTCTAGGATCCCAAAGTCATTTTTTCCCCCCAAACTGCCCTGGGGTACTAAAAAGCCATCACCCATATTATGTTCATGCCACATGTGTTAGTGAGCTTTGAAATGAAAAGTCTAGCACGGGTTCTCATGTTTGAACTTAGAATTCAAAATGGTCATCTTTTGGACTTTTTATTATTTTTGTGTTAACTTCCGGCACTTCCAGGGTCCCCCCCAACCCGAAGTCATGTTTTCCTTAATTTGCCCCTGGGATGCCATCACCCATTGATGTGACATGGCAATGACAAAAAAAAATAGTTCCGGCATGGCAGTCCCAAGGCGATCATTACTACATATACATGGCGCTTACCCAATATGTGGCTCTGTTGTTTGAATTCGAAGAAAAAAAAAGACACGATCTTGATGGACCCGACGATGCGGGGATGGCATCCACGTGGTGCCATTTCAATGACCCGTGGTACGGCGGTGGTAAAGTCGATAGGACAAGGCCGTGGTTTTTTAACGCGCAAAAATAACGCACATCACGCATATTTTCCAATCTGACTCGATAATTTCTCACATGGCTAAAATATGTATTTGATACCTGGTTTTTCAAACAAATTTTTATGTGATACCCGTGTTTTAAAAAGTAAACATTGAATACCTA
>OY986973.1:16382063-16456808 GCA_963920575.1 Narthecium ossifragum
CCACATAGGATAAACCATGCCACATAGGATGCCAGTAGGATAACAAAAAGTTAACTTATATCATCCTTATATAGTAGGATGGTTATAAGTTAACCTTTGGTTGTCCTAGGTGGCGTTCTACGTGGCAGGGATTATCCTAGGTGGAGCCTACGTGGAGGAGGAGTTAGTGGGAGAGGTGGGAAGTTAGTGGGGGTAGAAAGGGGGTGGGGAGAGTGAATGATTACCCAACCAGGTGGTAGGGGGGCAAAGTAGTATATATATATAGAGGAATTTTCAAGAGGAAACCAGTTCTCTAAGTCTTATACAGGGAATCGGTATCCTAACCGTCCGGACGATCAGGATCTATTTTGATCCTGATCCCATCGGACGGTCAGTTATTTATCTCACCCTGTACTTAACCTCGACCATCAGATCATCACCCCAACTTAATCCCACCATCCACGTCATCTAACTCCTACTTTCTCTCTCTCCTCCAACCCCACCTGCCACCATCTCCTTTCCCCTTCACCAAGCCCAATCGCGAACCTCTCTAACAACGCGTCGCCAGCGCCGCGCGTAGGGGCTCGTCAGAGATGGGGAACTCTGCCGGAAGGGTCGTCGGGATGAGGGGAATGGTTCCGATTGGTCGGTGGAACGGTGGTTTGGCGGGTCTGGAGGTACGCCGGCGGTCGAGTTAAGGGAGGACGGCATTGAGGACGACGACGAGCTCGACGAGACCGTATCTGGTCGGGGATCAACGGGGAAAAAAGTCGTGGAGAGGTTTAGGGGAGGTCTAGGGTAGTTTTAGGGCGAGATCGAGGTCGGGCATGGGTTAACAGCGATGGTTGTGGGTTTTGGGTTGCCGTGGGGTTCACCAGAGAGGATGAGGGCGGTGGCTAAGGAGTGGGAAGGGGTCGTGGGAGCTCAGGGAAGATGACTGGGGACTTGGATAGTGGCGGGGATGGCCGGGAAGGCGAGGTAGAGGTGGAGATCGGCGGTGGGCTAGAGCTTGGGTACGGGAGAGAGAACGGGGAAGATGATGACGTTGGCTGATGATCAGGACCGACATAGATCTGACGGTCAGGATGATGTTCCCTGTATAAGACTTAGAGGTGTATATAATGATTTAGATTTTTGCAATATTATGAAAATATATCCATATTTCAAAATTTACGTCATGGCATCTACATTATGTATCTTCTACCTTCTGATTAATCAATAGACGCTAGTTTGACTCAATTTGACCAGACTATCTTTATTTTACTGGATCTGGATCTATGATGAACGCGAAGAAACAAGGTGCCAGTGAAAGGCACTCAATCTCGGTGAAGAAGACAGTTAGCTGTCGGCGAAAGAACTGGTGCATCGACTAGAGATAGATAGATTTGGAGAATGTATGTATTCTTTGTCAATACAAATCCATTTCATTCCATAGACTTACATTCCATTCCAAAACACTTCGGCGAAACAAACAGGTCCAAAGTAACAAAAACTAGAAAAAGATTCACACTGTAGATACAAGGATGCAATTTCAAAATATAGATAGTTTTCCACAAAATAGGAAAAGTTAAGTTATGGAGGAGAAAAAAATCCTAAACATATTTCAATACAACCCAAACATGGAATAAGTTCCTCTGTTCTCATCAGCTTCAAAATTTCTGGGACATGTAACACAAGGGGCTTACCTCCTTTCGCTAATGATCTCATTCAGCAGTGTTTGGGAGGATGCAGCTCTGTTCTCATCAAATTCACTGCTCAGGTTGGAAGGTGGAGTAGCTTGACTATTTGCAGAAATAGTGTTGGAGGTGCCGGAGAAGCCCGCAAAGTTGCTGCTGAGATCATTGAACTGCCAGTCCGTCAGATAACCCGGCCGTGATGTGACATCGCCCACCTCGATGTCCCCTGATAGCATGGCCACCACCCGTGACATTGGAGGACGGAGCAATGGTGATGCCTGGATGCAGAGAAGAGCCACACCAATGACACGGGAGGCCTCGTTCTCGTGGAACCAGGATAGTCTTGAGTCTACCAGTTCTAGTTCGCGATTGTTCTCATGCAGATGCCAAGCCTGTGAGGAAGAGACATTGACAAAGATCATTCATGGTATAGATTCTCAACTCAATTTATATCTGTTAGTTTTATCTGCATCAAATATTATTGAAGTATCTTCATTTCTGAGGCAAAGAAGCAATTTTTGCAGCAGGTTTTATAGATAATTAATACTCTTGATTCGTTTTATAACTTTAGAAAGTAGACAAATTGCAGATGATATATTGTATTTTCTTGATTTTGCCACTAAGCTCTTATCTATATATGTGTTAGAGTTCATGTTTTAGTAATAGCTTTAAGTCTTGAGCAAATGAATATTGATAACATACCCATTCAAGAAGATAGACCTTGTCTTCATCAAGGCTTGCAGCAGAGTTTGGTCTTCCAGAGAGAATCTCAAGAGCCACAACGCCAAATCCAAACACGTCAGCTTTCTCTGTGAGATGACCCCTCATTGCATATTCTGGTGCAAGATACCCTCTGAAAGGAGTTTTTAAGTTTTTCAAGATGAGTATCAGGCGGTAATTTCTGCTAAATTGAAGAAAAGCTTATGATTCACATAGAATGAGATTGCAAACATGGAAACAAAGTAAGCAAGAATAGCGTAGTCACATAGGCAGCAAGCAGCGAATCTTACATTGTGCCAGCAACTCTTGTGCTGATGTGTGTTTTCTTGTCATCATAAAGCTTGGCTAGTCCGAAATCTGATATTTTTGGGTTTAGTTCATCATCAAGAAGGATATTGCTGGCTTTTACATCTCTGTGTACAATTCGAACTCTTGACTCTTCATGGAGATATGCAAGACCTCTTGCGGAACCCAAACATATCTCAAAGCGGGTTTTCCAATCTAGATTTCCACCTCCCTCACCTATAATTGGAACAGACAAAAAAATGCAGTGATGGTTTTGCATTGAATTGGCTACTAGCATAATATAAATTTTAGATTTGCAAAATGGCGATAAAGCATTACCAAAGATTGCTTGATCAAGGCTCTTGTTCACTAAATATTCATAAACCAGGAGTCGCTTCTCTCCTTCGACGCAACAGCCATACAACCTCACAAGGTTTCGGTGTTGTACTGCTGAAATTGTAGCAATCTCTGCCATAAATTGATGCTTTCCTTGCTGAGAAGCTACAGATAGTTGCTTCACAGCCACTATTCTTCCATCCGAAAGTTTGCCCTATGAAACAAATCGGATTCGATACTAATCAGTTTAAAAGAAATGTTTATGCTCTTTTTTCTTCAATTCCCGGATAGAAAATGCATATCATATGCGGAAGGGTGACTAAAACATTATTAAGATGCATTTGTGTAAGAAAAGAACTTTGAGAATATGATGGTATTTACAAATCACCAAGACTAAAGAACTGTTCAGCTCTTTGCATTACTGAGTTTTTCTTTGAGTACATATTTTTAATACATACTTGGTTGTAATTGACAAATGTATAAATGCTGAATATATGTTAGGTTATACTACTAATTGATATGTCGCATATAACTTCATATCAGAATTTTTCAAAGTAAATCAGTGACAGGCAGGAGCTTTCTATGCATCAAGAGATAACCATCATAATCATCATAGAATGTGATAAACAGGTTATCATAAGTTTCCCAGCTATTGGATTGTGAATTCTTCAAAAATTTTTTTACACTTCTATGTCTTTTAAGCTCATGATTTCTATTGAACGAAAATGCATCCTTGGCGGAGCTGCTCTTCATTTTCAATTTTGTGAGAATGTGGAAGAAAACTTCCTAAGAAGACCAATACAATATCAGAGATAGGAATCAGTTATGAGATCACAGCAATTGAAGAAGGAACTACCTTAAAAACAGCACCAAATCCTCCTTCTCCTAGTTTATTAGCAGGACTGAAGTCTTCCGTTGCCGTCCTTAATTCAGCATAAGAAAACATGTCTGGTCTAACAACCATTCCTAGAAAATCTGTACAATATGGTACGAAATATTGAAAATTCATGCATTCACTCAAGTCCTTGTCGAAATAAAAGTTCATGTCTACTATCGGTGGAAATATGTCAACAGAACCTCACCTTCATCATCAGCATCCTTGGCTAGCTTTCTCTTCCGTATCCATATGTATAGACCGGCAGCCAGGAGGACCAAAGCTGCACCACCAACGGTAATGCCCACAACCAAACCTGTGTTTGTTGTACTCTTAGAGCCAGTAACTGGTGGCATGTTAACAACAGTGGGGGTGAAATCTGCAAAATCATTTCAATAATACCAACTAGTGATTGATGATTTATTCCAAATAAATTATTTTCAAATTTGTTTGTGTTCTGTGAATACCAAAAGGAGACACTTGGATGGCTGAAATAGATCCACCGTAGTAACCTTGAGTAGGAACACAGCAAGTTCCCTTTCCAGCCCAAAAGAAATGAATTTCAAGGAAGTTATCAGTCACAGGAACAACGTAGTGTTTCACCACAGCCTTGAAGGATGCTTCTCCAGCTTCTTTTCTTATATCAAAGTCCTTCTCTTCCAGAGCCCCCTAGAGAAAAATTGAGATTCAATGAGTCAGAAAGGAGTGTTGCAACTCATATTTCCATGCTGGAATGAAATAAAATAGGTGTTGAACTTTCCATAGATCTTCTTAATGTAGGTTTTCTCATATTCGTTCTTTCCATTTCGTAAAACAAAATTGTTGTACAAAAGGTGCCTTGTTATGTTGATTGAGGGTATAAATACTCATGTAACCCAGAAAGGTTGTAATCTCCATTGGTTCATAGTTAAAAAGAAAAAGCAAAAGGTCACTACTCTCCTGTGGATGTAGGGAAGTTTTTCCCAACCACATAAATCTGTCCTTCTTTTCTGCTTGTTTTTGAGCATTTTGTGTGCTTTCATTGCTATCGTGTAGGATCTACTGCTAACAATTTCATATCACTGAAACAAATGCTAAAGCTCTGTGATTACTGAGAGTCAAATTTGACATCACTAAGTTCATTTTCTTTTCAAGGAGGTTACAGATTCACATTTTCGTTAGTGAGGGAATAATATTCGCTATTAGTTTTCTAGTAATTGACTAACAATGTATGTAATTTGTCAAGCTTCAAAATAGGAAACATGGCTGATATGAGAACAATAATGACTGGTGCATCTCATTTTAACTAAGTCTATGCACAGAGAAAGTGGTATTGGATTAAATGCATTATATCCTCGGATTCTAAGGTCATACTTGAAATTTAAATGTGCAGCCTGTTCTCCAAGTGATAGATTTGACGTACTATCCATTTTTCCTGGTAATGCAAAAATCTTATTAAAAACATGGCACTTCTGCAGACTTATACTTTAGCTAGATATTCTTGCATCTTCTGAACTAAGCAGTTGTGCATTTGCAGTTTATCATCACTGTCCACATTTACTTGATGCCGCAGATTTTATGCTAATATTTGTACCTGGATATAGATATCAAAGACCCTCCTTCCAACACTTTTCCAAGTTGGTGGGTTGAGAATTTGTGTTTCAGCAAATTGCAGTTGTACAGTGTAGTTCCCGTTCTCAAGCCCAAGACCATAGTATCTTAGTGATGATGGTGATAATCTTGATGTTTGATACAATTCCGGATATAGCGTATTTGAGAATTGAGATAAACTGTTAAGGATATATTGAGCATTCGAGGCATCTGCAAAGCTTCCAACATTGCTAATTGCCCACCTCTGTGAGCCAGTCACGAAATATGAAGCGGCAGTCAGAGTTGCATTGTCGACTTCAAACATAGTTCCATCAGAAGTTGTTACGGTCATACTGCCACCACTATTTATTGCTAAGGATGAATCTGTCAACCAAAAAATCACTTATGTAGATTATGGGATCTGGATGTAGGACTTATGATTTAATAAGACAACTGATATGCTAACATAAAATACTAGTTTCACAAAATAATTTAAGGTGACTTACAGATAGGAGAACCACGATTGCATGGTGCATTTCTTTGAAGGCAATTTAATCCAGGTGGCAAAGCACTGCGGTTTTCAAAACCATTTTAAGTGTCAAATGTTTAGGTAATATAGAAGTTCTATGGGTATGGATTAGCCCGATACAAGCACCTGTTATTAGAATCTCCTATCCCAAAATTATTGGCCACCAAGTTCCTGTACAAAAAGCAAGCATAAATGCTCGTCATTGAAGAAATCATCTCGCGTAAAAATCGAAGACGAATGGTTCTGAATATCTTGAAACTAATCTTCATTATTTCCTATGAAGAACAAGAGTTCTGTGCGCTATATCGACCAAAGAAATTTGTATTCCTATGTCACACAATCAGTTTGTTTTTCTGCCTACATAAGTATGCAGACGGTCAATGATATGGGACAATTTGTTTTCACACTAGTGTATGCCAACAGAAAAAATATTTGAAGCTGATGAAATATCTTAGTTCTTTCTTACAATTACCATCAATGGTATGGTCAAAGAGAGAACAATTATTGACTAAGAGCAATAAATCATAGTCTTCAAGCATCATTGCACAACAATCAGAGCTACCGGGTCATTCATGCCAATGGAAATGAAAACTTGCAAAGTTTCTGCTTATTTGACATACAGCTGTAGATTCTTTTGGCTAACCCAAGAGGGAAGGCTTCCCGAAAGTTGATTGTATGATAGATCTCTGCAAGTGAAAGGCATAAGTTTGGAAGTCATGTTTAGCAAATAAATTGAAAATTTGAGAAGCAATTCTTCTACAACAAATATCATTGCAAACCTGGAAAATCTAAAATTTGGGATACTTCATAACAATAAGGTTCAAAAACATCTATCACTGCAAAGACTTTTTATTGTTGGAGAAATAACCGCATCGAAATAACTAGATTGGCCCTACATAGCCCACCATTATATTTAATTTCTAACATTGCAATCCTAGAAAGCATACATATTGAGAAGCGACGTGCTTTTTTGGGTGGGCAAGCTTCCTGATAGGCTATTGTTCCCGAGAAACCTGCTTGGAAGACATGAAAGATAAGTGAAAATTCCAGACCAGTGTAAATGTTCTCAGAACTTGGCAACAGCACATGATGGGGCTATCACAGTAGAGTTGACAAGATGTTCTTACAAGTAATTAAGCTGGCTCAGATTAAAGACAGATGGAGGAAGTACGCCTGTCAGATTGTTGAAGCTCAAATCCCTTCAACAGAAGATAAATACGCCAGTAAATTCATTGGTTTGTTGAAACTAAAGGTAAATATAGACTCATCAACATGAGTAACACATGCCAAAGTAACAGGCTTACAATGTCTGCAAACTTTGGTAGGGTGAAAAGTCTGAAGGAATAGTTCCAGATATTCCACAGCTTCGTAAGATCCTACAAAAAGCAAATGCTATTGGTAGGAAGTTCTTTTGCAGCAGGACAATGATGGAAATGAAATCACAGCGATTGAATCTGAATTGTTGGTACTGTTTACAAGGTGCTTAGTGATGTCAGGGTGCTGGCAAATGATAAAGATGAGATCCCCTTAGATATGTCACCTATGCGTCTGTGCATTGACAAGACAAAATCATCATTAGCTATGAATGAAGTGAATGAGAAAAATATTGAGACATTGAAAGCAAAGCTGAGACGTAGTTCTAACTTGCATTATAAAGTTAGTAGAAAGATGGTGACAGAAAAAAGTTAAGCACTTACAAGTCGGTCAACTTTGTAAGATTAGAGAAGCTGGAAGGGATAGGACCTTGCAAAGAGGTTCCTTGCAGCCTCCTGTGAAAAAAGTTACCCGGGTTTATAGGATGAACATCATACATGAATGGTGGAGAGTATGCCGCTTGTAACAGCAAACATTAGTAACTACGCTTGATTGAAAATTCTGGCTTGCAGTTTTTTTGAATATAAAGAGAATCATCTATGTGTGCTGGGCTAAGATCATTAGTTCATTACTGTGTATGCTTGTGTATAACATTTCAACTGTGTGATCCTTTTCTTGTTTGAATCTTAGACTCATCAAAGTATCTCCTAAAATTATTTTAGGACTCACATTCAGTTGATAAAAGAAAGTTGCCGAGATGTCTAACTGATGGATGTTATAACTTTCCAACGTAGCATATTCTACTTTCTACTAAGAAATTGTTTCATTGAACATGTTCATGTTAGCAAGAAATGATTGGTTGCCACATCCTAGTTCATGGAGATCTCAAAGTAAAGCAATGGAAAAATGTGATTATGAAACTGCGAAGTAGAATTTAAAGAACAATCCCTTTAATAAGCATCAGTTTTCAAGACAGAGAGTATTGTTAGAACTTAAAAGAGAGACCTTCTTATCTAAAGAACAATCCCTTGCACATCGTAAGTCACAACATTACTTTTTGAAGAGGAAGATTCTACTATGGAATACTACAAAGATAAGTACACCTACAAAAACATGAACAGAACAGCTATATAAAATGCTATAATTAATTTATGGATAAAATCGAACATGTCTTGCTGATATTCAAACTATAAAATCTGCAAGGAATCTTACAAAGTGGTTAAGTTTGTCCAACTGCCAATAAACTCGGGTATTTGGCCAGTAAAATTGTTGTCGGATGCCCATCTGACCAGCAGATGCCAGAAGCAGTGAGACACATTCATACCCCGGTAATTCAAAGACCACGAAAACATAAGACTTACAGGGTCTGCAAACTCTGAAGATTTGACAGAGATGGTGGCCACTCGCCCCGGAGTCCACAGCTATTTATGTACCTACAAAAGGAGATCAGAATTAGGTTTTTCCATTTGCCTCATTTAATGTGCATGGGAGCCTGTAAATGAACATTCAGATAACGAAAGGGAAAACTGACAACTGCTGCAGACTGATCAAGTTCCCCAGCTCAGCTGGAAGCGAACCACTAAGGTTATTCGTTCCTATGCTCCTACAAATGTAGAACAAATTAATCACTCAACCAAAGTAACTTGAACATGAATCAATCAGAAAGAATTGGTTTATTACAGAACTATGAGCTTCTGAAGCTTCCCAAGCTCCTTCGGAACAGGTCCAGAGAGTGCGTTCGTCCCGAACGTCCTAATGATAATAGCATAGGCATTGAAGCTGAGTGTGTTACGATAATGATAAGCCTTATTCCAAAACCTCAGGTTAAATGAGTCCTACAGGTATTTCATAGCAGTCAAATTTCCAATGAATGCTGGCAAGGGACCTGTCAAGTAATTTTGAGAGAAATCCCTACAAAACAGTGACAGTTTAAAATCAGTATCATTGGAAATGTCAACACTCTTCAAACAAAAAATTTAAGTGCTTCAGGTTTTTCCGATGATAGCAAACCATAAAGTGAAAAAAAAGCTTCTACTGGCCTTTGGAAATAAAAGTGATTTGTTAATATGGGGATTTGTCATTTGAGTTCACTACTTTTCCCTTCATGGTGAATCATACTAAGTGCTAAGTGCAATATCAATTCATGCCGCCGACGCAAACAACGAAATCAACCAGGTAATAAGCTATCCAAACTCAAGGTATCAACATCATTACGAGCCTTTATTTGGTTGAACTGTAAACTAAGATACAAGCAACATACAGATCCCATAGGTAAGTCAGATTCTGGAGCTCTTCTGGGATCGTCCCCACCACATCCAATGCATACACTCGACTACAAATGCATAGAATTCATCAATTCAGATATATTTGGTAATATCAATAATGAAGCAGCTAGAATTCCGAAGAGAGTATCTGATGAAATTTATAACAATAACGAAGAATAAACTCACAATTGAACAATGTGGCAGGTGGTATCGTTATCATATGAGCAGTCACATTTAATGGCAGGGTTGAAGCTTGGGTCATTGAAGGCGGTGGAGTCGGTGGCAGCACCACTGCATGGCTCCCCGCTGATGTTCCATGCTGGCGATGCCGACTTCCCCCACCTTACCAGGATCGTGTTCAGTGCCTGCACTGTGAAACCAGCAAGATTGATCAGCTCAATTACGGCTAATAGGATTTACACATGTCTAGTACTTGACTATCCTAATGAGAGCAATACAAGATTTGCTTCAGAATATGGTATTAGAAAACACAACAAGCTGCTATAGTACAAAGAATTACCTGGTTTGGGATCAATAGAGGGAAGATGCTATGAGATGCTGTGTCATATGGACTTTTCAGTGAACATGCTATCTGCTATGACTCAATTTAAGAAAACATCCTCTATGCATAGAATCCTCAGAGAAGAAAAAGACCAGTCCTATTCGCTCTAAATCTTAAAAATTTGTAAGTTATTCATAAAACCAGTGAAATATCTAAGCATCATTCATATTTGGTCCAATCAACAAGAACCAAGTGAGCAATACCTTCCACAGGATCGGTTGTAGCATTAGCTGCAGCAGATCTTTTGACAAAAAACGAGATCAAGATAAAGGTGAACCAAGCAGGAAAAGCTGTTGAAGAAGAAGATAATGGTGATCTTTGCAACATCATCTCCCTCAATTCCTTAGGTGATTTTGCTACTAATCTTCTCTTCTCAAGAACAGGAGAGAGAAATGTGGCAAAAGCTAGAGAGAGAGAGAGAGAGAAAACGATACAGATACATACACAGGTGTAAATGGCCTGACAAAGCAGAAAAACTTTGTTTGAATGCAATTTTGGTGGCTTTCTATAGTTTTGTTATACAACACTTTAGTTTAATGCTATAATCTAGTTTAGACTGGTCACTCTATTATTATTCGTTGGTCCGTTAATTGTCACATGTAAATTAAGCATGCATCGCTAAAATTGGTTGTTAAGATGGCTACTTTTCCTTAAATGTCTTTCAACTTTGAATATTATATTTTAGACGAGGACCAGGCATGTTCTTTTTTAGGTGTACGTATAGCATAGAGGGGCCAATGAAAACATGTATTTTTGCTCAACTTGGACAAATAGCGAGTCAAGTGGATAAAAAGTATGCGCATGAGGTAACGTCCCAATCTTAACCAGGTCATCCTGCAATAATTGTCAACAGTTTTATTCCACTTGACTAGATGCATTGTTCTTCAACCTAAGAAGAAGGCCCACCAAGGCTTGGGAATTCGGGGACGTAAGCAGATCAGATTATCTGCTGGTGCACAAGTATCGAATTCTCGATCTGACTAGAAGTATTTTAATGAGATTTTTGTCTATATATTCTTTCAAATTTTACATAAAATAAATCGAACATTGATCTTGGATTCATCAAAACTCATATCATTAGTGGTTTCGATTTGTTTTGGTTTCATGTTCATCAGTTCATCCTTCCAGCCACCCCAGGTATAATAGAAGTTGCCTTTGTCTTTCTCTTGCAATATTCATAGCAGGATGCCAAGTGTTGGAGGCCCACTATGGCCCAAGGCCTAAGCAAAATTTGGCCCACAAGAAAATAACTGCAGTTTATGTCCCCTCGTGGACTTCTCGGTAATGTTTCCCAATTTTGGTAGCATAGGAGGAAGGGACTCGCCGAGAAGTACTTTATATATATATATATATATATATATATTTTAGTTGAGCACGGCAGTGAGAAGAGTACCGGCTCGGGGTGAGAGAGGGCACCAATCTTCGAACCCAGATCCTTTGCAGGACACCCAAGCTGTCATACCAGACAAGCTAGGGAAGGTCGGTGCCGAGAAGTACCTTGCCCGATCAGAAATTGTAAAAATCAAATCATATATTGAAATTGGCTCTGACACCATGTTAGAAGATCATTTAAATGTCTAAATTAGATATATATGCTAACAGGCCATAAAGTTCAAGGCCATACAACTCCTTCCTCAGTTGAGCCATATGATTGAGGAGGTTCTATACGGAAATCATCGCAATCTCTACCTTAATGGTCTCGATCTCATCACGGATAGCCTATGGTCTCGATCCCGTCACATATAGGATATAGCCTCCCATACTGATGAAAGTAACTCTAGAATAACGATTTAATATTATCCCTGAATGCATGTTGTACCAAAATCCTAACTTGGTAGTACTCACAGATACTGACAACATGGTTTTTTTTTTTTTTTTGAGCCAAAAGAGGGGTTAAAAACCCCTGAATGCATTAAAAATCATACAATATAGTGGTTTAACGAATCAACAAGGAGGAGAGGTAAGGAGAGGAGAGTTGGGCATGGGTAGGGGTGTCCAAAAAGCCCAAATGGCCCGGCCCGGTATGGGTCCGGCCCGGACCCGTCAGGGTCGTAGCCCGGTCCGGCCCGGGTGTTGGCCCTGCTGGACCGGGCTGATCCGGGTTCAGGGCCGGATCAGGGCCCCTTGGTCAAAAACCCGGTCCGGCCCGGCCCGGTCCGGGTTTTAAAGAAGCCCAATCAACCCACTCCATCACTACCGTCCACTTCTTATCAACCTAACATCTCCTCCCCATCTCTCTCGTATTCCTCATCTCTCTTGTGTCGCACCCGATCAGCCCACGCTCCACCGACGCCGGCCCAGCCAAGCTCCACCCCCGGCCCTTCCCCCATCTCAATCTCCAATCTTGCGCATCCATGTCCAAAACACACACACCCATCCTCCACCGTAATCACTGTCGTCATCGTCTTCGGTGCCCTCGGCTTCTCCGCAAGGTCGCTTGTCGTTCATGGTGATGAGGGGCTGGCGGAGACGAAAGCACGAGGCCGATCCAGCTTCCTATAAGCTGACCTCGTTCCAATCCCTAAGCTTCACCGAGTCCAACATCCTCAAGGGGCTAACTGCTGGGAACCAGATCGAGAGCGACGGCTTCGGGTGCCACTACCGCGTCGCAGTCCCCCGCCGCGGCGACGGCCAGTTCGTGGAGGTGAAGAAGATTTGGAACCACAAGAAGCTCCACGTGAAGCACGAGAAGGAGTTCGAAATGGAGATCAGCATCCTCGGCTCGATCCGGCACGAGCTACTGTGATGCATCTCCAGCGCTGATGCCAATTAAGCGGGGTTGTCCAACTGGGCCGACCCTGTCCGGCCCGGTCCAGCCCGATTTTTAAGCCGGGCAGGGCCATAGCCGGGCCGGACCGGGTGGGAGGCCTATTGGGCCCGGTACTGGCCCGGCCCGGTCCGGATGATTACCAGGGCCGGACCGGGTATTGCCTCAAACCCGGCCCGGCCCGGGTTACCCGGGCCAGGCCGGACCGGGCCGGCCCATTTGGACACCCCTAGGCATGGGAGGAGGGACAGATTAGCGAATCGAATTTGGGAATTAATCAATCGGATTTAACACCATCTTCCCGTGACCCAACACACAACTCTCATTAGTGGGGTTTGACTGGCAGCATCCTCTGTAACTACCCAACCAAGCTCCAGCATGTGGCATGTCCGGCTCTACATACCATCAATCTTATAAGAGGCAGCGATGACTTTACATCTGATTGGTGGAAACGCTTTCAATCCAAAATCGAAGAAATCACCCTACCACACACATAACTATAAAATATAGGCAAATAAGCTCACTTTTTTTCTTCTTTTTTTTTTTTTTTTTTTGCAAAATTGAGTCAAAGCTGAGCAACCGAGTTAAAGGCTTACAAGAGATTTTTTTACTGGAGGCTCCCTTATGGGGATGGCCTCCCTCCTACAAATAACATGAGCTACTCCAACGTGATTTGCCAATCCATCTGCTTCCATATTCTCTTTTGTTGGGATATACATAAGTCAGAAAGAATTAAAATTCCCAACAACCCAAAGGATGTCATGTAGCAAGTTCACAATGTCATCATTAGGTGGCATGACTCCATTGATTATGTTGACAGCAAATTTGGCATCACTCTCAATAAGAAGACGCTTGATTTCCATGCGTTTGCACTCCTCCATTGCAAAAAGGATAGCTTGGAAATCAGCTTGAAGGGTGGTATTACCAATAGAAATAGCGGAAGCTTCCTAGTCCATCTCTTCATCCACATTTCGACAAACAGCTGCAAGACCAGCAATATTACCTTGGGATCCCATTGAAGCATCTACTTGGACTCGTTGCCATTCCCACTTGGATCTTTGGTTTGATGATTGTTGCCGGTGTTCATTTAATAGCATGAATTCTCTAACTTGCCACTTGATGCTGCATGTGATCTCCTCTACACTAGAATTAGTGCCTTCAAACATTACTAAGATTCTTCCACATCGCCTAAAGAGTGTAACCCATAAGATATTTAATTTTCCTGAAACCCCGTTGGACTTGGTCCTTTGTAGATAGTTAAAACAGAAATCCAATGTTTAAATACCTTGTGTGAATACTGGATCCAGCCAAAACATTTCTCCAAACCTCCACGGCAAGAGGGCATTGAAAGAAAATATGATTTGCATCCTCATCAAACAAATTGCATTGTTTACATGGTTTATCACTAACCATATGCAGATGCCATAATTGTGAGAGCGATGCAATTTTACCATATGCCATCTTCCATAAAAATTGTTTGATGCGAGGCCCAGTTGGGGCTTTCCAAATGCTCCACCATAATGCTGAATTCCCATTCTTGTTTCCTCGTTGATGATCAACTGATTTGTTCACATGGAGATTTGTCATGTATGTTCATTAATTTTTCATCCATGGTGAATTGTTCTATTGACCTCTAGAAAGCTTCTAATTTTCCTTCAAGCCTTTAATGGATAAGAATTTGGTTGAACTGTAAACTAAGATACTTGCAACATACAGATTCCATAGGTAGGTCAGATTCAGGAGCTCTTCCGGGATCGTCGTCCCCACCACATCCAATGCATTTACTCTCCTGCAAATGCACCAAAACATTGATCCAATATATTTGGTCATATCAATAATGAATCAGCTAAAATTCCAAAGAGTCTGATAATGAAAATCATAATGAAAAAAAGAACTCACAATTTGATAATGTGGTAGGTGGTATTGTTGTCATATGAGCAGTCACATTTGATGGCAAGGTTGAAGCTTGGGTCATAGAAGTTGGTGGAGTTGATGGAAGCACCGCTGCAAGGCTCCCCACTGATGTTCCATGCCGATGAAGCCATCTTTTCCCACCTCCCGAGGATCGTGTTCAGCGCCCATACTACGAAACCAGCAAGATTGATCGGCTCAATTAGGACCAAATGGGATTCACATATGCCTACTGTTCAACTCTTTTAATGAGAGGAACACAAGATTCACTTTCGCATGCACCAGAAAAGAATTTCTTGGATTTGGGTCAATTGAGGGATGCTATATATGAGATACCATGTCATATGCACATTTCAGTAGACATGCCATCTGCTATTATTCAGCTGAAAGAACGCATGCATGGGCAAACACTTCAAAAACATGGTGCAATATTTCTGAAACTATATGATGTCCCATGCTGTTGAAGCAGCAGAGAACACACACACACACAAGCACACACACACACACACAGAAAAAAGGCCATTGAAATATTTAAGCATAGATCTTAGGAATTCTAACATGTCTTTTGATAAGTTGCTTAAAAAACAATTGAAATCTCTCAGTTCCTACCAACAATCATATAACCTCTGTCTGAAGAACCGAATGACCAATACCTTCTGAAGGATCTTTTCTAGCATTAGCTGCAGGTCAAAAGATGATGATCTTTGCAACATCATCCCCCCTCTTTCTCAATGATGGCACAAAGGCTTCCTAGCTCGGTCTTTATGCGACTAATCTTCTCTTCTCAACAACAAGAGGAGAGGTGACAAAAGGCTAGGAAGATAAAAACAAGACCTGTTCAAAATGGCATGTTTTGAAACGAAAACACAAAAACGATCCTACATAAAGTAGATTTAATACGCAGAAATTTCCTTAATATTGGTTCCTTAAAGCTCTTGCAAACTATGAATTGCTTGTTTGATTATAATAAATTAACTCTGACGCGCATTGAGATGTGTCGTTAAGTATATCAAAGGCGATCAAAACAAATTACCGGACTACTAATTAACTATAACGTAGCTAGTGGAAGTACGGGTCGAGTCCTCGAGGAATTGGATGGTCGAATTAGTAAATGTGATATAATCTTTACAATAGTTGGAAACGATAGGATTGGTTCTTTGGTTATTCTAACTAAAGTACTTTAAAAACAATTAAGGTGGAAATTTATCAAGAAAAAAATCCGAGGGAATTCCGATCCGAATTAGGGTCTAAATATATTCTCTATGAATCAGGATGCATGACACTTCAATGAGATGGTCTAAATTGGGGATCGACGAGCGTAGGGTTAGTATCGCTCGTCGCTAATGAGATGTCGGGTTAGGATCATCTCATCGCGTGAATTACAAGGTTAAGATCCATGATCGAGGCTTTAATTTATTCATAGCTCAACAATCGCCGGGCTAAGGTCATATCGTTGGCAAAGAATCAAGGCTTTGTATGAATAAGGTCTTGGGTTGAGATGGGTTTAATACCTCAATCCAATCCCTCATCTAAGTCAAGAATGGTAGGTAGGATAGTCATGGATTGGGGTGATTCCAGCACCTCAAGATCCTATCATAAGATCAAGGATTCATCCCCTAGAGTTGGCCATGGTTCTAGTATAGCCTCTTCTTTGAGGAATTGAATCAATCATCTAGCAAGCATCTAATGCTCAAGCAATTACATGCAAAAAGAGGTATTCAACCATTCAATAATGGAATTCATTAAAGAAATATGGAATTACATGTGAATTCATACAAATACCATCTCACAAGAGTCAATACATTAAGAATCAAAAGAGAAATCTAAAAAAAAGACCAAAGACATCACGAAATTCCCAAGGAAAAGGGATTTAGCTACTCATCTTGGGTAGGAGATCCATAGAAGAGGAGGCTTTACCCATCTTCTCCATCAAAATCCACCCTCAAAGCCCTAAATCTCTCTCACTCTAAGGGGGGAGAAGGTTGTAGAAAAGGTGAAGAAAGGAGGGAAAAAAAATCCAAAAATAAGAGCCAAAACCCCTATTTATAGGCCTTAGGTCATGGGCTATCAGATTAAATCTGAATCGTCCATTTCTACCCGTCAGCCGGTCTTGGATCGATCCAAAATAGGTTTGGATCGATCCAAGATGTAAATAATTGAGTTTCTAACGGCTCGGATCGATCCACTGTGAGTTTGTATCGATCCAATGTGTAACAGAGAGTCATGGCTCCCTAGAAGGGGTTTTGGATCGATCCAGACTGAGTTGGATCCATCCGGAATAGGTCTGGATCGATCCATAAATTTGGGATCGATCCAAATATTCTGGATCAATCTAAATATGGCATATTTTGTGCAATTTATGTCATTTAAGCCCAGAATCGATGCAACTCTCTTTGTAAGCTCTTGTACCTGAAACCATATGAAAAGATATTAAAAATGCATTGCTTGAGAGCTAACAAAGCCCAGTTGAATGGGTGAATTATGCATATTTTGTGACTTATCACACCCCCCAACTTGAACTTTGCTAGTCTTCGAGCAAAGCAAAAAGACAAATGGAATCTAACTAGCCACTTTAGTAGGACTCACGATTGCACTTAGCATGTGAAACAAGCCGTTAAACCCCCAGGTTTACCCTAGATGACGAGTGTTGTCTCGTGAGGGTTTACAGTGATGATACCCACAAACATCTCATTTACAATCGAAATGTCAAGATACAATACATCAATTCGTATGTGATCTATATCTACTCAAATGTCAAATAATAGGATCATGTACATAATGATGCCCTTCAAATCACACAAATATAAAAAATATGCTAATCAAGTTATGGTTATCACCCTTCAAGGACTTTAAAGCACTTAGTACAATTATAGTATAGTCAAGGAATCCAAGTGTAAGATGTTACCACACAAATATTTAGGGTTTTCAAAGTCAACCAAGTTAGGCTCAATCCGACTTAGTCATCTCAAGTATTTCACATATTTGCTAGAAATGTAACATGATTGCTCTTTATACTTTTCTTAATTAGTGTGTGACCATGCAATGTTATAATCCCTTAAGCTCTCTTCTAGATCCTTGTAACGAGCTTTAGGTCAATAGCTCTCAAACCAATTGGCTTTAGGGCATTGGGTGATAAAGCACCCCTCGGACTTAATTGCTCGAACCTAGAAGGCTACGAATTACAACTAGTCAAAACACATATTCTCTTTTCTCTCTTTTTTTTCAATCCTAAGCCGTTTGATGCGAATAATACACGTTGTTACACACATTGTCCGGTTACTAAGCTTTTGGATTCTTATTTTTCTTTTTATCTTTTTTTTTTCAATCCTAAGCCATTTGACGCGAACAATACACGTTGTTACGCACATTGCCCGGTTACTAAGCTTTCGGATTTCAACTATATGAGCATAGCCATTTTTGATTAAGCAAAACATGATTCCTACCTTTGACTTCTTAATCCTTCAAGGTACCAAACTCGAATTGACTAATCAACCCCTCATAAATGTGCAAATATAGAATGATGTTGAATTACTCAATCAACTTTAACATGTAGTAAGCGGGTTAAAGTGAATGAAGAATAGTATCCCTATCATGATGAGCAAACCCTTATAAATTTGTGAAGCTTCGAATATATCATGCAACAATCATCCATAAAGGGTGCAAGAGTTGAATTTTTCACATAATTATTAATGCAAGCATTTGGCATTTCAAGTGTAAATACAAAATGGTTATCATGCATGTAATGCATACCCCCCAGTTAAACGGGATTGTCCTCAAGCACAAGTGAAGGGTAAGGGAAAGAGATAACCTTAATTGTCGTTTGATAATCATGTAAAACGTTCAATCTTGCAAGGCAAATGAGCATTTGTGAGTTATACAAAATTAGCAATAGAACTAAAGAATTGAGTTAGGTATAGAATAAAGGTTGAGATGAGAATGCTATAGGAAGTTCAATGTTGATTCGCTTGTATACACGGCCTGAAAACAAAGGGAAGATGTGCCAAGCATAGTAAAGTACAATAGATAGGGAATTGGAAATTACAAAAAATTTGGACAACATCTCCTTTGTATATAGTATATAACATCAAGGGTGTACAACGTGTGATATGTAAAATACAAGAAAGAGGCACACCCTCTACAACATATACAATGAGGTACACCCTTGTCAACAAATATAAGATAACAATCATGTCAAGAGGTACACCCTCGAAAACATTGAAGTAGCATTAACCATTTATTCAAGCATCCAAAATGTTTCAAACTACGAATAGTCACCATATACAAAAATATAGCTATCTCCAAGCTCCAAAAATGGAATCATATACATCCTCAGATTCCCATTTAACCATGAAGATTAAATCCTCAAAATCACAACTACTCACTAATGTATTGAATCATGACCCAACATTTTCAATTTATTCTCAAACAACAACAAAATCAAAGCAGTTCAATTAAGTACTAAACAAAGCAAACCAAGCACGCATACAAAGAAATACGAAAAATATAAGCATAAAATCAAGGAAAACAAAGCAAACAAACAAAGTTGGGTTGCCTCCCAACAAGCGCTACGTTAAACGTCTTTAGCTAGACTCAATACAAGATTATGAATATATAAGAGGCTCTATCTAATTGATAGAAGCATCTACAAAGTCTCGATAGAAGCCATCTCCGTATGGCTTTACTCATATGTCAATGGTCATACAAAGTATCCATCAAGACAATCCATTGTAACATTTTGCTATTGTTGGCGTGAGATAATTCAAAATCTCCATGAAGGGTATTCTTCGGTCTAAAGAGTGTATGTAAGATCAGAGAAAATGGCTTGAAATCCTGAATTGTAGGAGATATCATCGTGTATAATGTTGGAATGATGGTTGTGGTATATGAAAACTCCCATGGATGCCTCCACCATGGGACCGCACAAACATCGCCCAAATAGTTGTATTTATCCATAACGGGTAAATTCTTATTCAATTCTTTACAAACATCTAAGGCCGGTAAAATATCAATGAACATCTTATCATTATCATAGTTATGAGTAACCAACACATCATCGTGTATCAACATACTATTTTCAAATAAAACTTTATCAACATTCAGAGTATCCTCATATAAGACTTCATCAACCGGCAAATCGATATCATACAAATCTTCATTAAGATTAGGCATTCCTTCATAAAAAGCTTCATTAACCGGCAAAGCAATATTATGACATAAAGGAGACATCAATTCATGCATGCATTCATCAATTAATGTATTGTCTTGATCATGAAAAGTTAGAGGCTCCGGCTCATTTACAAAAACATCAAAGGCCGGTAAAAGATTATCTAAACTATCAACTGGAAAAGCCTCTTTACATACATCATTATTGTATGCATTACTATCATTGAAAATATAGCTATCACAAACATTGTCATTAAAAGCAATAGTTATTAGCTCATTCATACATCCATCAACATCATCATAATATGAATCAATCGAGGAAGGTAATTGTCCAACTTGGATTTCTAGATTGGCTAATGATTGTGAGTGTGAATGTATAAGTTGGCTTTGTTCTTCAAAAGTTTCACATGCCTTAAGTAATCTTTCCATCAAAGCCGGATCTCTTTGTGCTTGTGGTGGAGGGGAAATGGGTGATTCATACCAATGATAAGGTTGAGAAGGATGCGATGATGGAAACATAGGTGCATAATCATATGTCGGTGTGCTCATATAATAAGGTTGATTATTAGGTGGATAGTAACCTTGATATTTCCAATCAAAGTAAAATGAAATTTCAGCCATATATAACAATCAATGATCACGCATAAAGATAGAGATACTTTACAATGGGCGGGTCCAAGAATGCGGCGTCCGTCGTCTTCATAGATTGTTGATTCTCTTAACGGCGATGTCTTCCTATCAAAGCAAAGATATAGCAATGTAAGCAAAAATCATTCTTTTTTTATAAAAAAAGAAAAGAAAAACTAATCGTAGAGAGTTATATCAAGTAGGTGATTCAACTAATCTAATTCCCCGGCAACGGCGCCATTTTTGACGCGCCTTGAAATGTGTCGTTGAGTATATCAAAGGCGATCAAAACAAATTGCCGGACTACTAATTAACTAGAAAGTAGCTAGTGGAAGTACGGGTCGAGTCCTCGAGGAATTGGATGGTCGAATTAGTAAATGTGATATAATCTTGACAATAGTTGGAAACAATAGGGTTGGTTCTTTGGTTATTCTAACTAAAGTACTCTAAAAGCAATTAAGGTGGAAATTTATCAAAAAAGAATTCCGATCCGAATTAGGGTCTAAATATATTCTCTATGAATCAAAATGCATGACACTTCAATGAGATGGTCTAAATTTGGGATCGACGAGCGTAGAGTTAGTATCGCTCGTCGCTAATGAGATGTCGGGTTAGGATCATCGCATCGCGTGAATTACAAGATTAAGATCCATGATCGAGGCTTTAATTTGATCATAGCTCAACTATCACGCCCCGACCAAGAAAACCCATCCAGATCGAGACGTGAGCCACCTAAACCTGTTTACATCATCAATGGGCGCACAAGTGTATAACTGCTATGAATTTAAACAATTTAATCCTCAAGTTCATAGAAAATTCGGCAGAATCCCCTTTATAATTATAGCACAAGAAACCTGTATAATTTATAATTTCAAATTGAACAAAGGCACAATTGTAAATAACTAATTATTACATTCCTCAAATGACTATATTAAAGAATATTACAACATTTCTCAAATACAACTGAATTAATAATCATACAATTATGTCCTCGAATACATTATGTTATCCCTCGATTTATACATCATTGTTTAAGACTGTAAATTATCTGTAGACGAGCACCTCAAAGCTCCAAGTCCTCGATCACCTCGAAATGTCGCGCCATCTTCTAGAAGAACACCTGAAAGAAGGAACTGCATCGACCTGCATCGCCGATGCAGCCCAGGTAGGGTGAGCAACAATCCCCAGTAGGGTTCTACTCTACGTCGCACAGAAAGGAAGGGAAACTGCAACTGTGTCGGTCTCCGCCTAAGCCTAAGGTATGTCAAGGGCCACATGACCCCGTCGATTCTCGAGGGCTCCTGTCCAGGTCCCACCCTCACCCAAGAACAGACGAGAGGAAACAAAGACTGCGGGCTCCTGTCCAGGTACCACCCTGCCCAGTCATACCATCTCTCACGGGGACACACATGTCAGGGACATCGACAACCATCCTTAGCGTTTGGCCTTGGAGACTCGACACGACCTCTACACCTCAAATACAAGAATATTGCATAGCCGACTATAACAATAACTTCAAATGTTAGCAATCATGATCATTCGATGAAAATCACATCCTACTCCTCAACTACCCAAACCCCGGCCCTAGGGCTAGATCCGGACTACCCGAGAACCCCGGATCGGCGATCGAATCCATCGCCTACCATCTAGCCTTAATGCTTTTAATGCACACAACATGCATGAGCCTATTCAAGCAACTAGGCCTAGGTGTCTCTACATGCCAAATCATCACTCAATTGTCCAACCGGTTATAATATAGCTATAGAGTAGATTTAGCATAGAGAATTAACATAAGGCACGCATGACCTTCATGTATCCGAACCATATAATAATATCATTCAAAACACACAGGGCACACCTTCGGCCCATTCAAATCTAAACATTCCCAAGGGCATCACTCCCTTGATTAACCCATAATAAAATACAAACGGGCGCACAGCCGGCCCTAGGCTTGAGCATGATATACAGCTCACAATCGGATAGCTGAAGAAAAGCGTAAGAAATTGCGAAGTTCACATTAGTTAACAGGAATCGAACGGAGGGGGAAACATGCTATAATAAAATGCAACTAACATGCTTGGCATACATATACCATGATCGCAGAAAGCGAAGAGAACTACTGTTACCTCCATTATTGTCATCTCAATCAAGCATTCCAAAATGTTATTGAAAATAAGTTGGATTAAAACCAAACTTTGCGGATCTCATCTAAAGACCGCTGAGATCAACCCTACCAAAAATCCGCTCAATTAAACATTTAAAACCCACTTAAATACTCGGATTAAGGTGGCTGTCCTGTTCCTGCACAGCCAGCCCAAGTAATTCACCCGAAATTCCACAGAGCTCCGAAATTCATGAAAGCACTTGCAAGCAGCAGTTAACTCATCCATATATAACTTTTGTGTATAACATAAACTCCGATCATACACGCACGGCTCTATATCAAAGCTAGAACACCACTGTTTTGATTAGAACAGTAAAATCCTAGAAAACCCCCATGAAAACATGCTCAAATCCATGTTAAATCAAATCCAGTTAGTACCAACTTTAAATAGTTGTTAACTAGTCCCATAAACATCATCCAGTGCAATTGCATGAAGAACAAAGCAAATAAACGACAACAAACACTATGTTTGCATACCCGAGGTTAACCAGTTTCAAAGGAAAACAGAGCTGGTAAGCACCAGCTGACCAGAGACCATACCAATCTACTCCTTTAGATCCAAAACAGAGGAACCCAACTGGTAATCCACAACTCAGACACTAATCCAGCAACCATCCGAAAACAGAGGCCACGAAACAGGGGATGAAAATGGGAAGACACAGGGGAGGAGGAAATCCAGCAATCCGGTAGAGAAGAGGATATCATGGTATAGGGACTCACGGCATGTCACAACAAGGCATGGCATAGCATTGCCATCGTCTGGAAAGACGAGGGAGACCACCGGAGAACAGGGCATAGCACTAGGGGGGAAAGGAGAATACCAGAGCATAGCAAAGCATGAAAATGAATCACAACAGGGGGAAACTAAGCACCTCAGAGGCATGAAAACAGCAACATACTCAAGATCAACCACAGCGGGGGAAAAATAGAGGAATCGGAATCCTAGCACCTCAAGCATCTCACGTCAGCAAGGAGAAATAGAGGAAATCCCAAGCAACTCAAGCACTCTATGCCAGCAAGGAAAAACAGAGGAAAGAAACCCCAGCAACTCAAACAATCCATCGGAAGCCAAGAAATCCAAGGCAAATCCATAGAGCAACCAACAATCCACAACAAAGGCATCAAACCATATTCTACTCTAGTAGAGTCCTAAACCAGGTTTAGGGAAGTAACCCAACCTCTAACCGTCAACACCAACGGTGTCCTCTGGTCGCGGCCTTCCTCTCTTCCTCTTCCGGTCACGAGCGCCGCCGCCGCCAAGTTGGTTGAGGTCCTCTCCTCCCTTCTCGTTACTAGCCGTCGTCGCCAAGCTCTGCCTTCACAGTCGACGGGAGGGACCCAACCGCCGCTCTCTCCTCCAGCCGCAGTTGCCATAGCCATGATCTCCGCTCATCGCTGCTTCGCCCAGTCACTAGGCTTGTCGTCGTTGAAGGAGAAGGCCCAGCCGCCGTTGCCAAGCTCCCCTCCGGCCGCGGGACTCCCTCTTCTCTCCCCGATCGCGTCGCCGCCTCTCTCACTCGGAGTGGATCGCGGCAGATGCACCCATAAGAGAGAAGGTTTTAAGGGATGGTTTTATATGATTAGCTTAAGTTAAATCATGGCCATCCGATCAGCCTAAACTAATCTCAGCTGCCCAAGTCCAGATCTTTACGATTTGACCCAGATCCTCCGATCTAGGATGCTCCTAATAGTCTAGTCAAGCACATACACCATTACAAGGCCGTGTGTGCGCTACGTGTGTGTGAAACTGACCACCAAGGCGCAATTTACCAAATTGCCCTTGGGGTCCAAAAACAGCGATGCGATCAACCGATCGCAATCCAAGGCCAACCGGGCCAAAACCAACCGAGCCAAGCCCTCGACCCAACGCGGTCGGACCGGGTTGGGGGAACGGGTCCTCACATCGACAATCGTCGGGCTAAGGTCATATCGTTGGCAAAGAATCAAGGCTTTGTATGAACAAGATCTTGAGTTGAGATGGGTTTAATACCTCAATTCAATCCCTCATCTAAGTCAAGAATGGTAGGTAGGATAGTCATTGCTTTGGGTGGTTCTAGCACCTCAAGATCCTATTCTAAGATCAAGGATTCATCCCCTAGAGTTGGCCATGGTTCTAGTATAACCTCTTCTTTGAGGAATTGAATCAATCATCTAGCAAGCATCTAATGCTTAAGCAATTACAGGCAAAAAGAGGTATTCAATCATTCAATAATGAAATTCATTAAAGAAATATGGAATTACATGTGAATTCATACAAATACCATCTCACAAGAGATAATACATCAAGAATCAAAAGAGAAATCTAAGAAAAAGACCTAAGACATCACAAAATTCTCAAGAAAAAGGGATTTAGCTACTCATCTTGGGTAGGAGATCCATGGAAGAGTAGGCTTTACCCATCTTCTCCATCAAAATCCACCCTCAAAGCTCTAAATCTCTCTCACTCTAAGGGGGGAGAACGCTAGAGAAAAGGTGAAGAAAGGAGGGGAAAAAAATCCAAAAATAAGAGCAAAAACCCCTATTTATAGGCCTTAGGTCGTGGAACATCAGATTAAATCTGAACCATCCATTTTTACCCATCAGTCGGTCTTGGATTGATCCAAAATAGGTTTGGATCGATCCAAGATGTAAATAATTGAGTTTCTAACGGCTCGGATCGATCCACTATGAGTTTGTATCGATCCAATGTGTAACAAAGAGTCATGACTCTCTGGAAGGGTTTTGGATCGATCCAGACTGGGTTGGATCGATCCTGAATAGCTCTGGATCAATTCGAATATGGCAGATTTTGTGCAATTTATGTCATTTAAGCTCAGAATCAATGCAACTCTCTTTGTAAGCCCTTGTACCTGAAACCATATGAAAAGATATTAAAAATGCATTGCTTAAGAGCTAACAAAGCCCAGTTGAATGGGTGAATTATGCATATTTTATGACTTATCAAACTCTCCCTCTCAAGTTTTTGACTTCCTCCTCTAATAGTGCTCCTTAAATTCAAGGTTTGGTGGCGGTCACTCGCAAGTCTCTCTCCACTCGTTTCACTTTGGCAAGCAAGGTACCAAATGATAAGATACCATGTACGTACCAGGTGGTTCTCAAGTCTTTGTCTCCCTTCTTGCAACGACATCAGGCAAAAAAAGTATTTTTGAGACCTTGACCTTGGACTGCAGCTCTTACCGATCCAAGATGGTGAAATAATTGGTTAGAAGATCTCCACAAAGAGGAGAGAGGAGAAGGTGGAATGGCGGGTTGGAGACGTAGAAGAATTGGAGGAGGTGGCGACGGGGTCATGGAGTTCCCTGTTCGGAGGAGGCTGGAGGAGACAAGAACGGGATAATGGCTTTTAGGTAAACTAGGACCCTCGACAACAAACTAAAGATAACGTGGGTTAGAGTAAATAATGTAATAATATAAATAGGTACTCAAAATACAAAATTGAATAAAAGCATATGTCAATCGCGTAAATTGAAAAGCACCATCAACAATTTAGACTAAGTTGTTTTAACACAAGAGACTTACAAAGGCGTATGTCGGTCAACCAGATACTACGAAACCAGTAAGATTGTTGGCGAGCAGATGATGCTGCTGGAGGCACCTGACGACTCTGCTGCGATGACTGTCGCTGTGTAAATAGAAAATAGAACATAAGAAATACTCAAAAATCTATGAAATGACATTGGCTGAACTGCATGAAACTTCAACTAAAAGCCTAATAATTCACAAATAAAATCAACATTCTTTAATAACAATCAAAAGACAACAACATGACAGCAACATTCTAAGACCATGATCCCTTCAAAAATGAGATTCTGGTTCACGTCCATATGAAGCTAAAGCCTTCCTATGTACATCAGAAACCGAGCAACACACTTGCATTTGAAGTGAGGATTATCAGTATTAAGTCAATCCTAAATCTGACCATAATACGATAGTTGCAGTTATTGGGATCTTATTTATTGTACTTTCATAGATCTATTATTTCTTGAACATACTAATGCTACATTGTAAACTTAAATACAAGACTCTTCTCATTCCCATACTGCATTTGAACACCTATTATTTCCTGAACATATTAATGCTACATTGTAAACTTGAATACAAGACTCTTCTCATTCCCATAATGCATTTGAACACGTTCACTCTTATCCATAACAATTCAAGACTATGATGTAGGACTCAATTTGACATTTTGACTAATGGAATACCAGCCATATCCACATTCCAAAGTACCATTCTTCACCCAGACCATCACCTATCCATTTGATCAGTCACAATTCACCCAGGCCATCACCATATCCATTTGATCAGTCCCTGTTCACCCAGACCATCACCATATCCATTTGATCAGTCACAAAAGAAATAATCACCACAACATTGTCTGCAAGACTATGATGTAGGACTCAAAACAACCATATATTTCTTGACTAATGGAATATCAGCCATATCCATTTTTTCAATGACAAGAACATTCCACAGTACCAATTAGCACCCAGACCATCACCATATCCATTTGGCGAGTTACAAAAGTAATTACCATCAACATATAGATTTGATCAGTCACAAACGAAATAGTCACCACCATATTGTCTCCAAGCTAGAATTTCCCAAGTCTTTTTCGATAAATTCTATCGAATAAGAAACTCTTAGGCCTCGTTTGTTTCAAGAGATAGGATAGGACAAAAGGTACGCATGTTGCAAGTTACCAAACACACGAGAAAGAGCTTTATCCCTCACACAATCTCACAAGATATATTCTTCCGTCTCTTCGGGAGACTATATCCCTTCTTATCCTATTCTACAAAACAAACATGACCTTAATCCATTGAATAAAACATGTTTCTCCCTTCTTTTCCTAGCCTGCAAAACAAGCATGGCCTTTATCTATTGAAAACCTGTTTTTCTTTTCTTTCATAACTATCCAAACAAACAATCCTCTCGGAAAAGTTTCTTCTGTATATTTAGTAAAATTGTTTTATGAATACTATTTCCTGAGAACAATCAAAGATAATATATGTTGACAATTCAAAATTATATTTTAGTGATAAGCGATTTTTGGTATATAAATCTCAAAGCATAGCAATGTTAAGAATTCAAAATTTCATCACGTTTTGCTATCCGTAATCATATAAACAGAACAAACAAAAAGGAATTTACAGTTTCACGAGTACAATAATATAGCAGGGTCAAGTGTAATCATTGTTCCGTGTCACCAGGAGTCATGTTAGAAAATATTATTTCATCATCAACAATTAGAAGGAAGTAAAAGAGGACACAAGAAGATCTATATGCCCGATCGGTGGATACCTGAACAGGACGAGGTCATGGTGAAGGGACTTGTGACTGTGTGATAAGACTTCAAAAGTACACAAATCACACTTATAATTTGACTTTGTTAGTCTCCGAGCAATGCTTCATTGACTATTTTTATTCTATTTCAGGTACAACAGACCCTCCTACGAGTTAGATCAAGTTTGGAGTCAAAATGAGCTCATTTGGGCAATTTCAGCATGAATGATCGATCATCACATCATGAAAGGATCGATCAGTTAAGTGCATTAACTTGACAGAGAGCACCAATTCAAAGGATCGATCTTCCTTCATAAAATGATCGATCATGTATGGACGACAACAATGACAGAGAGCAAGGTTCAAAAGGATCGATCTTCCTTCACGGCATTATCGATCATCCATCGGGCGTGATCAATAACACAAGGAAAGGATTGATCATTTCCTATAGGAATGATCAATCCTTTACGGACGTAGCTAGCAATTGAAGACAAATGATCGACCTTCACCCTATGGAATGATCGATCATTTGATTGCCAGTGAAGAAAATCAATGGCCCAGATCTAATCCAGGAGAGGGATGTTCCTAAGCTATAAATAGGCATCTTTTAGGGTTTTATAGGGGCTTCTCTGGAGGGGGGACGGCCAGCAGTTTTCTTTTCTTTTAGATTTTTCTTTGGAGATTCTTGGGGAGGAGATCTATGGCGGAGGAGTTTCATCAACCTTCACCTATGGATCAAACCCTAAAAATGATTAGCTAAACCCCTCACCAAGGGATTCTTATGATGTAACTAGGGTTTCTAATAGGGATTTCTAAGATCTAGGGCTTGTATACCTTTTTGCATGGCTTATATGGATTGATCTTAATTCTTTTATAATTTTGGTGTTGATTTATTGTTGGATACTTGGATTGTTCTAATGCGTGACAGATCTAGAGCTATTGCATGCTAGAGGTTGGATTGGACTCATCTAATAGGAGGATCATGCTAGAACCATGGTATCTCAGATAAAGTCTTTTCCGTAATTAGGGATTGTATAGTGCTAGAACCACTATAGTAGTGCTAGAACCACTACATTCTATTCCTAATCTTCCATTTGTCCTATCTTTCTAGATTTGACCCATCAAGGTGTGAGAACCATCTTGATCTTACACCTAAATTCATATTATAATTATTTTCTCACGATGAATTTATCCTAACCAGAGGATTCATTAGCAGTGATCATAACTAACCATTAGATCACTGAATTTTAGATAATTGCTCTCGTCCACAAGGGATCCTAACCATAACTTGTTGAGTGATAGGGAGAACTAGCCATTCACCTATCAACCATTAGGAAAGCCATTCAATGTGATTAGAGTGTCCTAATCTTAGGAAGACCTGGTAGAACCCGTGTTACGGATTAAGAATTTCTTGGTCCCTTTTCTTGCATTTATAAATCCTTTAGTTTCAAGCTAGTTTAATTCAAGTTCTAAACCTTTCCCTAACTCATTAGTAGGAGACTAAACAGGGCATCTCAACTCAATCATATTTTCCTGTGGATCGACTCGGATTCACTGCTATCAACCCCTAAAATAGTTAGTTAGTAGTTTGATTATAAATTTGTAATTTTGAACAGACTTGTTAAGCCGCGATACTTTTCAAGCGCTATCACTATGCAGCAACATACTGTCAAGATTTAAAAAAATCTCGTCTGGCCATAGCTTGCAGCCTTCTGCCAATAGAGGACAACAATGTCCCCAGCCCTTGTTTTCAGCTCAAGAATGTCACGGTCAATTTCAGTCTCATGCTTTGCGACATATGGCCGGAAGAAGGTGTCATAGACATAAGTCATGCCCTATCATCATTCGTAAAACTGATTCTAAAATTCTGATTGTTTTAGGATACCACAGATACACAAAGAATGGCAACTTTGCCTCACTGTACATTGATAAGCTTTGGAAAACAAACCAAGAGAGATTCAGAACAGATAATGTGAGTGCATCTAAGAGAAAGTGTAAAAGTATCTAAATATTCACAAATCAAATGGAAGGACTGTAATAGCTTGACTTACCCCGAAACAAAAGCATCTCCAACCCTCTCAAAGACAGTGAGTAAAATGAAATCAACTTAACCCTAAACATTACAGTGTTGCAAATATATAAAAAATTTGTTCCATTCTGCAAAAATGCAGCAACGCCTACCAATACTGACACTAGAATCGTAGTTGCTCAATCTATGGGCGATTCATTTCCAGTCATGTAGCACTCATAAGCTGGATAAGCATATCCGAGAACCATCATGCGCACAAAAATAAGCAATAAATCAAGAATTTTTTCCCTTTCACCGACACCAAATATCTAGCAATGGGGAATTTAAATCTCTTACACAAGAGCTCTAGTAAGGAAAGATCCCGTCATTTTGAACCACTTCGCATGCACAAAACAACAAGAATTCCTATGCTTCGCCAAAGAACCCTACCAGAAACAACATAAAAAGTGCATTACAACCACATATATACATTTGTTCAATATAATCAAGTGTTGGAACAATCGGCATCAAATAGACAGAATGAAAACTAAGAGAAATCCAAGAATAAAACCCCGATATGAAACAAAATAAAATAAAAAAGAAACCAAACCTACTGATCACCACATTCCAAGAATCAAGTAGCATAGATGATTAAAAAGAAGCGAGATTGCAAATCGATAATAGCGAACCTTTGATTACGGGGAAGTGGTGGAGAAGCCATTGTTGTACATCGGACAACTTGTTGTTGAGTTCACAGAGCAGATCTCCTTGTTGGAGTAGGTGTTGATGATCAAGCTCAGAAGCTGGCTGATTTCAACCTGGAAGGCGAAGGTCTCGGCGTCCTCCATTTGCAGAAATCATATGTTATGAGTGTAGGAAGCCCGGACACATCGAGTTTGATTATCGTCAACTCAAGAAGCCTTCAAAGAAGGAGTTCAAGAAAAAGAAAGCAATGATGGCTGCTTGGGGAGAAAGTGATGTGGAGACCTCATCCGATAAAGAAAAATAAAAGGTAGCCAACATATGCTTAATGACACACGGAGATGAGGAAAATGAGGTAGAAGATGAGCTTGCATTTGAAGAACTTTTTGATGCTTATCATGCTTTATCTAATGACTTTAGCTAATGACTTGAAGTTTCTCAAAAAGAAATATTATGCTACATGCAGGGACTTGAAGAAATTAGAGGAAGAGAAACTAGATGTTATGCATAGGATTGATATATTAGAAAAGGAGAACAAATGCATGCTAGGAAGGACATCTAGTGTTGGGAACGCTGTTTATGAATTCAACGTAGACAACCTCTGAATCGTCCGATTCTTGGTGGTAGGTTCCATGAGATTTTGATGAGTCACTAAATATTCATAATTAAACTCCTTAATTTACTTTTGTTAGCCCGATAGTGTTTGTATTTGATAGTTTGTTAGTTGATTTCAGGTTTAATGAAGATTCAAGTTAGAAAATACAGAAAAAGAGTTAATATGCTGAAAATACACTGCTTAGTTGCCTATCAGGAAATAAATCGACAGAAATTCTGTATAAGTTAAAATCGTCTGGAAATTTATTATGCGATAGAAAACTTCAAGAGCTACAACTTTTATGCTAGATACTTTGGGAGATTCCTGATGGATTGATACAAGTGTTGAAGAATATAAAGATATACAGATGCTGGAAAACTGTTCCGTCGACGTTTAGGAGAATATTCGCAAAATGTTTAAGATAACTATGAATATTATCAAATCTTCAGGATATGACAGAGAACGTTCGAATCTACATCTTTTGTGTTGAGCACGTTTCCAAATTCTGGCTTGATTGGACCCAGTTGCGATCGGAGTAAGACTGCCAGAATTAATTCAGGTAATCCGAGTTGTAGTAGAAGTCCAATTTAACCAAAACCCTAATTTCGAGAGTTAACCTATAAAAAGGGGTTTGTTGGCCGAAAAGCTAGAGATCTCATCGAATACATGGCCTTCATCCCAAAAATGATTGGCTAACTTCTGTACTTAGGGATCTCATGAAGCTTTAGTGTAGCTTTTTTGTATTTTCTAGTTTGACACTTCTAATCTTTTGCTAGACATAATCTTATAGATATGGATTTATTGTTAATAGAGTTGAGGGAACAGAGTTCTTTGATGTATATTGAGGCTTACCTGATTTCAATGATTGATGGTAGAGATCTATAAAATAGTTTTGATGTGGTTTGTGAATGACCGATGAGATAGTTTATGCTTAGTGACGATAGGTTGTGCTAAGGTTACCCTGAATACAATCTATACTAATCGAAGATAAAATATGTCTTTGAAAAACACTTACCTTCTTTTAGGGATTCATGTAAGCTTAAAAAACTATGAAACTATAATGTCTAGATAAGAAAACAATAGGATAACTAGAGAATACAGGAAGTGAACCTAAAGTGGATTGAATAATCCCTAGGTTTTCTCATTGATCTATCTTAAATCCTTTTTACATTGCTTTCTTAGCTAGTTTTCATTAAATAATTATAAAACAACCCAAATCGATCCTTCTTCGCTTTAGGATTAGAGTTTCGAGATTTAATTCTGATTTTTCCTTGTTAGTCAAAGTTTTCCCTGAGGACCGACCCCATATTTCACCATTATCCTATCTTATTAATTTAGTATTGAAAGAAAGATTTATAAATTTCTAAATTGCGCTTTGCGTATGATTTAACGACATCATTTGCAAGCGATCAGATTCCCCCCCTGCGGAAAGTCTCTTCCCTGAGCATATGCTCATACCTCGACGCCCTCTCAGATAGTTCAAAGAGGTCATTGAAAATCATCCCTTCGAACTTCTTTCTGAGCTCGAAGTCGATCGAGCCCGTCTTGAGCTAACTTTGAAAACTCCGACTCATCAAGAGGAGTTTTGCATCTAAGCTTAACTCGACGGAAACGGAAAATGAATTGTCTCGTGGACTCTCCTAGTTTCTGCTTGATGCGAGCCAGATCGGCCATCAAGACTCTGGAGTTAGTTTTAGAAAAGTGGGTGTCGCGCCCCGACCCGCAGGACCCAGACCGGGCCGGGACACGAGGGGGAAAAACCTACACCTACTAGCCTCAACTGGCGGAAACAGCTGAGACTAACGAGACAGCTGGCGGAAACAGCAGCCAACAGGCACAAGCGGAAGCAAGCTACTACAACATCTATTAACACTTATTACAAAACAGTAATAAAAGAGTTAAACAGAGTTTAGTACAACAAGCTACAAGGGATCAACAGTCCCCAAAAGGAAGCTACACTACCCACCGGGGTCACCGCGAAAGCACAAACGAAGCCATCCTGACCCTCAGACATGGTCAGGTGCCGGCGCGCTACCACGAGACGGGCGACGGGGAAGCACCGGAGGAGAACGAGGACCCGCACCTGCAAACACCACAGTCCAGGTAGGAATGAGCAACAGCTTAGCAGGGTCCTACTCTACCACTCTCGCTAAGAAGGCAAACCCAAACGAACCAACTCTGGAGCCAAGTACCGAGGCTTGCCAAGGATCCCATAAATCCCGTCTATAACCCGAAGGACTCCTGTCCCAAGTACGCCCCTCCGACAACCACTGCTCAAGGGTGGACAACTCCGACAACCCCTGACACAGGGTGGACATGACGCTACTGGTAGGACACCCTTCTCCAAGCGGGATCTCCACACTTGGCGGAACGACCGTGTTTAAGACTACCATCTCTCAGTACTCCAAGCCACAGAGCCAACAGGACCCCTAACTCCTGACCCAAGACTAAGTCTAGCCAGGGAGTCCATCGATCCCATCGATGTCTTCCCCCCCCCAAGGTTCATGTCCAACGTACGTCCCTCCGATAGCCACTGCTAGAGGACTGGGCTACCTCCGACGGTCCTCGACACAGGGTGGGCTGGACGCTAATTGTAGGACACCCTTACCGGGGTAACGGCGTCAACCACTTAGTCATTGATCACCGGAGTTCACGGGTCAACCCCACCCAGTCTAGCCTAGCATGTCTAATGCACAGGAAGCAGGGCAGGATATTAAATAAAGAGGTAACATGCAACACAGCAAAGGCACACCTTCGGCCCATTTATTCTAAGCACTCCCGAGGATCATGACTTCCTTCGGTTCACCATAAAGCGATAAAGGGGCATAACCCATGGCCCCGCTATACTAAACATTCCCGAGGGTTCATTACTCCCTCAGTTAACCACAAAGCAGTAAACATTCAAGCATGATGAACAACATGATAAGCCCAAGGGCAAAACAGTCAAAACTGCTTACATGCGAAGCCCCGCGGGCAAAACCCATGAAAAACCCTCTCTGCTACTAAAGGATCGATCCTCACCAAGGGAAGGATCGATCACTTAAGTAACAGTGAGCTTCCCTCACTGTCGAGACAACGAAGATCGATCCTTCCTCCCAGGAAGATCGATCTTTTTCATGACAGAGGGCGCCCTTCCAGTCGCACCAAGGAAGATCGATCTTTCCTCCCAGGAGGATCGATCTTTCTCGAGACGAAGGGTATCCCTGCTAACCCAGGCCCCATGATTGATCTCCTCTCATAAGAAGATCGATCATGTGCTGGGCGCAGCAAGCCAACACCAGAAGGACCGATCCTTCTTCCCAGGAGGATCGATCCTGATGGGTTTCGGCGCACTTTCGGCCGGGAGAACCGCCGGAAGACACAACCAAACCTCACCAAACTTGGTGGGCTGGTAGATCTAAGCATCACGAAGCTACTCAAGGCTTCAAAACCGGGAAACAACAACTCCACAAGGAGATCCACCGGAAAACAAAACCGGATTTAAACCCTCAAAACAGCCGGAGCTTTGAGTGAGAACCCTACCTCTTCAACGCAGCTTCGATCCCCAAGGTCTAGCCCAGGACCTTCCTCGCCTCGCCACGAACCCAACGAGCCTTCAAGCTCCAGGAAAGGTGGCCGGAGGAGGAAGAACGGCGAGCGGGAGCTCTCAGCCGGAACAGGGGAAGAAGCAGAGCCGCGAGAAGAAGTGGGAAAAAGAAGAAGAAAGGAAGGAGGAAGGGAAGGGGTAAGGCCGGGGGAAAGCCGGCGAAGGCGGGGAAAAGCTGGGGGAGGGGAGGGAAAGTCCTCCCTCCCCTGACAGGGGAAGCGACGGCCATCGCCGTGGCCGTCCTTCGAAAGCCACCGCCAAAGACTTCCAGGCACAGGTAGGATCGATCCTCCACGACCAAAGGATCGATTCTCCATGACCAGAAGTGCAAACTTGGGCTGGAAAACGGGCCCAAGCCCAGAACTCCCAAACTAGGTCCAACCAAACCGTTCTAACAACCACATGCACCAAACAAGGACTGTGTGTGAAACGACCGCCAAGGCGCAATTTCCCAAATTGCCCTTGGGATAAACAACAAGCCACAGGGATGGAGGGGCAGGTCCTCACAGTGGGTGTGGAACTGGCTCTGCAAATCTTCCCAAGAGAAGATTGAATTCGTAAGTAAATTGATGTACCAGGTGAATGCTGACCCAGTGAGGGATGTATGGAAGATTTTGAGGTTGAGGAAGTCATCTTCCCCATACTCTCAACATTGGCAAGTAAACCTAGCAATGTTCTCTAGGGTAGACATATCATTCTCTCCTAAAAAAAGGGTAATGTCTGGCATCCTAAAATTCCTAGGCAAGGGGTATTCCCTGTCGATGTAGTCGGGATAAGGGTTTTTTAATGATGGGTGGTCTACTAGGGGCACTCAAGGACCATACAATTGCTCGACTACCTCAGCGATGTACTCAGTGTCGGGCCTGGGAGGTACAGCCTGATACCGCACTGGATTCGAAAGGGGACGAGGAGGTCGAGGAGGGTGTTGTGCCCCCCAACCTCCATAGTGGTCGTTGACTAGTGGACGATATTCTTGGTGCCCCTTTGAGTAGCCAGGAGTACTTGAATCACCGTACTCCGCGTACCCTCGACTCACCGTGGTGAACGTGGGTTGGATTATTGGCATGTGTGATGAGTCACTAAATATTCGTAACTAAAGCCCTTAATTACCTTTGTTAAGCCTTGGGTAGTTGTATTTAATAGTTTGTTAGTTGATTTCAGATTTAATCATAATTTGAGAATAAATACAAGAAATTCGGCTAAAAAGATGAATTTATGTGATAAAGACTGCTTCGGTGCCTGTCAGGAGAATATTCTCTAGAAATTCTGTATAAATCGACATATTCTTGAAATTTAGTAAGTAATAGAAAACTTCAAGAGCTACAACTTTCATGTTGGACACTTTGCGAGAATCCTAATGGATTGATACCAGTTGTGAAGAAGATAAAGATATACATGTGTTGGAAAACTGGTCCATCGATGTTTAGAAGAATATTCGTCAACTATTCCCAATAAGTCCAAATATTATGAAATATTCAGGATATGACAGAGGACTTTCTAATCTACAACGTTTGTGTTGGACAAGGTTTCAGATTTCGAATGGACTGGACCCAGTTGCGGTCGGAATAAGACTGCCTGAATTAATTCAGAAAATTCGAGTTGTAATTGAAGTCCAACTCAACTCAAACTCTAATTTCGGGAGTTCTTCTATAAATAGGGTTATTGGTCCGAAAATAATCATCTTTTTGACTATCTTTGGAGAGGGAATTATGGAGAAGACGGTGAGGATGCGGATGGTGACAACTTCCTATTCCAAGCCAATAGCGTTCATCCAAAAGATGAGTTGCTAATTAATGTAGTTAGGATTATTCATGAAACCATAGCGTAGTTTTCTGTCTTCTTTGGTTTGACTCTTGTAATGTTCTCAAGACATGATCTTATGGATTTGTTTTTAATGTTAATAGAGTTGAGAAAATAGAAATCCTTGACGTACTTTTAGTCCTACTTGATTTCTGTGATTGATTGTAGAGATTCATAGGATGGTTTTCATGTAGTTTGTGAATACCCGATGAGATACTTTATGCTTAGTGACGATAGATTGTGATAAGGTTACCCCAAAGACAAGCTATGCTAATCGAAGATAAAGTATGCCTTTGGAAAACACTTACCTTATTTTAGGGATACATGTAAGCTTAAGAAGCTGTGGATCCATAATGTTTAGATAATAAAATAAGAGGATAACTAGAGAAGATTGAAGGCCAACCAAGGGTGGAGTGAGTAATTCCTAAGTTACCTATCCATTGATTCGAATTGATCTACTTTAATTGCTTTCCTTAGATAGTTTTAGGTTAATTCAAACTTATCTTGCTTCTTTTGCTTAGGTTTGGAGTTTTGAGAATTGATTTCAATCTTTCCTGATAAATTCCCTACGGTTCGACTCTGGACTTCACCGCTATTCTACCTAGTAGTGTAGTGATTGACTAAGAATTATAAATTTCATATTTGATTGAGTTTGCAACGTTTTAACGACACGTTAGCAACACATCAATGTGCAGTCTAAAATTGTTGTGCATGAAATGACCCTGGTCGATGGGAGGTCGAGAGACGTTGTTGTAGGCTAAATACCCACTCAACGTCCCTGTATCAGGGTAAACTTAGGGGCTGGTGTGGTTGAACGAGGACCCACTCGTGCCGTCTGGATTGACATTCACTCGAGGAAGTACATTTGGTGTCACGTTCATTGGGATCCTCAGATCTCCCCCACCTGGGGAAGGAATACTCACAGTCACCACTTCACTGGAAATGGGTGCTCCTCCATTATGCATGGGGGTTGTGCTTGACCTGTGGGTTTCCTCATGAAGCCTGCAGTTGATTTATACATCCTTTTTCATAATGGGTTCGAGGCCTACTTTCACCTCTTTGGCTACTTGTTTAGCTAAAGTGGTGGTTGTCTCACTCAAGACATGAGTGATATCGGTGATCAACCGATTAGTCTGCAAATATGACTTATCGGTCATAAACACTCCCATCTAAGAGATGGTATGGCGGATGTGGTATGAGGATTGTTTCTGCTCCCCTATGGCTTAATTTGTCGACCTCACATGTGAGTTCACGAGAAACACGGGTGATGACATCGAGCATCGCCGCTTGAGTCCTAAACAACTCGTAGGAGATGATCATTCTCAATTCCTCGACTTTGTTAGATAGTCGAGTATTTATACCCATCTCAAGTGGGGCGACTTGAAGATCATCGATAAAGATGTTGGTTGTCTCTTCGCTCTCAGGGACATTCTCGATTTGACTTTCAATTTGGTTGTTGGCTGGACTAGCATTTTGGCTAGCAGAGGCCTTCGATTTATGTAGCATTTTTGGCCTTCCACTATGTTCGTCAAAAAACGTGTTGTTCAAGAATTGTACCCATGATGGATACAGGGTCTCCAGGTACGTGAGGTGTACCAACCGACGTGAAGGTCAGAAGGGTGGGGTTCTACCTTGCCTCAATTCAAGAGGACTTTGGGTGTTTTGCACCGGTTCCTAAATCAGACCTTGTTACCAATTGTTTTAATAGCGAAATTGAAAGGAATTAAACTAAAGATGATGTTAATTAAACTAATTTTATTACCACTAATTTAACTAAATTTCCTAGTGTTATACTACTGCTAGTCCTTAGCTCAAAATAAAATTACTCCTATGAAGTGCACATTGTACTACTCCTAGGAATCAAAGAACAATTAACAAGAGAACTATCAATTAAGTAAAGTAACCACTTACTTTCATTGATGTCGTAATTGATGTATTACAACATTGTTGGAAAGCTTGATTACAACTGGGATGAGAGCAAACTACAGCTAGGGCTAGAACTAGTACAATGGTAGAAAAAATAGTAGTTGGATGATTCTGTGATGTCCTCTTCTCTGAATTCTCTTTCCATTCCTTTTATACTTTGACGGATTCCTTCCACATGTCACTAGCGAGACTCTTTTCGCGCTTACGCACAACATGAGGATCGTGTAGTCGTGGTTCGTTTCATGGGTGCCATCGTGGGAAATGGCGACCTCCCCTTTCTTTGGGTGATCTTCCTTGACATCGTGGATGTCGTCGTGAAGAATGGTGATATCTATTTTTCTGGGTGAACTCCCATGCCTTCGGGTTCGATGGGGTTTCTTACATTACGTGGTTTTCGTTTCATCTCTGACGGTTGACTCAAGTCGAATTAGCTCGAGTGAGTCATGAAGTGTCTCATTAAATATTAAATTTCATCCACCATATTAATTGAGTCTGGATTTTTTAAAATCCAACATGACTAAAGGTTCATCGAACCCTGCCCTTCGACCGCGACATGCACATGTTATATGGGTGCAACATGACTAAAGGTTCATCGAACCCTCTTCTTTGACGTCGACATGCACTTCTTATATGAGTGTCCAACTCTATCGATACCTTCATGATCTATGCGTCGATGCATAGATGTCAACATTTCTGACTTCCTTCGTCGATCGATGTATAAGTCTTGTCCCTGTCGACGTACCCATGAAATAACCTCTTGTATGTCGATGCACTGATTTCATCGACGAGCATGTGCCATTTGTGGTTGATAGGTTGCAGGTCAACAGGTTATAGTCGTCGCATCCGATCCTAGTATCATGATTGCTGTCATTGGGACTATACTCACATGTGTCTCATCTCATTAATGACGGCGAGTCGATGTTCTCTCTCTCACCCAGACAGTACTTGGTGCCTTTTTCAACTCCATCCCGTGATTGGATCACGTGGGCGGTGTCATCATTATATTTATATGAGGAATATCATGTATCGCGTCGTTTCTTATTCGACCGTTGGATGTGTGACTTGGCTATCATCAACCATCGCGATGCCACGAACCTCCTTGAGCGGCGTGATTCGACGCGACTGTTTCCCATTGGAATTTTGAATGGCAAAAGCAGCACTGACCGGAAACTTATGGAAAAGAGAAATGTTTTGTGTACATGGTTGTGGGGCCATGTACACACACATGAGAGGAGAGAGATAGAGAGAATGAAGGAGAGAGAGTGGAGAAGAGTGAGAGAGAATAGGAGGGAGAGAAGGGAGGTGACATAGCCTCCTGAATGCCACCTATTGGGCTACATGCACATGACATGTACCCCAATCAAAGCCCGATGGAAAAACTGGATGAAGAGATCCATATGCAAAACCTATCAATAATTTGTACAGAGTTGCATGGAAACTTGCACACATGTTAGGACCCAAAGCTAGTATAGCATATGCAACTGTTGAAGTAATTAAGCCAACACAAAACCTATTAATAGAACATACAAATAATTAGAAAAATTATGGTATCGATCACAAGAATGGGATGCCCATAGTTGTAACCGATCCGAGAAAAACATTTTTGTATGAAAATTTATATGCTTCCTTTACCTTGGTTTCCATTCGCCACTGTTTTGATCTCCTATCCTATCTTCTCATTTCCACAATGTCCTATTGTTATCGCAATGCAGTGGATCTATGTAAATCAAAACATCTAACTCCATAGTCTCAATCAAAAATTCGATCTAAAATTACGTATTATTCTTGCAACTCAAACATGTATCTAGGGGAAAAAAAAACCAAGATGATGAAGCCAAACCGGATCTCGAGATTATAAGAGAGAGGAAATATAAATAAGAGCAAAATTTTCTCTCTTTTTTTTTGAATCTGAAAGAAAGAAGCAGCGTAGCTCCAGTTCCATATCTCCAGATTCAATTCTGCAAAGATTCCTCCAAATCAACTGGAATATACCAGAACAACATTCTTCCTATACAAAACCACCACATCTGGAGGCATAGGGGCAAAACCGAAATTTTCCAGTGAAGAAAAAAGAGAAAAACGGAAGCCCGACTTTATAGTCTCTCAGAGCTACCGGAGCAGCTCGACGGCGATCTCCTCCTCAACCGCCGACGCCTCCCCGCCGCCCTCGGCAAGCAGCGACCCGAGAACCCGGCGGAACAGTGGCACCGGGCACGGGATCCTCAGCACCCCGCGCTGCTCGTATCCGTACTCTTGCGCCGACCTCCACAGCAGCTCCGCCAGTTCCGGCCTCCCGAGCAGCTCCGCCGGCACTGCGAACCGCTCCATCTCCTCCCCGACATACACCGGAACGTGCCCTTCCGGTACGTGCCTCCCCCTCCTCTCCCACGTAGCGTCCCCCACCCTCGCCAGCCTCCTCATCAGCTGCTTCATCTCCGATCAATCCCCTAGCTCCGGCGTAGATCCCCGCCGCCGAGAGAGCTATGAGGACCACAGGAGCCACTGAGACTACTCATCAACCTTATATATAACAGCAGGCCACGAGGCGTGGGTAGCGTGGTCAGGGCAATACTTTAAATTAAAAAAAAAACAATTTATTAACCCTTTTATATGAGTTTAAAACTTTAAATCTATCCTTTTTATCGATTTAAGTGTGTGGAGAGTACTAGGAGTACGAAAAAGTACTAATATGGGAGATTTGGGATTTGGACGGTCGAGATCCACGGGCAGCGTACCGAACTCGCGTCGCCCACTTAATATTGCCGGAAATGGGCTACCCGGTCGAGCACAACATCAACATGTCGAGAAACAGAATCCATTTATGATGATCGGGTTAGGCCGGACTGAGATCGACATTACCACGGAGAAAGGCAACTTAATGACGTGTAACGCACCCATCAGTGTGGACTAGCTTAACTTCATCCGAAGCCCCTGTTCGGTGGGGTCCTCATGGGACCTAATTGGATGGCGAGTCCACACCAGCACCCAACCACTCCTGTTATTCTAGAAAGAAGGTGAGACCCAACCAGATTCCACCAAATTTAACGTGATTGGGACGTTAGGAACAGAATCCGCCGGCCGTTCCGTGGTCCGTTGCGGTACGGTTTCCGTGACACCTTTGATTCTCCGGGGTCCGGTGGGCCCCGCACACACGTGGCCTTGTTCCCGACAAAAAGCCGGGAAACGGAAAGAGTATGTGAGTGTCGGTTCGACAGTGGGCCCCACCCACTCTATTTAAACGCTCATTCTCTGTAAAACTATTAAGTATTAACGAGAGCGCCATTATTCATGGCTTCCGGTGAATTGAAGTTGATGAGAGAGAGAGAAGCGGTACGAGCAAAACCAAACCGAACACAAAAACCGAACCAAACTTAACAACTTCGGTCCATTCCATTCCATTATTCGATCCATTCGGTTTTATTTGGTTCTTTATTTTTAGAAGTTTCAGTTTTTTTGATTCAGTTTGGTTCTTTATTATAAATTTTGATTAGAACTGAAAGGCCGAATTTTTTACTAAAATAATTATTTTTTTTTACTCTGTATGTTATATAAATACAGTTCGGTTTTTACATAAATTTGATTCGATATTTTTCTGTTCTTCAAGTTCTGGGCCGAAATTTTTTTTATTTTTGATTTCGAACCGAAGACTAAACCAAAAACCGATGCTCACCCCTTCATAAAGGTGCACCCACATGCTATAGTACTATCATTAAGTCTTGAAGTTGGTTGGAGTTTCGATTCTTTGAAGGATGAATAATGTTTTGTGTACATGAACAGATGGCATGTGTAATGCACATGCCACCTGATCGGTAGTCCACTGTCGATTCTTCTATCTAGTTTATCGGTATCGTGGTCTACTGATGGACTAGATCAATGAATCGGTAGCTCATTACCGATTGAATTGTACCGGTAGTGAGGTACCGATTGTTTAATAGAGTCCATCGACTAGATGATACTGATAGATTAAATGAAAAAATGGGTAGTCCACTACTGATTCGAACATGTATAATACACATACCACAGTTCACGTATCAGCGCTCTTGGAGGATTGCATAGGGGATGAGGCATGGGGTCCGACCCAATTGGAGGATGCCCCTATCTAAATCTGGTCAGGAAGGGCATGGGCTCCTGTGGTGGCAGTTGCTGGATAACGCTATCAGGATATCCTGAAAGAATCAGAATATCCCAAACCCAACTGTGAACAACTGTGAATTTTTTGCCGTATGATACCCCTAAAGTTCACTATTAGCAATATGATACCCCTCACTTGTTTTTTTGCAACATGATACCCATCAGCCATAAAAATGACCTTCATACCCTCTAATTAATATGTCACATCATACATGCCCATCAGCCCATGAGAAGACCTGCCATCATTCGAGCATTAAATGCGTCCTTAACTACGCGTAGAAATTCGCGCGCGTAGTTAACAAACACGCATAAAAGTCTGGCATCATATGCATATGATTTCCACGCGTGGTTATCACTATACGTGCGTAGAAATTATGCTAACGTCACACGAAAATAATACTCGTAGTTAACAAACGCGCATAAAAGATCAAAATACTCGTGGTTATCACTATATATGGCATGGCCTGTATGATCAAAATACTCGTGGAAAACGGAAAACCCTCATCCTCCTGTTCTATCTTGTGTCTTTAATACGAGAGAGTCTTTGTTGGAGCTGGATTCGTCACTATATATATATAGATATAGATATGCTTTTGATTTAGTCCCAGCAGAACTGGGTGGCGCTTTGGGTTGATCTTGTGTTGCTTTGTATCTCAAGGAAGGAAGCATCCATATATCTGGACCTCGAGGAGTCCGGGGTGGGGGTTTGGCGGCTGGGCTTTGAAGCAACAGTAGGGTCGGTCAGGGTGGGTGGTTTACTAGTTAGTTTGTCACGATTCCCCCTCTCATCCACATCCACATCCTCATCCATCCGTTGGATTGGAGAAGACTCTGCTCAATGTGGGCTTTGAACATGCAGTTCACCTTGACCCTCAAGGTGCTCTTTTGGATTGGAGACGACTCTGCTCAATGCCCTCCCTCTTTCTAACCCCCTCCCTCTTTCCTGCAGTTCCAACCCCCTCCCTCTTTCTAACCTTCTTCATCCTCTTCTCCTCCAACTACTCCAAGAAGTCGCCTCCCAAGTTGCCTCCCCACCTTCCTGTACCCTACCACCACCTATCTTTTTTTAATCATACAGTCCATGCCATATATAGTGATAACCACGAGTATTTTGATTTTTTATGCGCGTTTGTTAACTACGAGTATTGTTTTCGTGCGACGTTAGCATAATTTCTATGCGCATATAACCACGCGTAGAAATCATATATACATATGCTGCCAGACTTTTATGCGTAGTTGTTAACTACGCGTGCGAATTTCTACGCGTAGTTAAGGACGCATTTAATGCTCGAATGATGGCATGTCTTCTCATGGGCTGATGGGCATGTATGATGTGACATATTAATTGGAGGGTATGAAGGTCATTTTTATGGCTGATGGGTATCATGTTGCAAAAAAACAAGTGAGAGGTATCATATTGCTAATAGTGAACTTTAGGGGTATCATATGGCAAAAAATTCGAACAACTGTCTCCGTCTCTCTCGGGAAAATAAAACCACCCAACTGCCAAAAACTGGTTCGGGTGTCACACCCGTGATTTCCTTCAGTTAGGAGGGTATTAATAGAAATTGAGGAAACGAGACCGACACGGCCGGTGTATGTGGGCCCCGCGCGACGTGTCACTGTCCTTTCTTTTGCCGGAAAAGCCGCGAACACTGTTCCGTACGGGAGAACACCGGCTACTGACGTGGAATTCCACGCCAGTCGCCAGTTTATTGATACGCTTCGCCGCGACTCCTGTCCTTCCTATCCTGCACCTCCCGCGATGGCGTTCCGATCCTAATCAAGCTGCTTAGAAGATGCTGATTAGGAAGGGGTAAAGTCTAAGGGCACAGTTTTAGAGAGAGCTCCCGAGGAGTAGCAGAACCACAAAGTATCAGTGGGCAGCACATGCACTCGTCACGCGCGCATGGCCGGAGAGGGCATGGCCGGAGTAGCGGTATGCGTACCATGCCAGGCAGTACACCTATCCAAGTGGCAGTATTTTAGTCGAAAATACGCTGGAAAGCTCTGGTGGGCCCCTTTGGACCGATGATGGCCAACCGTACGCATAAAACAACGTAGGTGGAACCGGGGGATCGTTGGGATTGGCATGCGGAACAGTAGACCATATTCGACGTATAATAGTATTTTAAAATTAAGGATGTGGTGTTGGGTCTGAGTAGATAAGAAACCACACCTCCATAAATCCAAATCGATGCACGCCCAAAAAGCTAGTGGTAGGGGTACACCGGCACTACACTAGCTTAATGAATATTTACCGAGAAGGTGAATATTCCGTACACCCATCCTATTCACCTTCTCGGTAAAAGCAGATAATACACGGACCTTTCGTCTATTATTTTATTAATTAATGACTTTGTTTCGCTTCTGCAGAGCCAATATCTTAAAAGACTGGTGGGTTGAAGATTGCTCTTTGAATTGTACTCCATGTCCTATGATCGCGATGATAGGCTTTGGACTTTAACTGTTGGTAGCATTTTCAATAGAGATGGCCTTTGGAATGAGGCGGTTGTCAGATCTATTTTTCACCCTGAGATGGTTGAGCGTATCCTGGTGCTTCCTACACAACCGCATATGACTTGTGAAGGCCCAAGGTAGGCTCTGTCATTATCAGGGAAGATATCAACTTCATCATGTTAACTTCTCCTAGAGTCCCTTCAATCCAATAGGAGTAATGAGAAGAACTTTGGGTTATGACAGAGTGCTTGGTCTGCTCCAGCGGGCCCTATAGTGCGGATTTTTTTGTGAAAACTTATGCATGGGAAGGTCCCTACAATACTTGCTTGCTTTATGGAATTTCCATCTTGGCTCACAGAAGAACTGCCCACGTTGTAAAATAGAGGAGGAAAGCCTTGAACACCTTCTACTTGATTGCCGCTTTGCCAGGGAGGTTTGGACTGGTGTGCTTGGAGTAAATGCACCACGGAGCATACAACAATATCTAGAGATGCTGGCGGAACCAAGTAAAGCTGAGGAAGGTACTCTGATCAAATCAAAGTTATCTTATGGCCCATGGTGTGTGTGGAAGGATAGATATAGATTGCTATATGAAGAAGATAGCCTTGGAGAAAGTGGTCTTATCAGGGCCATAAATCGGCAAGCAAAAGAATATATCTCAACACGTCCTGGTAAGGTTCTTGTTGCTCAGACGAAGGTTTTCGAAGGATGCAGAGTCCAAGTCGATGCTTCTATTGATGTGGGTCGAGGATTTGCAGGGTAAGCACTATATGCATTGATGAAGACAATGTGATGTGCTGGTCGGACACTACTACGACAAATGTTTCCTCTGTAGTGATGAGTGAACTGGAAGCTATGCTTCTAGTGATCCGGGCAGCATGTAAACGCAAGTGCAACAAACTTCTTATTGAGAGCGATTCTCTCTTCGGGGTTCGTATGGTAGAAGGGTGGATGCCTGCTACAGAGGGTTGCAATATCATACTAAGAAGCATCTGGTGGGAATTGAGGTTTTTTAATGAGTTTTCTATGTGTTATATTCCCCGTGAATGTAATCAGCGGGATGATTATTTAGCTAGTTATGCTCGAAGATAGGCCGTAGATGCCTGTAATGGTACTGGGGGGTTTGTCCCTGGTACTGAGCTAGTATGAACCCCATGTAATGTGGGATTGTAGCCTTGTTAGGCTTGACTGATAAAAAAAAAAGACTTTGTTTCGCTTTTAATGATAGCCTATATTGCCTCAGTTGCAACAGCGTCGATAACGACATTTATCGGTCGTGGGTTGGGTGACATTGATTTGAATGTCCCCATCTTACTAGAAGAAGGTGTAGGTGAGGATTTTAAAAACGCAGGAGACAGGGTAGGCAAGGATTTTGAACAAGTTGGAGGAGAGATGAGGATCAACGGTCGCGCACTGGAGGCGGATGAGTAAAGTATTTCATAATAGCATTTATGTTTTTCTACGAGCCTTTGAAGTCCCTTTCTGCCCGTTATTTTTGCGAGTAAAAAAACAAGAACATTGCGCAAATTACTCAAAACAACGTGTATGATCTCGCCATTCCTGTGCGAGTGTGATTTCTTATACATATGCGTGTATAAATTCTTATGCGCGTGAATGAAAATATTTGTACACGCGTATAAATGTACGCGCATGTCTACCGTTTTATGTGCATAAGAATTTGCGCCTTACGTATTTTATGCACGCTCCAATCTTTTATGCGTGAGTATTCAGTACGAGTATGACGATTTTTTGTAACCGACTCATGATCTCCTGGATCGCACATGCATGAAGATGGACATGTCGTGGACACATACGATGCATACGAGGGAATGTATTTTGGAAAGGACTGGATACCTAATAGCGAATGTGACTAGTGACCTACTCCTGATGACATAGACGAAGACGAAGACGAGTACATTCTCAATATTAAAACATCGGAAGCCCCGACAATCATCTTTATGAAAGCTCCGGAACCATACGTGGGTCAAATGTTTCTCAACAAGTAATAGCTGAAACTTGCGCTCAAGATACGCCATTATGCGCTGGTTCGAATACAATATAAAGAAGTGTAAGGCAGCTAAGGTGCTTGCTCATTGCCTCAAATCGAGCTGTCTTTGAAAGATCATTGACATGAAAGCACATGGAGTACAGACTTATCGAATAAACATCTTCGTCAAAGTGCACACGTGCAATAAATCGTTGATTGGCCATGGTCACACACAGATGGCGTGCTCCTTTACTACTGAAGAGATGAAAGAGCAAGTGGCATCTAGTGACAAGTATAGTGTGTAGATGATCGTCATCGTGCTTGTTAAGAGGTACGGCGTCAAGGTGTCATATTGGAAGGCATATCACACCAAACAGAAGGTGCTTTGTCTGATAAGCATGCAACCTATTCATCCTCGTGCATTTATGCTCGCGCTCGCTCATGATTACATGTGCACTTTGACGTTTATACTCGCGCTTGCGTAATATTATAAGCACCGCTTTTACGTTTATACTCGCATTTGGATATTATATGCGCTTATGTAGTATTTATGTTCTAGCTTGCGTATTATTATATGCGCAGCTATGACATTTGTAGCCGCATTGATATGCACTTGTGTAATATTATATGATTCACACACTTTATATGTGCAGCTTTGGCTATTATATAGTACTTACAATGTAACTTAACCAAGCAAGTGCGGGGAGCATATGTGACCTCGTACACATTGTTGAAGCCTTACATGCGTGAGCTGATGAGTAGGGACCGTAGAACGATGATGACGCTACAGTTGGATTCTAGTGATCGTTTCCTATGGGTTTTCTGGGCCTTTGATGCATGCATCCATGCCTTTAAGAATCACCTCCGGCCAGTTATCGGGATAGATGGGACATTCATCACGGGCAGATATCCAGAGACGATCTTCATCGCTACTGCAATGGATGCCAATAATCATGTTGTTCATATTACGTTCGGTGTAGGCGACAAAGAGTCAGCTAAAACATGGACATGGTTTCTCACACTCCTCCGCATATGTATCAGTCCTTTTGAGACGTTAACCATCATCTCCGACCACCACAAAGAGATGCTCAAGGCCTTGGATGATGTGTTCCTAGATGCATCACATAGATTTTGCATGCTGCATTTCACATGGAACCTTCCGAATGCATCGAGGAGATATCCACGAAACAACATGTTTTGGACAGTTGTGCATACGTACACGGAGTAAGGTTTCACACTAACCATGAACTAAATGAAACATTTATACCCGAAACAGTATGAGTACATTACAAACATTGCCATGGAGAAGTGGGCAAACCAATACTTTCCTGGGTGAAGGTATAAAATGTTGACAACTAAAATGGTTACGAGCTTCAATGAAGTCTCTAAGGAAGCTAAGGCCCCTCCTATTCAATTTGTGATGGAAACAACGAGGCGAAAGGTAGCTTCCAACTTCTTCAAGAGAATGCAAGAAGCGGATTCTATACAGACGACTCTTACGCCTTGGGCGGAGAAGGAATTTAGCATAGCCAAACCACATGTCCTGTGATTCTTCGACACTCACGGACTTTCAGATACAATACGACAAATCCTGCTATGCAATCAACATAGAACGACACAAATGTTTTTGCAGGGAATGAGAATTCCTCAAAATACCCTGCATATAACTATTACGAGCTCTGGTTCACGAATAGGAAGTATTGGGAGATGTTGTACGACACGATCCTCCCGACAACATCACATGAGTTCTGGCCTAAGGAACTTGAAGCAGATGACATCATCTATCCACCACACTGCGTTGTGAAGAGGGGGACGAGAAGGTTGTTGTCGCAAACCGAAACACAATCGAGGTCAGCGTTGTGATGTTCATCATGTCGGGATCTTGGACACAACAAAAGGACTTGGAGAGTGCCTGTACCTTCTACTTCTAAACTAGGTCCGACTCCAGTCATGTGATCAGCCTGAAACTTTGTAAATTGTGGGGTATATTGGGTTATAATTTTTTGGAAAACTATCAGTATTTTGGGAGAAGTTATAGAGTTCGCAAGTAACCCATTATTTCATGCACATATGCGTGTTTATTCACTTGATGTTTTATGAGTACTAGCAGTCTGCACGACTTAACTACGAGTATAAACGTTATACGCGAAACATATATAAGTACCCAAATATGAGTAGAAATGTTATACGTAGTGTAACTATGAGTATCAAAGTTATATGCGGCATAACAACGAGTATAAAGGTTATACGTGGCATTGTCATAACAAGCACACATAATACAATACAAATACCAAGGACCACCCATACTTTGTAAATCCGAGTATAAACGTCACATCAACGCATATATTAGTACGAAAATACGAGTATAAATGGAAATTCCGTGTCAAACTAACAAACAGTTTAAGGTGCACGGGTAGCTATACTGTCTCAAGTCAAATGCTTTCATTACAGAAATTTGTGACAAAGAACGATGCTACTTTTTCTTCTTCATCACGCGTGATCCTACTAGTAGTCTTTTATCTCGAGCACGCTTTTTGACAGGGTTTTCATAAGTGGGTAGAGGTTGCCTCGCAAATGGCTCCGTAGTGGATCTTCGAGCTTATAGAAGACTTTGCCTTACCAAAATAAATGCCAGTTGTCCACGAAAGGATGGCATTTCACTCTAACTAAAGTCGAAACTGTTCCAGCGGCAACCATGTTGTAGACCCTATTCGTATTTGAGTACAAAAACGCCGCAGTCGAGTCTAGTGAAAACATGAGACGTGTCGCACCCTGACCCATAAAACCCAGACCCATAAAACCCATCCGATCCAGGGCATGAGGGTTCCTAATCTATTCAATTCATCAAATACGCGCTTATTATAAAAGACAGCTAAGTTGACAATTGATCTGGGATCAAAATTAAAATATCTAATATGATTCAAAATTCTAAGACAGGACTAAACTTCAAAATATCATATTACAACTATCTCAAAATTCATTGCAGAAGGAAATTATACATTTATCATCTCAAAAAGAAGTAACTGGACCCCAAGTTCTCAAGCGCCTCCAGAAGCCGACACACCACTATGTGCCTATCTAGCGGGTACTACAGAAGAAGAGCTGACGCCTGCACCTGCAAAATGCAGCTCGGGTAGGAGTGAGCGATAAGCTCAGCAGAATTCTATACTACGATACTCACAAAAAAGGAAAACATTAAATTCCCAGGTTCCATCTCATCTCTAGAGGAAACACATGTCACGAAACACCACCTACCCCAGGTCACGCACGCTGATGACCTCTGGTACCGTCAATAGTTATCCCTCTCAAATCAAGCACTCCAGCACTGAACAACAGGGCGTAAGACACAGGGTGGTACGTAACTTCCCCTAACGGTGAAACTGAGACTGAGCCTGAAACCTAGGGCGACCTCTACACCTCGATCAATATAATTTACAACAGACTAGACATTAACATCAAAATCATCAGATTTATTATAACAGATTAAATCCTAGACCTTGCTACCCATCCTCGGTCCTAAGGCTAGATCAGAGCTGCCTGAGCCCCCGATCGGTGATTAACCCATCGCCCACGCCTAGCCTAGGAATACATCTAGTGCAAGCAATTCATGTATGATCATACCCACATATAAGAGTTCAGGCATCCAACAATATACCAAGTATTATACAGGACCATGCGTAGCACATAGCTCGCCAAGGCTAAACATAGCATTGGTCTAGAGTAAGCGGATAAATAGGCATTCAGGCCTACAAACGGGATACAACCACATCTAAGCAATTAAACAATATAATAATAATTTAACCAAAGCTGAGGGCGTACTTAAGGCCCGTTTATCTTACACATCCTAGGGGAGGCGCAACTCTCATGGTTCAACCACAAGCCACACACGGGCTTACACAGATAAAATAATATGTATATGAAATAAGATTAAAATAATCGATTTACTGAAATCAAACCAAATATACTACTAAGCTCGAAAAATCATATATTTCAATCTAGCCATCTGATCGATTTGAAACTTTATATGCTCAATCAATGGCATACTGTGAATCACATATCCCAAAATTAGATCGATCAGATCGACAGAACTAAACGAAAACCTAAAAATTTGATAAAACTCCAGATTTGATAAACCGATCAAAATCCTTGGGAAAAATAACTTGGATTGAAACCAACCTTTGCAGATCACACCTAAATATCACTAGGATCATCCCCACCAAAAATCAACTCAATTAAATAATGAAAAGCCACTTAATATCTGAAATTAAGCTAATTGTCATGTTTCAGCACAGACAACTGATGTCGCTCAAATGTGTCACGCACAGCGGTCGCGGTGCAGTACAACATAAGAGAGGTCGAACCCACAGAGAGACAAACTAAAAAATATCCAAAACACAAATAACAATGAATTGAAGACAAACGAGAACTTAAAAATTAACTAAATTAGATCAAAGGATTTAATGATAATATAAGGTTAACTAAAGATATCAGGATTTTGATAAGGCTAGGCTTCAGGAATCACTTCACTCGGATTTAGGTTTTTCTCTTCTCAATGATTCATATGATACTTAGTTAAGGGATTCACATCCCAATTACCTTAACCGGAAGATATGGAATTATAAACCTAACAAAATATATAAATGTCTCTTCCTACGATTGGTTCTTCCTTTTTATAGTTCTAACTTCATCCAACCAAACCTAAGAATACACGATACCGGTTGTCACTACAGGCAACGCGCAGCAAAAGTTCATTGGGACAAAGCCCTAACTCTATCTAACTGGATCTCTAAGAATACACAATACCAACTCTCACAATCGGCAATGCATAGCAAAGATTTCACGGGATAGAGCCCCAACCTTGTCTTACTAGATCCCTAAGAATATACAATATCAGCTGTCACTACGGGCAATGTATAGCAAAGGTCTCGCAGACTCGGTAGGAGAATCAAAAGAGAAGACTATGGGATTATAAGATCATGAAAGAAGCATGACTGGATTCATAATATTAATCATCCACATAGAAATCTATAATCTGAAAATAATATTTGAAGATCCAATACATAGAAAAGAGTTTAACAATAAAGATTAAAACTATGAACCATTGTTGGAGAAGAAGCCCTAGTCCTCGCTAGATCATCCGTCCGCCATGCCCGCGGATTACTCGGCCATGGATGGAGATTCCTTCATCTTCTTCCTTTGGGAAACGTCCAGAAAAGAGCCTCCAAAAACGTCTAAGAACTCCCCTTGATTAGCCCTAAGTTTTCTATTTATAGCCCCAAAGTCTCTCCATCCACGGATTAGATCTAAACCGTTGATTTTATTCACTGGGAAAGTCGGATCGATCGGACTTTAGGTGTTGGATCGATCCGTTGTGTAGAAATTCGCTGTTTTTGGCTGTTCCCGAGTCCGATCGATCAGACTATGGGTGTCGGATCGATCGGACCCCGTAGGAGGGATGGAGGGATCGATCGGATCCCTTATGGCTGAAAAATATAGGTTCTGTCACGTTTCTGCGTAGTCCGATCGATCGGACTCTGGGTGCCGGATCGATCGGACTTCCAGCTTATTTTCTGTTCTGCCCTTCAGACTGCACCATCGGTACTAAAATTACCGTAACTTCCTCTAGAAAACTCGGAATCACAAACCGTAAAACTCTCCAGAATCTAGACTTCAAGAGCTTTCCAACCATATATGGCATATCATCTGGTTCTTCATGAGCAGGTACAGATTAATTTTTGAAGTTGATCCATACACTCTTTTCAGCTTCTTTTAGCCTCAATTTCCTGCATTTTCCAAACAACTATGTGAAGCAACATATAGATATAAAAATAGTAATAAAAATGTTGATTAAGGATAATAATCTAGCAATTGAGATGGTTATAAGACTGTTCAGAGTGCACTTTCATGCACTCATCAACAACCCATTTAATTCACCAGAAATTGCACGTAATTTCAAAAATCATAAAACTAGTTGTAATAGAAAAATAACTCATAGATCTACAACTTTCATATAGAAGACCAACTAAGATCATGCATGTACAACTCGAAAATCACATTAAAACACAACTATTCTAATTAAACTAGAAATCCAAAAATTAACATGATGAAAACTTGCTTAAATCCATATCAATTCAAAGGCAAATCCTAGCAAACTCCAATCAGGTATTAAGCAGCCTAAAACACATCAAGTAGCATACTTTAATTGAGCAAACAATCAATTAATCAACATAGAACGTCAAAAGCAAGCTTAGTGATGAATCCTACATTACTAAGCTAATTCCACATTTAATTCCCAATTAAACTGTGTAGATGAGATCTAGAGCTCCTCCCCTACTTCCAAGCAAGCCTCCCAAGCCTCCACAACAGGTCCATTTCACGGATTAAAGGAGAGAAGAAGAGGGAAGAAGAAAAAAGAAAACAATGGAGGGTCACGGGTCTTTTATAGATCCGAGTCCGATCGGTTGCTTCGAGGACCGATCGATCTATGTTGGTTCGACATCCTTATCCAAACACGTCAGAGGCGGTGCCGATATCGATCCAGCCGATGCTCCCTAGAGCGATCGATCGGTTTGGGCTGACAGCTGTCCTAAAGACAACTTCCGCACGTCCAAACTCAGATCCCTCGATCCCAAGTTCGCCTAAGGTTCTAACATAGGGGTGTGTGTGCACTACGTAGTTGTGAAACTAACCGTCAAAGTGAAATTTACCAAATTGACTTTGGGGTTCGAAAGCAACAATGCGATCAACCAGATCGCGCTCGAGGCATAAATAAGTCAACAGGGCACGGCCCCGACCTACGCGGTCAAGTCATGTTAGAGAAATGGGTCCTCACAAGGCACGTGGTGTAAATAAAAATGTTGGGCAGTATACATAGTAGCTAATATCAAAAACAAAGGTTAAAAGTGGTATAGAAGCTTACGATTCACGTTGTATGGGCACTTCACAAACTTGCTCAAAAGCCTAGCCGCCTACTTGCCCCCCTGTGTCATGTAACTCAGGCAACGACGTTGCCAACTCCCACTTCACCCAATTGGCCAGGGCTTCTGCTCGGTCCTCGTAGGATGAGGCTGATGATGAGGTATAGTACCTGGAAACCCCTCTCTTGAGATGAACAAGTAACATGTGCTAGTGGTCCATCGTGTGCAGTGGAATGAACCATGCATCCATCTCGGAGAGTTAGGAAAATGTCTTATACAAGTGCAGAACTGAATCACGAAAACTATGGTGGCCGCGAACAACAGCATCCTGATATGTCAATAGATAAATGTTTGCTTAACGACACAACTGAACTTACATGTAGATGAGTAGTCGAAAATAAACACCAGCAGCTCTTTGTGGGCTCAAGAATACGGGACGATAAAATCTCCTGCACGGTGTTAACGACGTTGCCCTCAATGCACATATTGTTTAGCATGCCCATTACTTGTCCTTAGGTGTAATAGCCCATCCTATGTGTGTAGATGGGGGCCCTGTGATCCCAAAGAGCAGAAGAAAACATTAATTACGGGTGAAAAATCAAATGTACATATTTAGACTTTGAAGTGGGTAAAAAGTAAATACGATGAGGGTAAAGATTATACTCGTAAAGCTGATGTCGACAACAATGCATGTAACCTCAAATTATTTCTCATATAATATATCAAGACAACATATATTTTTGACACCATTCACATGAAAAGATATGCGTAAAGAACGTGTTGTACGCATATTATTATTTCAATGCAAGTAAAATCCAGGACTCTAGTGGAAAAGCTAAAATAGCGTGAAAAATATGAGGATATTGAGAACTCACTCGTCGTCCAGCTGGTCAAGATACCACAACACCAGCTTGTCCTCTTCTTCCAAAGTCTACATGATGATGTTGGAATCGTTTGGATACACGGTCTGTTTGATCACAAGTATTGAAGTTGCATTCTCTACGGTGGTAAGGTCAGTTTTCCTCTCAAAATCCCCCTCGAGGATATTTATCATCTCGGGAAGCAATGCAGGAGTGGCGTGCATCTCCTTAATTGCAAGCTAACTATCCGCTTCTGCAGCTTGCTCGTCCTTGGAGGTGGTGTCCTCGTCCATCTTCATGGACTCACCAGACAGGAACTCAGAAGACTGCTCATGCTACTTTGGCGACCACCCTGTAGAATCCAAGTCCCCAACATCAGTTTCCCCCGCCTTCAACTCAGTTTCCAGGTCAACGACACCATCTGCGAATGCGGGAGCATTATCTTTCATGACATCTTCACCTGCCCTTAACCCTTTGTCAGCATCGTCACTGACTATGGTCATCTGTTTGTTTGGTTCTTCATCTTCATTCAAGGCAATGTTCACGGTCATGTCTATTGCCTCCACTATTTTCTCTTCATTCTCAGTCAGCAGGCCACCAACCTCCTTCTTGGAGTCCTCCTCCAAAGGGATCCTCCAGTAATGCATGGGTTTATACTGGATGCGACACTCCTCCGCCTTTGCACCCTTCTCCACGACTTCCTTCGTGGCCTCCCTTGCGTCAGAGCCTTTCTCAACCGGGATGCCACAAATCTCTGCATGAACAACAATCTCCAATCATTTATTAACGGCCTCGATGCTCTCCTCTATTAATGCTCCATCTGAGTTGATCATGGCTTCCATGTGAACTTCCCTAGCCTTCCTGTCTGGCGTGGCCATGGCATCCCTAGCCTTCTTGTCCAATACAACCATGGCATCCCTAGCCTTCTTGTCCACCGCCATGTCCTCCTCGTTAGCGGTTGCAACCACTTTTGTTTTTTGCTTGGCCATCTTCTTGCGGATGCCATTCCTCTCATTCCTCTTCCTCTCCCTAAGATCATAAGGGTTGCATTCTTGTAGCACAAAGCAACACAACTCTTTTCCTGTGCCCTCGATTCTTCCTATCCCTCATCATTAGATGCCTACTTAGCTGATTGCCAGCCCCTTTCTTGATTTGTTCTACTTGGCTGGATTGCCCCACAGAGCTTCTCTTCCACTTTGTGATTGAGCTGGGGAATGTTACTGGGAAGTGATTTTCGATGGTCTGGTGGGCGGCTACGATCTCTACACCGAAAGGTGTCTTCATTTTGCTTAGTAGTGTTGTAATTTTCTTTTCAGCCCTAGCGAGCTTCGACATTGTTGCGGTCAATTCCACCATGAATTTGTTCATCTGGATATTCAAGCCCCTGATTTGATGACTTTTTACGCGGTCCAACTGAGTAAGTTTATGCAACTCCGCTTGAACCTGTTAAATGTATTCAAACATGAGCACAAAAAAGTTACAAACATGCGCACAAAATAGTTAAACGCGTAACTCCATGCACGTCTAAAAACATTGAAAGAAATAAGCGAGTATAAAGATTAAACAAGCATCGAGATTTTGTATACAAACAAATCACATCCAAATATTTAACGCGATAGCACACAAGAGTAGAAAAAACCACACACATAAATAAGCGAGTAGAAATATTAAATGAGTAAGTGAGTTCTCAACAAATACAAAACACATAAAACCATATAAATGCATCGATAGAAGCGCGTATTAAAACCAAATGTAAAAACATACGACTAAAATATCAAAGGTGTAAGTATAGGCATGTAGAAAAAAAAAGAATACAGACGAATAAACAAGCAGGAAAGCCCACTTTGTTTCGACAGACAGGGACGATTGGGGTGCTTGTGGGACGTCATCGAGTTTCTACTTGAGGTCGCGATCGGCATATGAATTTAACGGCCTCGAGTTCGACATGAATGCAACACGCCTTTTAGAGGCGTTGAGTGGAGATGGAGCTGATGAGGATGTTGTCTAGGGTGCGATTGGCCGCCAACTCCCAAAGTGCAGTGTGTCTTCATCTACAAAAGCCAGCTGCAGCATAAAGAAACCATTAAATTTGTGGCGGGAACAGTGGGGTAATCTAAAATGAAACTAATTGAGACTCGCTTCTGTAGGGACAGGTTCTAGGAGATTGTTGGTGAGCTTTCCCCATCTTACGAGCTTCGTATCACCCTATTTGAAGATGCTGGCTTTGTGAGGACCTGTCCCTCTACTCCTGGGTCGACCGCCTGGGTCGGGCCCGTGGCTTGTTGTAGACTGCGAGGGCAATTTGGTAAATTGCATCTTGTCGGGTTCGTTTCACACCCGTGTGGTGCACACACATCCCCTATGTTTGATTTATGTGTTTGCTAGAATCCTAGGCGGGCTTGGGATCGAAAGATCCAAGCTCGGGCGGGCAAAAGCCTGGTTTTGGAGCAGCTGGCGGCCCATGTGCGATTGGTCGACCGATCGGACTTGTGTCGGTGGTTGGTGCGGCCGACGTGTTCGGATAAGGACGCGAACCGACTTAACCAAGCCTAGTCCGACCGATCGGTCCCTGGACCGATCAATCAGACTCGAGCCTATAAGTAGCCTGAGACCTCCCCTGTTTTTCCGGTTTGCTTCCCTTCTCCTTCTTCACCTCCGTTCTCAGTTGACCCGACCAAGGTCAAGGCAGTGGTACAGTGGCAGACCGAGGACAGTGTTCGAGGTCCTCAGTTTCCTAGGCCTGACGGGTTACTACAGACGGTTCGTGCGGGACTTCTCCTGAGTTGCCGGACCGATGACCAGACTAACACAGAAGGTCGTCCCGTTCGTATGGGATGATGCTTGTGAGCGAGCCTTCTTGGAGCTGAGGATGAGGTTGGCCAGTGCGCCGGTACTGATCGTCCCCGAGTGAGGTGTTGGTTACAGTGTCTATTGCGACGCCAGCGGTGAGGGTTTGGGGTGTGTCCGCATGCAGGAGGGGCATGTAGTTGCCTATGGTTCTCGACAGCTGAAGAACCATGAGAGGAACTACTTGACCCATGACTTGGAGCTAGCAGCAGTGGTCATCTCCTTGAAGACCTGGCGGCATTACCTCTATGGCGAGAAGTTGTCTGTCTTCTCAGACCATAAGAGTTTGAAGTACGTTTTCATCCAACGTGACCTCAACCTGAGGCAGCGACGTTGGATGGAGCTACTGGAGGACTACGACTTTGCATTGCATTACCATCCTGGTAAGGCAAACGTCGTAGCAGACGCGCTGAGCAGACAGGGTGAGAGACACCAGAGCAGTAGTGGCAGGGTTATCAGCACGGTAGTGGCATGCATTGGAGACAACGGGCCACTTGGGGCTCGAGTTTGAGGATTAGGGATCCAACAGCTTCCTCTACACAGCGCAGAGTATGCCAGCAGTCCTAGCCAGACTGATAGAGGTGCAGCGCAGTGAGACTGAGCTCGAGGACTTGCGCACATCGGCAGGCACAGAGGGCGCAAATAGGGACTGGACGGTATCGTCAGACAGAGGGCTACGATTCAGAGGCAAAGTAGCGATTCCAGCAGATCCAGTTCTACGGGACGACATCCTACGAAAGTTCCATCACTCTCGTTTTGCAATTCATCCCAAGGGCACCAAGATGTACCAGGACCTGCGGCGGCAGTTCTGGTGGTGCGGGATGAAGAGGGCAGTGACGGAGTTCGTATCGAGCTGTCTTACCTGTCAGAAGGTCAAGGCAGAGCACTAACGAACTCCAGGGTTACTTCAGCCCCTTCCACTAGTTGAGTGGAAGTGGGAGCACATCACGATGGACTTTGTGACCGGGCTACCGAGATCTCCTAGGAGGAATGACGCGATTTGGGTCATCATTTATCGATTGACCAAATCGGCGCACTTCCTGCCTATGCGGACGACAGATTCGACAAATAGGTTGGGCAGTTTGTACGTCATAGAGGTGGGCAGACTACACGAAGTTCCAGTATCTATAGTGTCAGACCGTGACCCCAGGTTCACCAGCAGGTTCTGGCGAGGCTTTCAGGAGGCAGTTGGCACACTCCTGACTTTCAGTTCGGCTTTCCATCCACAGACATAGAGGCAGTAGAGCGGACGATTCAAATCTTGGAGGACATGCTGAGAGCATGTGTCCTCGACGCCGGAGGCAGCTGGGAGGAGCACGTTCCCTTGATGGAGTTCACCTACAACAACAGCTACCAGTCCAGTCTTGGAGTAGCACCTTTCGAGGCATTGTACGGTAGGCCGTGTCGTTCCCCAGTATGCTGGACAAAGGTTGGAGAGGCACCACTCACCGGTCCAGACATCATCAGGCGGTTGTCAGAGAGGCTAGTGCAGATCAGGCAGAGACTTCTGACGGCTCAGAGTCGGCAGAAGAGTTATGCAGATCAGAGGCGACGACCGTTAGAGTTTGCAGTCGGCGACAAAGTGTTATTGCGAGCATCTCCTTACAAAGGGTCCGTCAGGTTTGGCAGGGTTGGTAAGTTGGTGCCGAGGTTTGTCGGGTTGTTCGAGATCCTAGCGAGGATCGGCGAGGTAGCTTACCACCTGGATCATCCTCAACACATGTCAACTGTGCATCCGACTTTCCACGTGTCGATGCTGAGGAAGTATCACCTTGACCCGTGTCATGTCATCAGGGTGGATGACATCGAGCTTGAGACAGACGCGACGTTCGTCGAGCAGCCAATTCGGGTACTTGACCGGAGGGATAAGGTCTTGCGGGGCAAGACGATTCCCTTGGTTAAGGTACTGTGGAGGCATAGAGGCGTCGATGAGATGACCTGGGAGCGCGAGGCGCGCATGCGGCAGGAGTTTTCGCACTTGTTTCCTTCTCGAGATACCTCTTGTCATGTCTTCTAGTGTAGCTGTTTTGTTGTTTCCGAGCTTTACCCTTATCGAATCTCAGGATGAGATTTCCTTTAAGGGTATTAGGATGTGAGGACATGTCCCTCTACCCCTAGGTTGACCGCCTGGGTCGGGCCTGTGGCTCGTTGTAGACCGCAAGAACAATTTGGTAAATTACATCTTGTCGGTTTGTTTCACACCCGCGTGGTGCACACACATCCCCTATGTTTGATTTATATGTTTGCTAGAACCCTAGGTGGGCTTGGGATCGAAAGATCCAAGGTCGGGCGCACAGAAGCCTGGTTTTGGGGCAGCTGACGGCCCATGTGCGACTGATCGCTCCTTGGAATGACCGATCGGACCTGTGTGTGATCGGTCGCTCCTCGGAGCGATCGATCGGACTTTTGTCGGTGGTCGGCGTGGCCCGGCCCAGTTGGGCCTTCGCAAGTCGGGGCGCGAAAATCTTGCTGGCATCTCTGGGTGTCCTGCACCTAGTGAACATATGTCTCGAATCTATTCGAAGTTTTTTCCTTTGATCGCCAGTGTTTTCATGTACGGGGCACTTCTTTCTTGTGGTGTTGCTGAACAATGGCCACCCAATCCAGCTTCCCGAGGGAACTGAGATCTTCAAGTACACCAACCAGTTATGGGGGGGCCGTGTAATTGGCCCGAGGGAACAGGAACATCGTGAAGACGAAGAGGATAAAAAAATGCCAGAAATCATTGACCCCTGCAGCCTCCTTTATCTTCGATGTGTTTGTCAGCATAAACATCTCAGTTCTTGTTCCCCCCTATTGTCCTTCAGGGCTCTCAAGATGACAGTGATGTTTTTTTGTCAGCAGGTCAATGGCTTTGGTCCCTTCTTTGACGTGGCGGTCGTAATAGAGTTTATCCATCTGACTTTGCCGCACCTTAATGTATGCTTGATGGCCTCCCAGCCCATTGGCAAACAGGGGATGACTACAATATCCTCATGTCTCAACTCCATGTCAGCGCCACCAACAGTAAACCGCTACCCCTCCTCGCATCACGTCACCCAAGAGGACATGGTCCTAGTTCACGTCTGGAAGGTCTAGGAAGTGGCTGATGTGACGTGGAAAGTGTCGCGGCTTAACACGCCCGATTAAAATTATAAATTTATAATCGAACTACTAACTAACTACTTTGATGGTAGCTAACGGTGAGTCCGAGTCGAATTCACAGGGAATACGTATGGAAACAACTAAACTACTTACCTCAATCTAAGTGTTCCTACAAAGATAATAAAAGAAATGGTTTTGGGTTTTAGGATATGATATCCAAGAAAGCATGTAAATGATTCAATGGATAGAAAGAGGTCCTAGGGAATCCCAATCCGAATTAGGCTCAATCGTAGCTTTCTAATAGATCAAGATGCGCAATCCTATCGAGACACTACAATATCGACTACCTTGTGGCTAACAACGGTTGTCGCTAACGAATACATGGTTAAAGACTATCCGTCGCACTAGGTGTATGCTAGAAAGTCGACGATCGAGGGATTCGCTACGATCATCGCCAACGAGAAGTCGGGTTAAGATCATCTCGTCGCAAGGAATCGGGTTGTATGGAATACGTTAATGGATCAATGTGGTTCTAGCACATCGCATCCAATACATTAAAAAGATGGAATGGAGGCTAGGCTAGATGTGGATTGGGGTGGTTCTAGCACCTACAAGCCCTAACCTAGAGCTAATACTCCTTTCAACACAAGTGGCCATGGTTCTAGCATAGCCTACTTATTGGGGAATATCAACAAACACCATCCAACCATAAGGGTTTAGCCTATGTAATAGAATGAGATCCACCATTCAACATTAGAATCTAACTACAAAGATGATAAATGAAGCATAAATCCATACAATCTTGTCTCAAAAGGGTTTACAACATCGAAATCCAAAGAAAACTACAAATAAAATCTAAAACATCATGGTATTCCACTAGGTAAATAGATTAGCTACTCATTTTCGATGGAGAAGCCATGGAGAAGAGATGGATCCTCCTCTTCTTCATCAATCTCCTCCCTCTTGGATGAGTGCTCCCTTCCTTGCCCAAGGGGGTTGCCCCTTTTCTTAGCCTCTTCTTGTCCAAAGGAATCCCCCAATAAGAGCCCAAAGTTTGGTATTTATAGCCCTCAAGCTTCTCCTCTTCAGATTACATCTGGGCTCTTCATTTTGCTTAACTGGCAATGAAAGATCGATTTTCTAGGGGTGAAGATCGATCTTTTCATCCCGTATAATTGGTTGCGCCCGCGGAAGATCGATCTTCTATAGGGAGAAGATCGATCTTTTGAATTGTTGCTCTCTGTCATCTCTGCTACAGTACAAAGATCGATCTTTTATACACAGAAGATCGATCTTCTTTTCTGCATATTATCTCTTTTGCCATTCAGCACTGCGCATTGGTACCAAAAATGCCATAACTTCATTTAGAAAACTCGGAATCATGAACCGTAAAATTCTCCAGAAAGTAGACTTCCAGAGGTTTCCAATCATATATGGCATATTATTTGATTCTTCCTGAGAAGGTACAGTTTAATCTTAGAAGTTGACCCATGTACCTAAATGTCCTCGAATAGGCTCGTTTAAGCTCCAAAGTTGATCTAACTTCTGTTGAGCACTCTTATACCTGAAATACCATGAAGATTATTAGAAATACCTTGCTCGAAGACTAATAAAGGTAAATTAAGGGGTTAATTTATGTACTTTTTAGGTCTCATCAGTGGTTGAACGGAGTCTGTCGGAAGATTTATAGGTGCACATCAGCAGCATAAACCTATGCAGCCTCCTTTATCTTCGATGTGAAACAATTGTCGTGAAATGGTGTATCGTCTACCTCTGCTGAGCTGGGGCCACCTTCTTCTGCAGGTTCTGCAAAATCAAGGGTTAGAAGGATGTGCAATGGTAAAAGTGACAAACACGCGCATAATACGATACAATAGTAAATGTGACAAACACACGTAAAATGTACGCATAAAATGCACCGGTTAAATATAATATACGCGTAAAATTGACATACAAACATGTGTACAAGCTACAAGTAAAATATATGCATAAAACGTACGCGTCAAATATGATATGAGTGTAAAATTTACAAACAAACACGGGTAAAATCTATGCATAAAATGCACGTTTAAAATATAATATGCGCTTAAAATGGACAATCAAACGTAAAATGTAAGAGTAAAATATACGCATAAAATGCACATGTAGAATATGATATGTGCGTAAAATTCATAAACAAGCGTTAAATGTACGAGTAAAATATATGCATAAAGTGCACACCTAAAATGTGATATGCGCCTAAAAGTGACAAACATGAGTAAAATATATGAGTAAAAGTTACACAGAAAATCTATGTGAATGTGCGAGCATAGATTACAAAATAGTGACCAATTGTATTAAGCATGAGCATCTTTTTCTGTAGGGAAAAGTTGGTGTGGGGAGAAAACTAAATATGCATAAAAATATTTTGGTTGAAATATGTACAAAAATATTTGGTTAATCCGGTTGAGAGTGGATAGCTAAATGTGCCAAAATCAGAGTTTCTACTCCCCTTTGGATACGGGGGATTAAACCCTTTCGAATATAGGGAGATTTAAAGAAATGAAGGGCAATAATGATACATGTGAGAACAGCGGACTTCAATTGATCGTCAGGGTCCCCTTCGCCGCATAGCAACTTCTCCACGGCCTTCGCTATGGTCGTGACAATTAGAGTTTCCATGATGTTCTCCAATGCTGTTGCTTGGAAAAACAAGGACGGCGAGGTCGTTTTCGAGGGGATCAGGGATATTGGAGAGATAAGTGATGATGATGCATAATGTTATATTTTTATCCCTTAATACTTAGTCTCCTATGCTTATTTGGTACCTAAATACACTCATTATTCTTATATTTTGATTTAGAATGCAATTGAAGTCCTTAAGTTCGAAAATAAGCTGAAAAGAGCATATGGATCAACTTTAAAGATTAATCTGTACCTGCTGATGAAGAACCAGATGATATGCCATATATGGTTGGAAAGCTCTTGAAGTCTAGTTTCTGTATAATTTTACGGTTTGTGATTCCGAGTTTCCTAGAGGAAGTTACGGCAATTTTAGTACTGATGGCGCAGTCTGGATGGCAGAACAGTAAATACGCTGGAAAGTCCGATCGATCCGATACCTAGAGTCCGATCGATCCGACTATGCAGAATCCTGACAGAGCGTATACTTTTCAGCTGTAAACAGTCCGATCGATCCCTCTATCCATACCACTGAGTCCGATCGATCGGACTCGGGAATAGCCAGAGACGGAGGATTTTTACGCAACCGATCGATCCGACACCCATAGTCCGATCGATCGGACTTTCCCAGTGAAAAAAATCAACGGTTTTGATCTAATCCGAGGATGGATACACTTAAGGCTATAAATAGGACTCTTTCTAGGGTTTGAGGGGGATTTTCTGGACACTTTTGGCTGCTATTTTCTACTCTTTTATATTTTCCTAGATTTTCTCTTGTTTATTGGAATCTTTTGAGGATTGTTCTCGATGGCCTTGCGTGGCTAAATCTTGATCCTTGGTCAAGGAGACTGAAACCTCGGAATCAATGAAACTGTGAGATCTAATCTATTTTTATTATTCAGTTTATACATGAGTATTGGATGTTCTTCTGAGAGTAAATCTTCATGATTACCTTGTCTAATTGCTAGGAGGCCTACTAGTTTATTATTCATGGTGATCTACTGCTAGGTTTGATATCAAATCCGAAATTGTTTGATCCCTCTAATCTGCGAAGTAACTAGGGTGTAATAATCTACTGCGTTTCGGAGATTGTTAGGTCTTAGGAAGAATATTTGACTAGATTAAATGCAACCGCTTGTCCATGTGTTGTTTAGCTTCATCGATCTTCCTATTCTTAACGCTGCTACTAGATTAAATGTACAGCGCTTGTCTTAGGTTGTTTAGTAGTTAGGGTTAATTGGATCGCTTGTTTCTAATTAACTATGATTGAGGAGAGATTCGAATTTCATTCGAACGGTGAATATTCATGGTATGAATTGATTGATACTTGCATCTATGATCAGTTGTTGGATTCCGATGGTGGATGTTGACTCAGACCAAGGTTTGTTCTCTTGATTTAATTAAATTCTTCGCTTTAGATTATTTCTTTATTGTTTTTCTCACGTTTAAAAACCCCCCTATTTTTGTTCACTTAGCACAAAACTGGGCTAAATACTTTTCGTGGGATCGACTCGTACTCGCACTACTACATTTATTTTAACGAGTATTGGTTTTATTTTTGAGTGCCTACAACATCACATCAAATTTTGGCGCCGTTGCCGGGGAGTGATTCTAGTTGATTTTTGTGCTTATTGTGATCTTTACTTTCATTAAAAAAAAAGAGTGTACACAAATTTTCGGGATTTGTTTTTCTCGGTTTACCGAAAAGTTCTAGATTGTTTATGAGTAGAACTCGATCTTTTAATCAAGGTGATTTGCTGTATGATCCAGAGATAGAAAGAACTTTACGCAGGTTAAGGAGGGAAGCTCGAATAAATTCTGAGGAGGACGATTTGGCTCTTGACCACTTATTTGTTAGTGATTCTGAATTAGAGGAGGAAGTCATGGCCGGGAATCGGACTTTGAAAGAACTTGCAGCTCCATATTTGAATCAACAACCCTTATGCATTACATTCCCTAGTTTGGATGTTGCTACTACTTTTGAATTGAAATCTGGACTAATACATCTCTTATCCACTTTTCATGGACTTTCAGGTGAGGATCATCACAAGCATTTAAAAGAGCTTCATGTTGTATGCACGAGTATGAAACCCATGGGGGTGACTGAAGATCAAATCAAATTAAGAGCCTTTCCGTTTTCTTTGAAGGATTCGGCTAAGGATTGGCTTTATTATTTACCCTCTGGGAGTTACCACATGGAATGAGATGAAGAGATTATTTTTAGAGAAATATTTTCCAGCTTCAAGAGCGGCCAACATTAGAAAAGAGATATGTGGTGTAAGGCAACATAACGAAGAATCTCTACACGAGTATTGGGAACGTTTCAAGAAATTATGTGCAAGTTGTCCCCATCATCAAATTAGTGAGCAGTTACTTATCCAATATTTTTATGAGGGCTTACTAACCAATGACAGGAGTATGATTGATGCCGCTAGTGGAGGAGCTTTGGTGGATAAAACTCCTGAAGCCGCGAGGAACTTGATTGCAAATATGGCGGCTAATTCTCAACAATTTAATACTAAGCTTGATTCTTATTCGAAATATGTTAATGAGGTAAATGTTTCATCTCTTGAACAACAGATTACAAGTCTAACTTCTCTTGTTCGCCAATTGGCTGTAGGTAATATGTAAACGGTGAAGGTTTGTGGGATTTGTTCGGTGGCAGGACATCCAACCGATATGTGCTCAACTCTTTAAGAGGAGCCCAGTGAACAAGTGAATGCAGCGGGTAGTTTCCCTGAACTACCGCAAAGGCAGTATGATCCATATTCAAATACATAAAATCTGGGATGGAGGGATCACCCGAATCTCAACTATGGGAATCCGCAAGTAAATCAGCCCACAACTCAATTCCGTTCAAGTGGCCAGCAATATCAACAATATAGACCGCCATACCCCCCGAGACAACAACCAAACCCAACTCCTAATTCTGGTATGTCTTTAGAAGATATTGTTAAATCCCTTGCTACTAATACTTTGCAGTTTCAACAGGAGGCAAAGCAATTTCAGCAAGAGGCAAAGGCTAGTATTCAATGTTTGAAACATCAGGTGGGCCAGATGGCGACTGCAATTAGCAAGATAGAGGCGCAAAGTTCGGGAAAATTACCCTCTCAAACGGTAATAAATCCAAGAGAGAATGCAAGTGCAATCATTTTGAGAAGTGGTAAAGAAGTTGAGACTCCAGCAAAGGAAATTCCTGCATCTTCACTGTAAGGAAACGAGCAAGACATCGTCACGGACAAAATCTTTCCCGATGACGACGACGTACCTAAACGTAAGTTTCCACCTCTTTCTGATTATAAACCTATACCTCCTTTTCCTCAGGCTTTAACAGAATCAAGAACATATGAAAAGAATTCAGATCTATATGAAACTTTTCGCCGATGCGAGGTAAATATTCCACTCTTAGATGCTCTTAAACAAATACCTCGTTATGCTAAATTCTTGAAAGAATTGTGCAAAATTAAGAGCAAGCAGAAACTTAAAGGATGTGAGAAGGTGAAAGTAGGGGAAAATGTTTCTGCAATTCTTCAAAGAAAAATTCCTACAAAGTGTAGAGATCCAGGTATGTTTACTATCCCATGTACAATTGGTAACACCAAATTTGAGAAGGCCATGTTAGATCTAGGAGCTTCTATAAATGTTATGCCATATTCTATTTATGCTTCTTTAAAACTTGGACCTTTGAATGAAACTGGTGTTGTGATTCAATTGGCTGACAGATCTAACGCCTATCCTAAAGGTGTAGTTGAAGATATTCTTGTGCAAGTTAATGATTTAGTTTTCCCTGCTGATTTTTATGTGCTTGATATGGAAAATGATGATCATATAACTCCTATTTTGTTGGGAAGACCATTTTTAAAGACATCCAATACTCAGATAGATATGCGTAGTGGCACACTCACCATGGAATTTGATGATAAAATTGTTAAGTTTGAAATATATGATGCCAAGAAGTATCCTACTAATGATTGTTCTGGTTATTCTATTGATGTGAGGGAATTGAAAGATACAATGGGAGATGCTTCGGGGAAGTGTCTAGAGAAGGTAGATGAAGAAGCTGTCCAGTCATGTCCAGTCGACCGCGAGAAAGATTCGGTCGACCGCCGAGAATACCAGGAGCACTTATCCGATGAACCTCCTCCGACTGAATTTGAAACCATTCCTAGTACGTCGCGAGGTATTTTTCCTGTGACTATTTCATCTTTATTAGTGGTTAAAAAGGAGATGACCTTAGTAGATATTTTCATATCTCGATGGATTTATTTTCGATCATGTAATCTTGACATCTTTGACAATCTGAACGACGACATTATTAATAGTTCAATGGATGATTCGATTTTAGTTGATCATAATGTTGACTCATTTCTTCTTGATCACCATGATGGCATGTATTTTTGTTTGAGAGATCTAGCTATCTTGTTTACTGGTGCGAGTATGGAAAAGCTAACTCTCATTTTTGACAAATACCATTTGGACTCTTATGCTAAATTAACCTTGGTGGCACTATTGAGGTCAAATATTCATATTATAACACCTAGTGATTTTGCATCCCATCGTGCTATAGACCGTCCACCGAGGGATTGATTTAAAATTCTCTATATTGTATAGAGTGGTTTAGTTGGCTTTATTTGCTTTATTGTGTGCTTGAGCGTGCTTGAATTATTTTTAGGTTGTGTGCTTGCATGTTGCTTTTGTTTTTGCATTGCTTTGCTTTTGTTTTTAGGTGATCGAGCATTCCCTATCATACCTGAAGAATTTGCCCAGCCATGGTGGTTATGGAAATTCATATTTTGGCAACTCTGACACTATTCAAGAAGAAGAAAGCATGAAGTTAAGCCAATGACAATAAACAAATGCGCTGCTTGGGAGGCAACCCAAGGGGAGTTCGTTCCTTTCTCTTTTTATTTTTGCATTTCCATTTTAGTTATTTTTGCTTTTCTTTGCATTCCACCTTACATTGAGGACAATGTCAGTTTCAAGTGTGGGGGATGAGATCTAGGTTGCATTTGCCATGAGCGAGAACTAGTTAAGCTTGACATATTCATAACATGATTGAATGAGTAATTTTGCGACTTGGAATTAATTAGTTGAGTTATTTTCCTTGAGATGGTAGTGACTAAATTAGTAGACAAAAGCTGGTGAGATTTTGAGCCTTTAGACTGACACATTCGTATCAGTCTCACTAATTTCTTTCATGAGAGATATTCTTCCATGTATTTGTTTCTCTAGAACTTGCTTTGATTCTATTTGAGGTCACATTGACACATGTATACATGAACATGATTAAGGCCATCTTTGTTATAAGCTACGTAAGCCAAATAGCCTACCTTGTAATTAATTTTTCCTTTTGCTAAACCCCTTTGAGCTTTATTGACTTCATTATTAACCCACATTACAAGCCTTAAACCTGAAAAATATTTCCGTTACCCAAGCCATAAAACTAGTAGAGCATTGATCATCATTATGATATGTATGAGTGCAAAAGTTCAAGTGTGGGGGTGTTTGGATTTGTGGTATGGCTATATTTGAAAAAGAAAAAAAAAGGAAAAGAAAGAAAAAAAAAACTGAAGGAGGAAACTGTTTTTCATGTTACAAACTGTGTTTATGAATCCTCCTAATACTCCAAGAAAAGGGTATGTTTATGTATGGTCTCTATAAAGGTGGAAGTTTTTGCAAAAGATTGTTCACTATTTCAGTTAAAAAGTATTCCTTTGAACAATCTCTTTGCCAAGGTCGTAATGTTATACGGTTTGAGTATGTTGAAGCCAAATTGAAGAAGTTGCTGAATGGAGTGATTGATTGTACATGTATTATTGATGCATTTTTGCTCCATTAGTTCCATTGGCTTTTGAGCTACATTCCCAAATATTTCCCACCTTAATCCTGGACCCCATTACAACCTTTTGAAGTCCTTATGACTTGTGTTATGCATGTGATTCTAGTGGTGGAGAATGAGAAGATATGCAAGCTTATGGTAGATCATTTTCATTGGAATGAATTTGAGTGAAATACATACCCTTCAAACACATGAGAGTTGAGTGTTAATTTCCGTGAGGGTCTACTTATTTAGTATGCTTCATCTTCAAGTGGTAGTGCTTACTGATTGATTTTTATGCTGTCTAAAAATGTTTGTTCATGACGTGTTGTGAGTTGTGAAGAGCTTGATTGTTTTTTTTTTTTTTTTGTTGATGGCGTTGCAACCTTGATATCTTGAGTAGAGTGAATTTTAGTTTTGTCCGAGGACGAGCAAAAGTTAAGTGTGGGGGAATTTGATGATGATGCATAGTGTTATATTTTTATCCCTTAATATTTAGTCTCCTATACTTATTTGGTAGCTAAATACACTCATTATTCTTATATTTTGATTTAGGATGCAATTGAAGTCCTTAAGTTCGAAAAGAAGCTGAAAAGAGCATATGGATCAACTTTAAAGATTAATCTGTACCTTCTGATGAAGAACCAGATGATGTACTATATATGGTTGAAAAGCTCTTGAAGTCTAGTTTCTGTAGAATTTTACGGTTCGTGATTCCGAGTTTCCTAGAGGAAGTTACGGTAATTTTAGTACCGATGGCGCAGTCTGGATGGCAGAACAGTAAATACGCTGGAAAGTCTGATCGATCCGACACCTAGAGTCCGATCGATCCGACTATGCAGAATCTTGACAGAGCGTATACTTTTCAGCTGTACACAGTCCGATCGATCCCTCTATCCATCCCACTGAGTCCGATCGATCCGACACCTAAACTCCGATCGATCGGACTCGGGAATAGCCAGAGACGGAGGATTTTTACGCAACCGATCGATCCGACACCCATAGTCCGATCGATCGGACTTTCCCAGTGAAGAAAATCAATGGTTTTGATCTAATTCGAGGATGGATACACTTAAGGCTATAAATAGGACTCTTTCTAGGGTTTGAGGGGGATTTTCTGGACACTTTTGGCTGCTATCTTCTACTCTTTTATATTTTTCTTAGGTTTTCTCTTGTTTATTGGAATCTTTTGAAGATTGTTCTCGATGGCCCTGCGTGGCTAAATCTTGATCCTTGGTTGAGGAGACTGAAACCTCGGAATCAATGAAACTGTGAGATCTAATCTATTTTTATTGTTCAGTTTATACATGAGTATTGGATGTTCTTCTGAGATTAAATCTTCATGATTACCTTGTCTAATTGCTAGGAGGCTTACTAGTTTATTATTCATGGTGATCTACTGCTAGGTTTGATATCAAATCCGGAATTGTTTGATCCCTCTAATCTGCGAAGCAACTAGGGTTTAATAATCTACTGCGTTTCAGAGATTGTTAGGTCTTAGGAAGAATATTTGACTAGATTAAATGCAACCGCTTGTGCTTGTGTTGTTTAGCTTCATCGATCTTCCTATTCTTAACGCTGCTACTAGATTAAATCTACAACGCTTGTCTTAGGTTGTTTAGTAGTTAGGGTTAATTGGATCGCTTGTTTCTAATTAACTATGATTGAGGAGAGATTCGAATTTCATTCGAATGGTGAATATTCATGATATGAATTGATTGATACTTGCATCTATGATCAGTTGTTGGATTTCGATGGTGGATGTTGACTCAGATCAAGGTTTGTTCTCTTGATTTAATTAAATTCTTCGCTTTAGATTATTTCTTTACTGTTTTTCTCACGTTTAAAAACCCCCCTATTTTTGTTCACTTAGCACAAAACTAGGCTAAACACTTTTCGTGGGATCGACTCGTACTCGCACTACTACATTTATTTTAACGAGTATTGGTTTTATTTTTGAGTGCCTACGACAGCACATCAATCAGATAAAACAAAAAGAGATGACGGTGAGATCGGACTGGATGTGAGAATTTATCGAGCCAAACTGGAAAATATGCGTGATGTGCGGTATTTTTGCGCGCTAAAAAACCACGGCCGTGTCCTATCGACATTACGACCCGCGGTACCATGTCTCAACTCCCTGTCAGCGCCACCAACAGTAAACTGCTACCCCTCCTTGTAATGTCAAATCACGTCATCCAAGAGGACATGGTCCTAGTTCACGTCTAGAAGGTCTAGGAAGTGGCCAAACGGAGTTTATCAGAAGATTTATAGGTGCACATCAGCAGCATAAACCCGTGTAGCCTCCTTTATCTTCGATGTGAAACAACTGTCATGAAATTCTGTATCGTTTACCTCGGCTGAGCTGGAGCCACCTTCTCCTGCAGGTTCTGCAAAATCAAGGGTTAGAAAGAGGTGCAATGGTAAAAGTGACAAACACGCGCATAATACGATACAATAGTAAATGTGAAAAACACACGTAAAATGTACACATAAAATGCACCGGTTAAATATAATATACGCGTAAAATTGACATACAAACATGTGTACAAGCTACAAGTAAAATATATGCATAAAACGCACGCGTCAAATATGATATGAGCATAAAATTGACTAACAAACACGCGTAAAATCTATGCATAAAATGCACGCATAAAATATAATATGCGCTTAAAATGGACAATCAAACGTAAAATGTAAGAGTAAAATATACGCATAAAATGCATACGTAGAATATGATGTGCGTAAAATTCACAAGCACACGTTAAATGTACGAGTAAAATATACGCATAAAGTGCACACCTAAAATGTGATATGCACGTAAAAGTGACAAACATGAGTAAAATATATGAGTAAAACTTACACAGAAAATCTATGTGCATGTGTGAGCATAGATTACAAAATAGTGACTAATTGTATTAAGCATGAACATCTTTTTGTGTAGGGAAAAGTTGGTGGGGGGAGAAAACTAAATATGCATAAAAATATTTTGGTTGAAATGTGTACAAAAAGATTTAGTTAATCCGGTCGAGAGTGGATAGCTAAATATGCCAAAAACAAAGTTTCTACTCCCCTTTTGGATACGAGGGATTAAACCCTTTCGAATATAGGGAGATTTAAAGAAATGAAGGGCAATAATGATACATGTGTGAGCAGCGGACTTCAATTGATCGTCAGGTCCCCTTCGCCGTGTAGCAACTTCTCCACGCCCTTCGCTATGGTCGGGACAAGTAGAGTTTCCATGGCGTTCTCCAATGTTGTTGCTCGGAAAAACAAGGATGACAAGGTCGTTTTCGAGGGAGATCAGAGATATTGGAGAGATCAGACTGGATGTGAGAAAGGCTAAAGTATGCGTTTGATAACTGAGTTTTCAAGCAAATTTTTATGTGATACCCGTGTTTTAAAAAGTAAACATTGAATACCTATATTTCTCAAACCGTTTTTAATTAATGCCTCCGTCCACCTGCCGTCTGCCGGTCTAACGGCGGCCCGAGCGAACCGGTCACGTGGAGGCACGTGACCGGACGACCTCCTTTTTCCTCCACGCAATCTGGCCCTCCATCAGAATGTGCCCCCTGCTCTCCCTCCTCATCCCACTCGCCGCCGTCCTCGTCACCTCCATCCCCGTCGATCCACCGCCCACTCCCGATCCAAAGCTCATTTTCATCCTCGCAGGGCAGAGCAACATGGCGGGACGGGGCAGCGTCTACAACAGCGCGTGGGACTGCGTCGTCCCCCTCGAGTGCCGCCCGTCTCCTTCAGTCCTCTCTTGGGTGGGGGGGTGGGGGGGTCTCGCTCTCTCTCTCCCGACCACCCCAGCATTGGCGCCGGAGACGAGGCCGGGGGGAGAGAGAGCGAGGCCGGGGGAGAGAGAGACCCCCCCACCCCCCCGAGCTCGCTCTCTCTCTCCCCCGACCACCCCAACATTGGCGCCGGAGACGAGGTCGGGGGGAAAGAGAGAGAGGCCGGGGGGAGAGAGAGCGAGCTCGGGGGGAGAGAGAGCGAGGCCGGGGGAGAGAGAGACCCCCCCCACCCCCCTTACCTCGCTCTCTCTCTCCCTCGACCACCCCAGCGTGGGCGTCGGAGGGGAGGAGTGACGGAGAAGAGAGAGAGAAACAGAGGAGCTTGGTCGGTGGAGGTTGGAGGAGAGATGGGGTGCCGAGGTCGAGGTAAGTGAAGCTTGGGAGGAGCTTCTGGAACTCGGACCGGGTCCTCACCACCATCTCCACAGGGTCGATGTAGGCGATGGTGCCGGAGGGGGTGGTGGTGATGGGGTCACCGGGACGCGGCAGCCTTAGGACGAAGCCGAGGTCGGAGGAGAGAGGCTTGTCGCCGCTTGCTCTTCTTCCCTTGCTCTGATCCTCTCTCTCCCAGCCCCACCCAGCCTTCGTCCTCGTCTCCGACGCTGATGACCGTGTAGTCGATGCCGAGGGACTTGATCTCGGCGATGCGCTTCTCGGCCTTCTTGATGAGGAAGTTGTTGAACCCGCCGCAGAGGCCGCGGTCACCGGTGATGACCACGAGGGCGATCTTCTTGACGGGGCGGACGCTGGTGAGGGGGACGTCGATGTCCTCCATCTGCAGCCGCTCGTTGATGTTGTAGAGCACCTCCACCATGGTCTCGGAGAAGGGGCGGCCGCTGACCACGGCCTCCTGGGCGCGGCGCACCTTGGCAGCTGCCACCAGCTTCATGGCCTCGGTGATCTTCTGGGTGTTCTTGACGGAGTCGATGCGCTCACGGAGCTCGTGGAGGCTGCATCCACCACGCATCTCATCTCGATTCATAGCAGTGACAATTTTTTTCTAAACTAATTCTTGATTATTGAGATATTGAAATGTATGTGAGTTGAGTTCGCAGAGGTTCCTAGTGTTGAATCTCTTTTGTAATTTTGGGTTTTAGCAGTATGAAGCATTGATGCCAACAAGTTAAGCTTGTATGTTCTTTATTGCCAGCATTGCTCATTTCTACCCCCCCCCCCTCCACTCTAGGCGCGTTCATCTCTCCTCCATGGACGCCGGCACCCATCTCCAAGCATCCCCACTCCCTCCTCTCCAAGCTCCAGCTCTCCATCTCGTCTAGAATCCAGCCAAGTTCAGCAAGTGGAGTCCTTTCTCTCGCACAGCTCCCTTCTCCTTGGGTTCCTTCAAAATGGAAGCTTTCGGTGGTGGCTGAGTCCCCGGAGCCGGAGTCCACGCCAGAGCCCGAAGAAGCTCAGGCGGTGGTTGGTTCCCTGGAGCCGGAGTCGGCGCAGGAGCCCGTAGAAGCTCAGGTGGCCTCGTCCCTAGAGCCGGAGCCCAAAGAAGCTCTGGTGGTGGTTGAGTCCCTGGAGCCGGAGT